>JAMAGY010000048.1:0-190649 GCA_023626415.1 Penicillium sp. S1701
CCCGGCCCAACCCTCCTACCCGGCAACACAACGACACACGAAAACACGACCTGACCTTACCGTAACATCACCTCCTCAGCGCCAAGTCCAACCCTTTTACGCTTACATTTCCCGACCTCTTTCCTAAATTCCCCGCCTCGGACTCCTCCAATCCCCAACCATCGCAAAATTCCCCAGCTCCTCACAACCTTTAAACTTTCGCCTTCGTCGACGCTCGATATCTTCCCTTTATTTTGCCCCCTTGTGCGTGGTGGCGGCCTGTCTTCACCATCAAGCGAAGGCTGCGGCCGTCCCGTCCGGCTGACACTGATCGCTCTTGCGCGCGGCGAATTCGGACTACTTTCCTGCTGGTCTGGGACCTGACACAATACGTACTGTCACTATGGGGATGTGTCTTAGTGCCGAGAACACGGAGGATGTGGAACAAAAGAAGAGAAGTCAGATGATCGATCGGAGGCTCGAGGAAGACTCCAGACGGTTACGCAGGGAATGCAAGATCTTGCTGTTGGGTAGGTTGGCCTGCGCCTTTTTTGCGCGTGAACTAAGGACTCCGAAATCAATCGACTGATCATTCATCGCAGGCTCCGGAGAGAGCGGCAAGTCCACAATCGTCAAGCAGATGAAAATTATCCACCAGAATGGTTACACCGTCGAAGAGCTGGCCTTGTACCGGTTGACCGTGTTCAAGAACCTACTGGACTGTGCTAAAGCTCTTATTGAGGCATATCACCGCTTCTCCCTCGAGCCCTCCAGCCAAAAGGTTCAAGATTATATGACTTTCCTAGAAGAGTACCACGTCGATCCGGACCCCAATACTCCGCTCGACCCGAAAGTGGGGGATGCGATCACATACCTGTGGAATGATCCTTGTACATCAACTGTGCTGGAACGTCAAAATGAGTTTTATCTCATGGATTCTGCCCCATAGTAAGTTCGCTTTCGGCCTCGCCATCCCGGTGGCCTGGAAGACCCCTGCTGACTTCGCCATCAGTTTCTTCGAAGATGCGAAGCGAATAACGTCACCGGACTACACCCCCAATGTTTCCGATGTCCTACGAGCAAGAACAAAGACGACAGGCATTTATGAAACGCGATTCACCATGGGCCAATTGAGCATACAGTACGTCCATACACCCAAATACTCTATAGGGTCTCCAATTTGGGGTTAACGCGATCCACAGCATGTTCGACGTGGGCGGCCAACGCAGTGAGCGCAAAAAGTGGATCCACTGTTTCGAAAACGTCACATCTATTATCTTTTGTGTCGCTTTAAGTGAATATGATCAGATGCTTTTGGAGGAGAGCAATCAGGTAAGCCTTCCTTCGCGGAGGCCGCACCGTACCCTCCACACGGCTCTAACCGATATTAGAATCGTATGATGGAAAGTTTAGTTCTCTTCGATTCGGTCGTCAATTCTCGATGGTTCATGCGCACAAGCATCATCCTCTTCCTGAATAAAGTGGACTTGTTCCGGCAAAAATTGCCTCGCTCTCCATTGAGCAATTACTTCCCAGACTACTCCGGCGGAAACGATGTCAACCGGGCAGCGAAGTATCTACTATGGCGATTTAATCAGGTGAACAGAGCGCACTTGAACCTCTATCCACAGTAAGTGTCATGTCTCTGGCAACGCGACGAAGCTGCATCTTCTAATACACTATCTTATAGCCTGACCCAAGCCACCGATACCACAAATATTCGACTGGTCTTCGCAGCGGTCAAAGAGACCATCTTGCAGAATGCCCTGAAGGACTCCGGAATCCTATGAGCTAATTGTCTCCTCCTTCCTCTCCCACCTTGAACCTTTCACTCCACCAACCCCGCTAAAATACTCTGCCACTCGGCCTCTGGTCCTCTTCTTTACTCCCCTCGAAGGGTCTCCCACCATATCTCACGATTCACACATCTCCTTTTCGACATTCGACTATCTTGACTCTTATCTCTGGAATAGCTATTGGCGTTTGCGGCGCACCTCTTTTGAAATATTTTCCAGGCGCTGGTTAAGTGATACCCCATTCGGTATCTACATGGTATCCGGCCTTCTCTTTGCCACATTGTGGAAATCAACCTTGGATCATTGCTTCCCTATTTGAACCTCAACAGGGTTTCCTTTCGACCTCACAGTCACTGAGAGTCCCCCATCGTGATTCGCATGTTGGTTGCTATTTGAAAATCTCGATTTCTCAAAATACGTTCAGGTACAGGAGTACCTGATAGGGTAGTCATTGGGATACCCTTGAACATTGGCACTACCACCTGGTGATCATTATCCGTATATTACGCGATTCGGAATTCGAATAATCTCTTGTTCTATTCTTTTGTTTCCTAGCTATTATCGGATGCATACTATGGCGGATTTTGCCGTTTATTTTGCCGTGATTTCCTCAAGCTGGATCTACTCTACCCTGGTTTTATCCCGCGCCTTGCAGTGTTTCATTGCTTTCCTTTCAATTTCTATATTTATTTTCAACTTGATTCCAAGCGGGCCATGCATGTGATGTTTCCTATAGCTTCTTTTTTTCTTTTACTACAGAGTTTGTACTCTGGATTTTGAGCGGCAAGTTTGATCGAATTTTCTTCCTTTCCCAGATGTCCCAAACGGGTCTTGTATCTTTTCTTTTTGCCCTTTTGCATAGACCGGTTTCGGTAAGAACTATGGCGAGATTTGATTGTCTGGTTGAGGTGTGATTGCTGTATCTGAGACTTGCTTGGGTATCTTTTAGTCAAGATGTGCTTGTTCGTCGCTTCTCCGCTACGCGATGCGTACGCATAGAGAACCATATACCACCACAAATTGCTGAGCTCATCCATCTCTTTGGCTTCTCTCACCTAGATCACACAATTCACAGCTCCTAGTGTATCGTTTCTAAGACACCATGCGACATTTCTGGTGCAGACCAGTTCAGCCGTAAGCTTGCAATGACCAGAAGTAGCTTCCACGACCAGATCTACGAGCCGCTCACCGGCCCACAGCATGATCTGAGCAGACGCCACTTCGTGGGCTATGCAGCAAACCAACCATGAGCTCAGATGGGACCGGACCGAATCAAAGGACTAAAGCGACCGTGGGTACACATCTCTCGAGCGGGAGTTGATCTTTTCTACTAGGGACTACCTCGGAATCACCTTGATCGAGAAGCCTAGGCCAGTTAAAACGCAGATGGAACTGAAGGGAGGGGCCATTAGGTGTAGCTTTGGGGTGCTAAGGCAGCCAGCCCCAGCTCGCTGAGCTTAAGGTCTGGAGCTTTGTCGGCTTACGATGCGGGGCAGTTCCTCGCCACGAATTCGCCGGACGCTACGCGGGCGACAGGCCAAATTTAGACCTATGTTGAAAGATCGCGAGTTTATGGGAGTAGTACATGACGACAACTACCGCTTTGAATATCTTTGGCCCCCGTCTCGCGGGACGTGGAATTATGGGTGAAATCGGGGATCCAGGTGTGTGATATGATATCTGCCCCCGCACTGAGGGTGAAAGTTTCGTTGGTGGATGATGGAGCTGCAGCTAGTTCTCACATTTCAAAGGAAAATGGCGGGGGATTTGATTTCTGGGCTCACGCGTTAAGTTTTGCCTTGCCCATACTGCATTGAGGGCGGGGAGAGAGGGGGTGAGCACGGAGACCTGGTGATAGTTCGCCTGGATGTATGATGCACGGCTGTGGTTGCGGGGATGGTGAGTGGTTGAATCAACTGGTGATGCAAAAGGACTGGAACCGCGGTGGCCTGATGCAGGGTGGGAGGAGCTGCAAATCAAGGAAGAAGACGTGCGAATATGGCGAGAGGAGAGCAGGGCATCGGCACGGACAGCTGCAGGCCGTTGGCTCGAGCGTCGATCCTCCGAGCTTTCCCCACTTTTGAGGTATACGGTATACCAGGTAGAATATCCTGTAGTATGTACAGTGTTGGAGAGAGAATCATCAAGTCCTCATTGTAGAGTAGAGTAGGGGAAAGTGGGCCGATCAAGATACGTGATAGAAGGTCAAGTCATCATTGGCGAGATTCATATCAGAGTCTTTCCGGATTGGGCGATGTTCGCTTGGCTGGGTTGTGGCCGGTCGTACTTGCCATTCCCTGGTCTATTACCATTACCATAGCCATAATGGTTATCCTCATGGCTGGGGTATACCCACTGGTACCTCAGCCCACCATAGTAATGTCATGACAACATAAAGTACTTCTAGACTCTCCTTCCTCTTCCTGCTCTTCCGCCGTGTCACGCAGGGCCCCCTCCTCTCTTCATACCTTCCCCTCTCTTCTCTTCTTCATTAGCTTCCCCTTCCCCTCCACTCTTCCAGCAATTCCAATTCTTTTACTTCTGCCCTTCGCATTATCAATATTGACCTCGTGAAAGACACCATGTCCGAACGCCGTGAACGGAGACCCTCTGTTGGAGCTCCAATTGCGGATCTCCAAGGTCCCGTGGGACCTGGATTCAGTCGTCCCAAGCATAAGCGCACCTTTACCGGCTTTGGTCCTTCGGAGATTAAAAGTGTCGAAGCGAGCATTCCAGAGCCACTGCGGGAAGCGTGAGTTTTCTTTGGTTGCGACTCGTGTGGCTCGATGTCAGCTTGCTAACCTTACTGTGGTACAGATGGCGGAAACATGTATGCCCGGCTCGGAATATAGAGCAATGAAGCTGTGACTGATCGCTAACATTGGATTCTTGATAGTCTGCCCGGGAATTTACCACTAAGGATGAGTTCGAGGTTGGTGCTAATTGGGTGTATTGATTTTTGCCCCCCGCCACAGCTAACCGTTACGCAGAAAGAGCTTGTTCGGCACATCGAAACGACCCTAGCTCGGTCTCTCTACAATTGCGATGAACTGTGAGCGACCGATTCTGATTGATGACATGGTTTGCCGTCAAAATCATTTTGCTCACAGTTTTGTAGGGCGGCTTATTCGGGGACGGCACTCGCCTTTCGAGATCGTCTGATCATCGAGTGGAACAGGACCCAGCAGCGTCAAACCTTCGCCGACCAGAAGAGAGTCTACTGTATGTCTTATTTGAAAGTTTTAAGCCTGTTTCTACCCACCTAACCTTTTACCAATAGATCTATCTCTCGAGTTTCTGATGGGTCGTGCTCTCGACAATGCCATGCTTAACGTGGGTATGAAGGATGCTGCTCGAGGTTGGTATTCAACAATGCTCCCCCTGAAGACTACATACTGATTGATTCTTCAGAGGGTCTGAAGGACCTGGGATTCCGCATTGAAGATGTCATCGGCCAGGAGCATGATGCGGCTTTGGGTAACGGTGGCCTCGGTCGCCTGGCAGCCTGCTTCCTCGATAGCTTAGCCACTCTCAACTATCCAGCCTGGGGATATGGCCTACGCTACAAATATGGTATCTTTAAACAGGAAATTGTCAACGGATATCAGGTAGAGATTCCGGACTACTGGCTGGACCAGAACCCTTGGGAATTTCCACGCCATGAAATCACAGTTGACATTCAATTCTATGGCCACGTGAAGAAGTACCAGGATGAGAGTGGCAAGCTTGTGCACTCCTGGGAGGATGGAGAGATTGTCAAAGCTGTGGCATATGATGTCCCCATCCCAGGCTTTGGAACCAAGACCACCAACAACCTTCGTCTCTGGTCTAGCAAGGCGAGCAGTGGAGAGTTTGACTTCCAGAAATTCAATGCTGGAGACTATGAGAGCGCGGTAGCCGACCAGCAGAATGCCGAAACCATCTCAAATGTTTTGTATCCCAATGATAACCTGGAGCGAGGTAAAGAGCTTCGACTGAAGCAGCAGTACTTCTGGTGTGCTGCCTCTCTATACGATATCGTTCGTCGCTTCAAGAAGACCAAGAGGGCCTGGAGCGAGTTCCCCGAACAAATCGCAATCCAGCTCAACGACACTCACCCCACCCTTGCCATTGTCGAACTGCAGCGAATTCTGATTGACATCGAGGGTCTTGAATGGGACGAGGCTTGGAACATTGTAACCAAGACTTTTGGATACACCAATCACACGGTTCTACCTGAGGCATTGGAGAAGTGGTCGGTTCCGCTAATGCAGAACCTCCTGCCACGACACTTGCAGATTATCTATGATATCAACTTGTTCTTCTTGCAGTCCGTGGAGAAGCAGTTTCCCAATGACCGTGAGATCCTGGCTCGTGTCTCTATCATTGAAGAATCTCACCCGAAGATGGTGCGCATGGCATACTTGGCCATCATCGGCTCTCACAAGGTCAATGGAGTTGCCGAGCTGCACTCTGATCTACTTAAAACAACACTTTTCAAAGACTTTGTGGATATCTATGGTCCGGATCGCTTCACTAATGTAACTAACGGAGTGACGCCCCGACGTTGGCTGCACCAAGCCAATCCTGCTCTTTCCAGCTTGATTGCTCAGAAGCTCGGAGGCACCGAATTCTTGACCGATTTGACACTTTTGGACAAGCTGGAAGCCTTCGTGGATGACAAGGAGTTCCGACGCCAGTGGGCGGAGATCAAGTCTCACAACAAACTTCGCTTGGCTAAGCTCATCAAGGAGACAACTGGATATTCCGTGAACCCAGAGTCTCTATTTGATGTACAGGTGAAACGAATCCACGAGTATAAGCGACAGCAACTCAACATCTTCGGAGTGATTCATCGGTATCTGAAAATCAAGGAGATGTCCGCCGAAGAGCGTAAGAAGGTGGTACCTCGAGTCTCGATCTTTGGCGGCAAGGCGGCCCCGGGCTACTGGATGGCCAAGACTATCATTCATCTCATCAACAAGGTATCAGCCGTAGTTAACAATGATACTGATGTGGGTGACCTTTTGAAAGTCATCTTCATCGAGGACTACAATGTGAGCAAGGCCGAGATTATCTGCCCGGCTTCGGACATCAGTGAGCACATCTCCACAGCCGGCACAGAGGGCAGTGGAACAAGCAACATGAAGTTTGTGCTCAACGGTGGCTTGATCATTGGTACATGCGACGGAGCAAACGTGAGTTCTACACCCTTATCCACCACTCACCAAACCCAACTAACGTAAATCTTTGCAGATTGAAATCACTCGAGAAATCGGTGACCAGAACATTTTCCTCTTTGGCAACCTTGCCGAAGACGTGGAAGAGCTCCGTCACCGTCACTTCTATGGCGACTTCCAACTTGATCCAGCCTTGGAGAAGGTCTTCAAAGCTATCAAGGGCAACATGTTTGGCGATGCCGGTGATTTCGCCGCCCTAACTGCTTCTATCGAGGAGCACGGCGACTACTACCTTGTTTCCGATGACTTCCAGTCCTACGTCAGTACCCACGACATGGTTGACGAGGCATTCCTGAACAAGGAGGAGTGGCTAGCCAAATCGATTACCAGTGTTGCTCGGATGGGATTCTTCTCGACTGATCGCGTCATCAACGAATACGCAGATAGTATCTGGAACGTTGAACCACTTGCCGTTAAGGATTGAGCTGTTGGATATGGTCGAGCTCGCCTGGTATCACCAGTAATGAGTCCATGTCTTAGTTAATTCAGCAGTTTGTATTGCGTTTTGTATTGCGTTCGACAGCATAATTTGATGTTCCATTCATTCATTCACAGTTGATCTGCCAATTTAGGCTATAGGGCTATTTATTCTGTCCATTAGGATGCGGATACTCTAGATAGACCATGACTCCTGAAGAATTGTTCAATTTGTTATGAAGATACCGTAGGTAATAATAATCATATAACTCTCCTATGATCAAACAAATCTCAGCGGCAAACAAGAACAAGATATACAAACTCTATGACGTAGAGGAGTGCGATACCATAGTGGGTCTAAGAGAGTGGGACTAGACGATGAAATCGAAACGTGCTGCCCCAGTTCGAGTTCGTCGCTGGTCTCGGAAGGCCGGCCAGGGCCTAGCCGAGAAAACTGGAGACGCAGGCACTCCGATGCCGAGGCTCGGCCGGGATTGAGTGGATATACGTCCGGCGATGTCCAGGTGGAGAATGCGATTATTTGTAGTGAACAGTCAATAGGTAAGGAGCACGTTTCGTACATCTCAATTGCGCTAAAATACAGAGGACAATGAAGGAGAAGGGGGTAATTCATGGGCTTAGTTTGCTGTAAGTTCGGCCACTCGTCGCTCTAATTCAGGCACAGCCCGAAGCTGCAGTTCCAATTCATCCTTCTCGCTGTAGGAGAAAATTTGGGTTAGCAACGACGGCATTTGGAGAAAACGGATCAGTTTGGGCGGCAGAACTTACTCTTCCAGTTGCAATCGACGTTCCCAGTCCAATCCAGTGAAAAGGTAACTCCCTTGTCCGTCAAATTGCAGAATCTTCTTGTGGTATTTCCAGAGACTGCGTCGGTGCGAGACCGTCATCAAGGTGATGCCGAGCTTCTTTGCTGTTTCATACATGACCTTCTCGATCTCCAGGGTAACAGATGAGGTGCACTCATCCAAAATAGCGAACTTGGGGCGATGATAGAACAGCCGGGCCATGGCAATCCGTTGTTGCAGACCACCTGACAAGACATCGCGCCACTCCTCCTCCGCGTCCCAGCCACCAGGGCGGTCGACGACAGAAGCGATCTCCACAACAGAGAGGACCTCGTAGAGATCAGCATCGGTTACACCCTTGGCACGCATTTCGCGCACTCCATCGGGGTAGATGACCTGTTGTCGAAGCGTTCCGCGGGAAAGGTAGGGTCGTTGAGGAATATAGAAAATGTCTTCGAAGCGAGGCTTCTTGACGGAGCCTCCGTAAACTGGCCAAAGCCCACCGAGGATACGGAAGAGGGAGGACTTTCCACAGCCATTAGGCCCGACAATAAGAAGGTGATCGCCAGGATTCACGGTAAACGACAGCTTGCGAACGAGAACATCGCCATTTGGTGAGACGATGGGTACGTCTGTAAACTCGATGGAGTCACTTTCCATAACCTCGCCGCGGCCTGAAAGAACAGCGGCGTTCTCTTCGGTGGAAGCTGATGATACCAGCTTCTTCTCAAAGCGTCCGGCGACCAAGTCATCCATGACTTCTAGTAGAGAGGAAACGCGAGAGGTGAAGCCAGCAAGCTCTGATATCTCCTTGTATGAGAACATCAGACGGCCAAAGGCGTCTGACGACGATAATAGCATTCGACGGTTCGTAACAAAGCTTTCTGTGCGATCGCCCATGGTTTGGGTAACTTGACCGGGGATCTTGAAAAAGACGGGCAAGCTGCAAAGAACCAAGCCAAGAGCTCCCCAGAAATACTTAATTACGAAGTCTTCCATGAATCCATGGTAAAGTCTCCGTCGTAAGATACGGTTGACATGTTTGATGAGAGTGAAATATCCCTTGTCCAGGGTATCCTTCTCGGCCTCATGGCCATGATACAGAGCCACCTCTTCGCTATAGTCGATGAGTCTTGAGTGGAGGAAGCGGAATTCACCCTCGAGTCTTGCCTCGTCCGCAACATACTTGCCAAAGGGTGGCGTTAGCATGCGCATTACATTGGCTGAAAGCTGCACCAGCAGACTCATGATAAACAACCCTTCTCCGCCGACATTCTTTGAAAGGGAGTAGTTATAAATGCACATATCGAGGATAGGCTTGGCTAGGTTGGAGTATAGCTCGGCCAAACTGTCAGAGAAACGCGACACATCCACCGTAACCAGCTGGTCGGGATTCTTAATTCGATCGTCTAGGGCGGAGATGGCGTAGAAGGTCATATTTGAAAGGTATTTCTCGTCTATATAATCGGTCAAGCGCTTTCGGTAGCTAAGGGCAAGTTTGCACTGATGGTAGGAGAGCTAAAGAAGCATCGGGCGGGTTAGCAAGTCGTTTCTCGCCGGTCGCGAAGGCACACCCTCTCGGCCGACCCACGCGAAATAGACACCAAAGGATCTTACCATGGAGTTTGTGAATGTTGCCGGTATTGCGACAATCATCCACCAGAAAAGACCCAGCAAGAAATCCTTCCCCTTGCCCCGCACCAAGTTGCTCACGAGCCGGCCATCCAGCTCGGCAACATAGAGACTGAGCAACGTCCGCAGGACGAGGAAGACACTATGGCTTAACAAGAGGCGGAGCTCTTTACTGCGCCATCCGGGGATCACGATCTTCAAAAGACGAAACAAATGCTTGAAGAACTCTCGATTGATGCCGACCCGCTTCTTCCGCGGTTGCTCGTGGTCGTCGATGCTACTGGTACCAGGGTGCTTTCTCTGCAGCTCTACCTGCTGGGAAGCAGCCTTTTGTTCGGAGATTGCATTATGGATGCGTTTGGCGAGGGCGGCGAAGAGGGCAAGGTAGACAGCGCGTGAGATGCGAGTTCGGTGTCTGAGATAAAGGGAGGTCAGACTGGAGAGGATGTGCTTGATGGAGCGGTCGGGCGGTAGTAGCTTGGACTGAGCGGCCATGACGATAGAGATCGATTAGGACTGATCAGCCGGGATCGCGGATGGACATGACCGATGTTGAGGAGGTAGTTGAGGGTGGAAGGTGGAGATGGAAGTGGAAGAAGTGAGCTGTGGTGATGGTGATGTGGTGGTGGTGAGGAGAAGCAGTTGGCATGTGAAACCCCCGGTTTTCTGGGGAAGTTCAGCCGAGGATCTCCACTACAAGTTTAGGGTGCAATAGGGAGATACCATAGGGTACATCGCTATGATGATGGCTTATATTGAACGAACAATTTATTCCAAGCACTATCTTCCATATATCATATGCTTTCTGGTGGGTTTATCTTGTACAGGTAACTAGTGATAGATAACTAGTCCATGCTGTATAGTATATATGTGGCTGTAGTAGTATAATTCCAGTGGTGCCCTTAGTAAGTACACCCAACCATCAACCACTTGTTGATAACCTGTGCGTCTTAAACTCTACATTCTAGGACTTTTATTATGTTATTCCTACAATGCAAGCACCGCTTTCTTTTATATATCTAAGCAGATTAAGGTTTGACGAGCACACAGGCTGGGGGCCGAGGTACAGTTAGAATTGTGGGTCTTCAGCAATCACTCCGGAGTCCGACCATTATGGAAGGAAATTTCTACAGACGAGCGGAGTTCGGATTTCAAAAGCCACAGACATTTTGAGAGTGGTGGAGACCCAAGAGAAGATTTTTCTGAGCGTGAACTAGGTATCTGAACTATGTTTCAGTTTTATATCATCTATGACCTCTTCCACCCTAGTTTCACGTTTCAAAACTCCCTGGCAATATCAGGTCTTTTAAATCCCTGAGAAGGAAGGGTCTATATGCTTTCAAAAGAAGCTATGGCGATCTTGGTCGATCAATGGATCATCCGGTGTATGAATAATCATTCCATACATACCACCAGCAGGGTCGGGTTGTTGATTGCCCCGATACCGTCTCCGCCGGTACCATACAAATAATTTTGAAATGAGTAGACCTGGAAAACCAGGAGTCTCATATAAGAGCATCTTCATCTATTGTTATATCGATGTCCTTGCCTTTATCATTTCTCTAATAGCGCCATCGCAGGTCCATCCACAGGACTCAGGTGGTTGACGACGCTTTGCCACCACTTTCTGAGACCAATACATCCCTTCTACTCCAGCTTTTGTGTTGGGCATACCATCAATATCATGTCTTCGGTCGCAGGTCGTTTGGCTGGGGCATCGAGATCCTCGTCACTGTATGTGGCTCCCATAGGACTATAAATATCGCCCTGAGCTGATGCTGACCTGGATAAGTAGACATGCAGCAGGCTCAACAGTTCAGGTCGACTTCGGAGGCCAGAAAGTCGACGTACCCAAAGGCGGTTACTACGATCGTTATCGTATGAACCCAAACCTTGAAGAAGTAGCTCGCGATCCAGCAGTCGGACCGGACCTAAGCTTCTTCAGGAAGACCCCAAAGACACTGGTCGATTCTAGGGTTGGCCAGATATACGCGCCCAATTTCTATTATCGCACTAGTAGCGTCCAGCTTGTCTTCCTAGCTCCTCTCGATCGCTTAAGATCTAAGCTTCCATCGCCATTGGAGCCCATCACGGCGTTTCCCGGCTACGGTTTGGTCGCGTTGACATTTTACTCGTACCCTGTCTGTGACAACGATGCTTATAATGAGGTTTCGATCGCTATCATAGTTCGTCGACCGGGTGTGAATAGTTATAGTACCACTCAACTCCTCAGTTCTATTTGGAACAGAACTTTCTACGGATATGTGTTGGCTCTACCTGTTAACACCGAGATTGCTCGAGTGCGAGGTGTATACGGATACCAATTGCCCAAGTGGCTGGCGAGAATCAATCTGGAGATGGAGGATGGTATGATCAAGGGGGACATAAGTGCAACCGATGGGACACCAGATTTGGAGCTGGAAGTGCCCCTCCCAGCCCTAAAGACCATCCCATCTCAGTCATTTATCGGAATCAACAATGCCATCAATAAGATTGATGGGAAATGGCACCAGGTGACAGTTCAGGCGAACCCCCTATTGGCAGCACAATCTCTTCTACCTAGTGGTGTCAAGATTTCTCGGAGCGAAGGACCACTAAGTAAACTCCTTAGCGAGTTGGACGTTCGGACGATTCTACGGATGGACGTCCTCAAGGACGCACAGATGATCTTGAACATGCCTACACCATTGAATGGATTTGATAATGTCAAGCTTTGAAATACCCCCAAAAATGACTTCCATATCACAACCCAGTCATCTAACTAGTAGAAATTCGATCGCGTTCCCATAGCGTCCGACCACAACGTGTCCTTCGTGTAATGTACAAGTGCGATACCGATAGTTATGCAAAGTAGACCGAAAAGTAGACCGAAAAATGCGACCCTATTCTAAGACTTCAGCTAGTCTCAGCTGCCTTCTGTAAACATTTTTTTGACTGCTCAGTGTCGACCACTGCAATCTTGCCCTCTCCATAGATAAACAAACCATAGCGTATTTACAGTATGGCGAGGGGCTGAAGTTGAATAAACCTTCAAATCGTACAATCCTACGCGTGGGTTCAAAATATAACTCAATACCAGTTCAATTTGTGAAGTATCTCTTGCTATCATACATCAATCATAACAAAACCCTCCCCAAAAAACCTGATCATTAATGTTCTGTGCCCAAGTATGGGAAGAACATAGTTTCAGTGTTCTCTGCAACAGCTTCGAGGAAACTAGGGATGAGAGGTTCTATTCCGAGCTCAAGAGCTCGGGTACTCCAATCGCTGAGACTGAACTCCTCAAAAGGTCTCTTGTGCACTTCCTCCATGTATTCCTTGAAGCTGTGCACAGGAACCATGACATTGCTGGAGTAGTGACGAAATTCGACAGAAGAACAAGGCCCATTGACCTCCTCCATCACCTGAGAAGCAATTTCCTCTGCTAAAATCTCTACTTTTTGGAAATCCAAATAGCCATCCATGTTGGTCATTTGTGGGGTTGCTCCCAAAATGTTTGAGTAGTGGAGCATGGAATTCAATGCATCATGGTGCGGTGCGTTATCACCAATGGCCGTGCAGGGTCGATGAATAATGACAGGAGAACCAGTCTTCTCTGTAAACCCCTCGAGGAAAGATTCACTCGCCCACTTACTTGCTGTCAGACCCTCAGAGCCATCCGCAGGAGGAGGATGTGAAGACAATGAGACGGCCCCGAGGGATGCCTTTCCGGAGAGAAGGATAACTCGAGGGGAAGATATGTAGTGGAAGGGTATCTGACTTTGAAGGCAGAACTTTGCTAGGAAGTGTGTAGAAAGCAAATTGGGCTTTCGCAGGGAGCTGTAAAAGTTTAGACAGTGTCCGTTAGACCCGGCATGGATGACTAAATCAATGCAGGACTTAAGACCTGCGTGCTGGTCCGTGGAGAGCCCAAGAGAGGACTCAATGAGTGTTCCCGAGTAAACGACAACTTTTTCGTCGACGGCGAGAACGTCTTTGTCGCGCTCCTCTACAGCAACACAGTGGATCTTTTTGACATCATGCTTCTGCACAAGAGCTTGCACAAGTGTCCTACCCAGGAAACTGGTCGATCCAGTGAGAAGGATTTCGCAGCCAGTGGACCGGGAACGGCGTGGCGAGGGTGTCTTTATCGTATTGTGAATGATGTCTTCCGGAACAAGTGTTTCCTCGAACCAGTTGACTGTCTTCACAGGAGATTTTGCCTTTTCAGTGTCCACTTTGGCCGCCATGCTAGAAAGTGTGCATGCAGCATACAGATCTCGAAGAGTGAGCGATACCCCGATAGATGTACGAATGGCACCTTGCAGCTTCACAAGCATGAGAGAGTTTCCACCAAGTACGAAGAAGTCCGAATCGGGTTGAATTTGGGGATTATCGGGGAGAACTCCTTGCCACAGTAGTTTGAGCTCACCTTCACCTAATGTTAAGCGAGCTGATGGTGTTGAGTGAGGAAGTTTCGGCGAGGAAATAGTGAATGGAAGACTTTCAATTGCCTTTCGGTCAATCTTCCCATTTGCATTGCGAGGGAGATCGTCCAATGGAATGACTTTCGCAGGGCACATATACTGTGGTAGTGGCAGTTTGCTCGCGAGGAGCTGGAGCTCGGCATCACTTGCGCTTTCTCCAGGGACTAGAGCGACATAGGCAACTAGCATTTTATCTTCACCATCACCCTTGACGCAAACAACAGCCGAAGAAAGTAGCGTGGGGGCCGAGTTGACCAAGGTGGAACCGACATCTTCAAGATCGATGCGAAGGCCGCGGAGCTTTATTTCTGTATTTCCGTCCATACGACCCATGTGGATGAGAGAGCCATCCTCCAAGAGACATCCTCTGTCCCCAGTGCGGTACAGTCGGGTCCAGCCTTGAGCGATATCACTTGGGGTCGCAAGGCGATCCTCCAAAAACTTCGATCGGGTTTGCTCTTCGTCCAAGTAGCCCAAAGCAATACCAACACCGCCGACACACACCTCACCGGGAACCCCAATTTCGACAGGGTCATGATTTTCGTCAAGCACATAAAGTGAAGTGTTTGGAATAGCCTTGCCGACACTGCGAGCCATTCCAACCTGCGACACATACATGGTCTCGAAAGAGGTACATGCGGAAATTTCCGTCACACCGTACGAGTCTTGGACAATCGGGCAGTTTGCACCCAGTTGAGTAAACTCCATTTTGAGTCTACCTGTAAATGGTTCACCACCCAAGCAAGCAGATCGCCATGCTGTGGGTTCTTTGAAGTATTCACGGGCATGTTGAAGGATAGCAAGGTACTCCGAAGGGGTAGCGAGCGTGAATGTCACTTCTTCCTTGCGAATGATCTTAGCAATCTCGATCGGATCACCCCGTGAAGTCTGGGGAACGATGACAAGCTTTCCACCATTCATGATAGAATTGAGGGTCTGCGCGAGCCCCATGTCAAAACCAATCGAGCTTTGCTGTAAGACCACAACTCTGCTGTCCAGAGAAAGTTCCTTCTCCTTTGCTGCAAGATAGTTGATGAATCCTATTTGGGGTAGAAGAACACCCTTGGGCTTCCCGGTTGAGCCACTTGTATAAAGCAAAATTGATGGTGCCGTTCCAACACTCCTGTCTTCCACGTGAGTATCTGGATAGCTCTCAAGACTGGATACATCTAGGACAACACCGGGATCCAGAGATGTAGCTCTCTCCTGAGTTGATGGAATGCAAAGGAGAATCTTTGCGCCAGAACTTGCGATCATTGCCGAATGTCTAGCTGCAGGTATGCTAAGATCAAGAGGTACGTAGATGGCCCCAATGCGAAGAACCGCAAGCATAGTAGCCACAGAGGCGAGTGATGGCTCACATAAGACTGCGATAGCTTCACCCCGAGCGATCTTCCGTGAGATAAGAGCGTTTGAAATGCGGCTAGAATATGCAGCGAGATGTGAATAGCTATATTCCCTAGAGTCCTCTTTGATCGCAGTTTTGGCTCCAAACAATTCGGAGATGATCTCGAACCTTGTTGCTAGTGTGGCTGGCCAGTCATGCTTTAGACGTGATCCTCGACGAATGGAGAGCTGGCTTTCTTCTCTTCTCTGTGAAGGTGAACGATCTTCATGCACGGGGCCTGACGGATCGGATGCAAATGTTTGTACGAGATCCGCATATATCTCCAAAATATGTTCTGTCGCTTCAGGCGAGTAGAGGCAATCACGGCATGTCAAGTCCAGAATGAATGTACCAGCCGCAGTGGGGGTAACATGAAACGACATATCGTAGGGTGCACTTCCCATTACACTCCGATCATAATTGAGTTCGCAACCTCCCAACGAAAGTCTTGTGATTTCACCAACACGATAGTTGAGTGCCACTTGGAACAGTGGAGTATGACTGGATGATCGCTGAACTTTGAGAGAATCTAGGACCAGGCTGGAGGGCACCGAAGAGTTGGAAAGAACTGATAAGACTTTCTTAGATGTTCGTTGGAATACACTGGCAAAAGTGTCATCTTGAGAAATATCCGACTGAACAGGCATGACGTTCACGAAATAACCTATCGTACTTGAAAGCTGGCTCTGCTTGCGATTGGCGTCGCCCATTCCTATGCAGATCCTATCTTGCTTCAGAAGCCTGGCGAAGAGGATTTGAAGGGTTGTCATAAAGAATTGAAAAGCCGTGCCTCGTAGACCACGGCTGGCACTTTTGAGCTCATCTGCAGTTCCCTTGCCAATTTCTCTCGTTGCTGTGTGAGTTGTGTAGTCGTCCAATGAATCCCGGGTTTTCACTTTGGCAAATGGAAGGAGAGGCATCACATTTGGTAGAGGCGACAACTCCTTTCTCCAATACTCAAGCTCTTTGTCAAATTTCCCATCTCGAATGGCGATATTTTGAGCAATGGAATAATCGACGTATTGAGATGCCTTGGCTGGTGGAGGGTTCGACTCATAGAAGCACTTCAAGTCGTGGAGAAACACAGACCAGCTGAAGCCATCCATGATTATGTGATGGTAGCTGAATATGACGGTATGTTGTCCCGCTCCAACAGAAACCACAGTCACCCGGAAGACTTCTCCCTGCGCCAATTTCCAATCATGGGTTGCCGCTTTTTCAAATTCTTGAGAGATGACTGCAGGGTCAGAACTCTGAATGTGGTGAAAAAATGGCAGCGAGCGCTTCATGACTCCTTGTTGTAGCTGACCACGGACCGGGTCCTCGAAAAACGCTGTACGTAGAGAGCCATGTCGTGAAGCCACCTGCTCGAGTGCACGTTCAAATTTAACAGCCTGGAAAGGGCCCTTGACAACATAAGAGATCACGACATTGTACTGCGATGGATCCTTCATCCAATTCGCTGCAAACCAGATCAGTGACTGATACGGTGACATCTCCTCGAGCTGTTGATACTTTCCGAAGTCGAGGCCATCTACTTGCTTCGTGCCCAGAAGTTTCATGGAGCTGGAACTGTCTGTTTCGGAGGCTGAAGATTTATCGGACTTCGGAGATTGGTCGGAACTGCCGAGATCCAGTTTAGAGCATGATGATTCGGAGGAAGCAGTCTCAGGATCGACCTGAGACCATGTTGAATCATTCTCTTGCGCTTTCTGCGTCATGAACTCTTCCAGAGCACTGTTGCAAATTTCCGATGACGTACTCTGCAGAGTAGCATGTGCAGGAATATCAACAGAAATCTCTTGGGCAAACCATGATCTGACCTCAAGGCCTGAGAGTGAATCAAAACCAAGATCAAGAAGTGGAACATTAGGATCCAGTGTTCCGGATGGCATTTTGAGCATCTGCTCGATCTTGGATGATAACCACTGCTCAAGGACAGCCGATGCCTGGCCTTTGGACTTACAAACCTGCAGTTGATCTTTAATGCTCGAATCTGGCAAGCTGGATTTTTGCAGGTGTTCTTTTTGTGTATCCTTGTTTGACAGAAAGTGAGAGAACAGTGGGTTCGTGCACCAAATTGGCTTCGTTGAGCTATCGGTAGGCTCCTCAGCCAACCCAAGCCCAATGAAGAGTTCAGGATTTGCATTCGAATTAGGTGCACCCGAAGAAATCGCCTCGACAATGGCATGATGAACATCCGATTGGGATAGTGTCGCATACCCAAGCTTCCTCATGCGTTTGATCTTATCCATCTTTTGCCTTGCCACGTATCCCAAATCAACCACCATGCCGATGTGAATAATTGAGGCTGCCAGATTATTTCTTCTTCTCTCATGGACTAATCCTGACATGAACAGACTCGACGCAGTGAAAAGTGGATTTTCGGGTACTGCGACGACAGCATCCAGAGAAGAGAGAATCACAAAGAAATCCAAATTGGGCTCACAGAACATCTCGGAAAGAAATTGCACTCTGTTAATTGTTGAATCTGGCGGAACCTCCAAACTATTTGAAGCTGCTGTCTCAGCCAGATTGACGGAGAGGTCCATCGATGCAATACAAACACCGGCCACAGGTGGCATTTTTTCCACGCCTTCTGCACAAAGCGAAGCAATCGATTCTTGATCAAAGACATCCATTTTCATGACCTTAAGGACTGCACCTAAAGAAGAAATCTCTTCCAGGAAACCCTGTCCAACATGGCCCTTGTTCTTGAGCAAAAGGAAGTTCCGGGCTCCCCTTGCTGCCATCCACAACATGATCGATAGTCCAAGTGGTTCCGTCATGTCGACCATCAGATAGGTTTTCAATGAGGAGAATTTCTGGCTCTGCTCAGTTTTCTCAGAACCGACCTGGATTTTGCTTGATCCAGACCAGTCCAATATTGATGGATATATGCATCTTGGAGTCGAACTGCAACTCAGTTGATTGACCGCAAGCACGGCGGAAGAGTCGAGCAATGTGTCATTGACTGTGGCAAATGCTTCAGTATAGGAGTCGGCAACAATCTGGACTTTGTCCAGACACGAGGTGCATGAGGTAAATGATTTCTGCCAAACATCTTCGTAAATGCTACGAAGGGTGTACCGGAGATTGTCATCCGAGGAGGTCGAAAAATCAACGAAGCAAGTCACATCCTTCGGCAATTTGCGCTGAAGTGCTAGAGGAGAAGTTCGTGGATGAATCAAAATCCAGTCTTTTTCAGGATTTGCAGAACATGAAGTGACGAAAGAAATCTTTTTCCCAAGCAAATAATGACTTTTCTGTACAGCCGAAGCTAGACTTGTGTCAGGAGAGTACATGAGGATAGATCCGTCGGATGGTGCCATGGATGCTAACAGCCTCGCAAAGGAGAAGTTGGCAATAAGTTTAAATAGCTTGGGGTTCACATCTGACTTTTCTAAGACGTAGACGTCTTTGAATTTGGCTGAAACAACAGACGTGTTCCTCACTGAAAGACCAATCGCGGTGTGTTTTCCGTCAAAGGTGCTCCCGAGCCACAGGAAAAGGCGGTTCGAGACGCTCGGTGTAAGAGGAATTGAATATCTTATCTTGAAAGATACCAAATCTGGATCATCTTGAGTACTTCGGGAGAGCTTTTCCAAATACACGCTTCCCTCCGCGGTTTCTTTCACCTCAGTAGGGTGCAGATCAATATTGACCCCTTCCAACACTTCCCGGCGGGTGGAATTGTGTCTTGTATTCTTTTCATGGTCAGGAATGACGCGTGGGAAAAGTATACTTTCACCGTCAAAATGAATTTCAGGTTCATTTAGCCACATCCTGTGCTTCCTGTTTGCCCAAGGAAGATGGGACCATGAATGGCGCAAGAACACATCAACAATCGTTGTCGATAACCCCGTGGTGATCTCCAAGACATCCAAGAATTGCAATTGAATCTTGTTCATCTCAGACTTGAGAGCTCGACCCATACCAATAGCCATATTTGCAAGGGGCTGATTCGAAGATCTCCCGGTCGTCAACCAAAGGACGCACTTGGCTTTCTGAAACAAGAGTCGCAGATCAATCAGCCTTTGCTGGCAGGAACTTTCTGGGAACCCTGAAGGATCAAGATCCATCAGAGAAATGACCGAAGTATTGTCTGAAAGATGCGATATATCAAATTTGTCGATTGTATCCACGACACTGACAGCAGTGCCGAGGTGAGAAAATAAGCGTTCGAGACTGTGACCCAAACGAGATACTGGTAGACTTGTGCCACTGATAATAATCAATCTCTCTGGCATGGGGGCGGATTTATTCCACAGACTCGGTTCACGAAGCATGAGTGTGAAGTTGTCTACTGCCTGAGAAATGACCACTGAGAAACAATGGTTTTCTGGATGCGGTGCATTGTGAAATATTCCATCAATACCAGAAAATCCTGACAAACGCAGCCGCTGATCCCACTCAGAAGGAGAAAGTCGCGGCCAGCTTGATTGGCTTGAGTCAAATCCGTGCCACCATTCGGAAGTGAGGCCCATTATCGCAAGCAAGAAACTGTTCATGTGTCCAGTGACTTCAACCAGGATAATATATCCACCGGGCTTTAGCAGAGAGCGCATGCGCTGCAGAGAATCTGGTGGGGTTTGGGGCGAATTGAAAGCGTTATTCACAAGAATCAGGTCATAATGCTCAGTTTCACAATCCGGGCCAAAAACATCACTCTCCAGATCAATCAACTTGAAAGAACCCCCAAAAATGCCGTGGATCGGTCTCTGACTTGAGCCTTCCAGGAATTTGACTCTCTTGTCGATGGAGGTGTCTTCCGAGTCGTTAAGATTGATGATTTGGAACGCTTTGCTAGCAAAGAATTGAGTCCCTGTCCCAAGTCCAAGCATTTGCATTTGGGGATATTTGTGACAGATCAGTTCGATGACTTGACAAACAACTTTCTGAATGGATGCAAAACTACTACCCTCCAAGAAAAGCTGTCGCAGTTCCTTCACTTTGATAATTTGCTCCACGTTGATCTCTTGTCGCAGGGCCTTCGCTAGAAACGGGCCAACATTATGGATAATTTCAAGCTCAATGGTGTTGGAATGACTCCGAAGGATGCTTGTAATATCACTTTCGTGGTCTTCAAGCCATTCCTGCTTGATTGTGGGGTGCTGATGATTCCTGACAGAAGTGACCAGCCGGGAAACTTGATGATAAAAAAGCTGATGGTGCATCGCAAATGACGGCACTTCGCGTGGATCGATCTCAAACAAGAGTTTCTGGAGATAGAAGAGACATGTTCTTTCCATGATGTTCAATCGTGATACCTCATCCTTTGTTATCTTCTGCTGATCTAGCTGAATGGACCCCAACGATGGATCTTTCTGCCATGTCAATTGAGAAAAGAGTTTTCGATCATTCAGTGCAGTTTGCTTCTCGGCAGATTTCATGGTTAAACCGACAACCTGTGCCATGGAGCGCCCACTCGGATCAAACAACGAAACCTCACCCTCGATCAAATTCGCGTTCGATTTTAAAATATTGACATCAATTGTTAAACCCGGCCTCTCAGTAGCAACTTTGTTTGACAGGTACGGGTTGATAAGAACTTGAGAAAATCTCATGGGCAGATAGGAACACCAAAGGGCATCATGAAGTGGAGAGGAAAAAGCCCCGAAAAGCGACTGAACTGCTGATTCCAAAATGACCGGATGCAAGAAATACCCAGTCAGAAGATGTTCATCTGGGAAGGATACCGTAGTAACAGAGTGATCAAGACCTCGAGTCATTGTATCAATTCTCCGGAATGCTCCATTGTAGTCAAGCCCGACAGACTGGAGTGAATGGAAAAAGTCTTCCAGGTCAACGGGCATGAGACCCTCAACTTTGGAACTTCTTGCAGGAAGCTCTTCTGTCGAAGGAACTCCAAAATGTACTATGACCTTTGCAGTACATGATCTTTCGAGGGGTTCGGTCTGAACAGAGCATGTGTCACAAGTGAAGTAAGCTTCAAGTTGATTCGATTGGGGATTTATAGATGAATCATGGGAGATGTTGAGTGAAGAAACGCATTCAATTCCGTTCTTGTCTTCAGTGAGCTTGACCACTTTCGAGACAACCAGTTCTCGAACCTCAACGAGTGCGACAGATCGATCCATGGAGAAAGACATCGCGGCCTCTACTGCAAGGGCAATATAAGCCGTGTTAGGGAACAGAACTACCCCATTGTGTCTGTACCCGTTCAACCAAGGAAGCTCGTTGAGATGAAGTATGTTTCTCCAGCGTCTACTTTGAGTCGAATCATCCGGGACCCTTCGGCCCAAAAGTGGATGGGGTCGAGGACTTTCGAGGCGATACCGCCGGGACACCCGAGATTCTCTCCAATGATCCTGGCTATGATCCCAGCTATATGTTGGTAGGTCTTTGAGTGCTTTTGGGGATTGAGTACTGATAGCCTGAAGGTATCGGCCAATGTCGATACTCTGTGGGCCGAAATGCTGCCAGACAAAACCCATTGCTAAGGAAGCAGCTCTCACATCATTCACACCTCGCTTAAGAATTGACACATATGGGATCTTTTTTGCGAGTAAAGAAGTGACAATCTGTAATACAGGACCTTCCAAGGCAGAGTGAGGTCCAACTTCGATGCAAAAATCAAAATCCCCTCTGGTGCGAAAGTGGCTCTCGACAGCCTGAGAAAATCGAACTGGTTGCAACAGGTTATCGACCCAGTACCGGTCTTTGAGGGTTTGTAGCTTTTCGCCGTGAAATTCAATACTTTCCTGCACACTTGAAATCCATTTACAATCTTGTTTGGGGATCCGCACATGGATATCACAAGTTTTCAATGAAGACAGGTATGCATCAGCATAGGAGTTCATATGATGTGAGTGATACGCTTTTTCAACCTTGAGTATTCTCGCAAAAATACATTTCTCGTCAAGGTTCCTTTTCGCCTCGTAAACTGCATCGTAATCCCCAGAGAGTGTCACGCTGGCGGGACCATTACTAGCGGCGACGACTATGCGTCCTCTGAACAGCGATTGGTCGCAAAACTCCGTGGCTTGGGCAAAGTTTATTCCAACAGCCATCATGGCGCCTCGATGTTTGACACCTGGAATTGAGGAGGAGCCTACATGAAGTCCACGATAATAGGCAATTTGAATTGCATGTTCCGCGCTGATGACCCCCGCCGCATATGCGGCTGCGATTTCTCCGGATGAATGACCAACGACAGCATCGAAGTGAACACCAGTTGAGGACATGAGATCAACAATGGCGATTTCAATAGCTGTCGTAAGCGGCTGGCTTAATGAAGACTCTAGTAAGCGAGAGGAGTCCTCGTTGGCCATGAGCTCAGTTTTCAGACACCAGGAAGGTGCGTCAGGAAGTAGAGCCAGAGCACACTGACATCGTTCAATAGAGTTCCGGAAAATTGGACAGGACAAGATTAAGTGCCGTCCCATTGTAGCCCACTGAGCTCCCTGGCCAGTAAACACCCCGAGAACTCTAGGCCGTTGAGACTGAATCTTCCGAGATAGTGTTCCGAGCTCACTATCTGGACTTGTTGCTGTCGCAAGTAGTGTTGACCTGAGCTCATCCAGTAGATCTTTTGGAGTGTCCGCAGTGATGCATAGCTTGAACGGGAAAACTGATTTCTTCGCACTGAGGCACCAAGCGAGATCATTGAGATGTAATGATGGATTCGATTCAATGTAAGATGCTACATTTGCGATGTTTGCCATCAGTGATGATCGGGAATGGGCAGAGAAGACATATGGCCTTGCCACAGCAGAGCTATTGACAAGCTCCTTTTTGTCAGGCTTTTGACATAATCCAGTCAAATGAGACTCAGCGTTCTCGATAATGGCATGGGCGTTTGTTCCCCCAAAGCCAAACGAGTTGACACTAGCACGCAATGTGGTAGTACTAGTGACTTGAGGCCACGGGATGTTCCGTATTGGGACATTCAGATGATTGTAAAATGGTGCCACATTGGGGTTCAAGGTGTTGAAATGAAGATTGGCAGTGATTGTCTTGTTCTTGATACATGCCACTGCTTTCAAAACGCCTGCAAGACCCGCGCAACCTTCCAAATGCCCCACCGCTGTCTTGATAGAGCCCACATATATCATTTTATCCTGATCCTCATCGGAGACCGACCCATCGGGAAAGAATGATTGATGAATGGCCTGGGCCTCGATGGGATCGCCAGCTTGAGTGCCGGTCCCATGGCATTCGAAGTATTGGCAACGATCACGGACAGGATCAAGACCGGAGTTAATGTATGTTTGTTGAATCAACTTAGTCTGGGACTCAGCATCAGGCATAGTGATACCAGGAGAACGTCCATCCGAGTTGACCAAGGTTTCTCGCACGATAGCATCGATCTCATCACCGTCTGCGATGGCATGGCTCAATTTTTTCAAAATGATAGCGGCACAGCCCTCACCACGGGCGTAGCCATCGGCATCCTGGTCCCACATTCTGCATCTTGAAGTAGGTGACAACATATGTATGTTCGATTCGCTAATGAAGGTCCCAGGATCCAATAGCAAGTTGACCCCGCCCACAATGGCTGTTCTGGAGTCGCCAGTCCGCAAGCTCTGTACTGCTTGATGAAGTGCAACAAGCGAGCTAGAGCAGGCGGTGTTGATTGTGAGGGAAGGTCCTTTCAAATTGAAACAATAGGATATCCTATTAGACAACATAGCAGGAGCTGTGCCGGTGGCATGCCAGCGGTTTATTGTGTCCAGATCCCGGGCTTGCATGTCGTGGAAGTCGGAAGTCATCACCCCTACAAAGACAGATGTTGAAGAATTCTGCATCTGTTCCAAAGTATACCCTGCTCTTTCAAAAGCCTCATAGGTTGTCTCCAGTAAGACTCTCTGTTGTGGGTCCATAGCCTCCGCTTCGATAGGGTTGATATTGAAAAATGCAGCATCAAAAGCACGATGGCTTTCTTCAAGTAGATACGAGTTGTTTGTGACATTTGTCGTACCGTGGTGACCTCCGTCGGGGTGGTAAAAGCTAGCAAGGTTTAATTCTCCAGGCTTGTATTCGCGCAATATATCTCTTTGGCTCTCGAGCAGCTCCCACAGCTTCGCCGGGGAGTTGACGCTACCTGGAAAGCGACAAGCACTGCCGACGATTGCAATAGGCTCCTTCATCACGGGAAAGCTGCGATGATATTGCAGTAGAAATGCGTATTTTCAGGTCGTATGAATACCAGAAATACTGATCAATAGCTCTGTTTCTCCAGTGTTAAAGAAATGGTGACCTTAAGGATAAAACCACAATGGCTGACAGCGGGGGGTCATAGGAATGAAAAAGAAAATAACCTTGACAGTGAACAATTCGAATCAAAATAATAATAAATAAAAATAAATAAAACTAAAAATAAAACTAAAAATATCCTGCACAAGCCTAAGATGATTCTGGTTTATTAAACGAAGCGTACTTGATGATATCCACCGCCTCTTCGGCCACAATTCTGACAAGCCTAGAATCCGAGGCTCGGGTATGTAAAGCACATCATTCTGAGCCATGAACTGGCGTTGCCACACATAATACGAGGTCCTGCATTCTTATCCTCGATTTCCTCTCCTGCGTCCTTGCCTTTTGTTATGCTTTGAATTATCATTCGTCCTTTCAAGGATCCACTTTAACGATCGTAACCCCTTACACATCGTAGGGAGAATACGAGCATTAAAGACGTCGAATAAGGGATTCAAGCAAGCTCTCAGCCACTTATTGCTGGATGTTTCTGAATATAGTCTGCCTCCGGATTGGCCTTGATTGAAATCTCACCACTTTTTCCATTCAAGCCAGTTTATTTGATATCTTCGTAATCGGTACTACGCCGGAATTCTTGTTCTTAATATGCATGGACCGCTAGTGCTTATTTGAATCATTGCCAACTTGGGGCTTTGAATCATTGGATGGGTGTTTCTAGCTGTGTCTATATATTATTATATGTACGGCCTACGGATAGTTTGCGTTGGATAATACAGAGATAATATCATCCTGCAATTCCTGTAACGAGATTCTATATAGTAAAAGGGGGGATTCATTGAAAAGACTCGGCCTAGTACCTATGCATAGCTGCCCAGGATGCAGTTCTCGTATCATTGAGCAATACCATTGTTATTTGAAAAAGCTGTATCGGCGGGTATTTGCTTTTGCGTTCAAGTCGCTGCATGAGTTGTTCCTGACAACGATTCGGCCCACCATATCAATTTAAAGTTCATGTGGCTGCAGACGAACGAGCTAGATCTGATCACCTTACTCAGATGCGACAAGCAAGGATCCGCAGTTGGGTTATGGTATGGAATATTTTATGCATCTATGATGCGCTATCGTTCAAATGCATCCTTCTCAGTTGGGACCGTCGACGTGTAAACAGGTCACACCAATTTTCTAGCTGCTCTTTCGCCACTACTGCATATGAACAGTGATAATTAAAGGCCCTCAGCCCGAGAACAAAGCCTAAAAGCTCAGTTTTGGCTTCGATACCCGATCCTTACTCTTCAGATCAGAAGTTCCTTTTGAAAATTCGCCCAATATGACCCGAATCCAAACAAAGAGTGATCCCCTACCCCTCCGAACACTGGATCAGAGCTTCAACTTCAGTAGCGATGATGAGGCTAAATGGTGGCGAAGCACCGCTCCTATGTTCGCAACGATGATGGAAAATGCGAACTACGATGTACATGCGCAGTATCGATTTCTGTGCGTTCATCGCGATTTTGTCATTCCGATGCTGGGACAATATCCTATCAAGGGACAAAAGATGCATTGGAAGAGCACCTTGACGCGCTCTGGACTTCCATTTGAGTTGAGCTTTAACTACTCAAAATCCTTGCTCCGCTTTGCATTTGAGCCTCTGGGCCCCTCTACGGCAACCTTCGAGGACCCTTTCAACACCAAGCCCATTTGGAAAGTCCTAGAAAGGCTCCAAACCATTCTTCCTAAGCTTAACCTACAGTGGTTTAGCTCCTTTGCCCGAGATCTTGTTGTCTCGGACGAAGATGCTCAAAAGATTCGCAGCAAGGATCTACCTATACCAGTATTCAAAACTCAAAACCAGCTGGCTGTTGACTTGGATCCAGCGGGTGATATGATGCTCAAAATATACATATACCCACGTATCAAGTCCATGGCGACTGGTATTCCAAAGGAGAAACTTATGTTCGATGCAATCAGAAATGTCGACAGCAAAGGCAAATTGGCGGGTCCATTATCGATCCTGGAAGAATTCATGGGCGCCCGTCCGAGCATGATTGCGCATTTTCTCTCTTGTGACCTCGTCGACCCGTCTGAATCTCGAATAAAACTTTATTGTTTTGATCTTGAGTTAGACTTTGAGGCAATTTCAACTATCTGGACTCTCGGTGGTTTGCGCAATGACCCGGAGGTCTTAGCAGGATTGGAATGGCTGAAACAGCTCTGGGAACTGTTGCCGGTGAATCATGGCCGCGCCGGTCTGCCAAACTGCTTCTATGAGCCAGGCGACTCGCCCGAAGAACATCTTCCGTTTATCATTAACTTCACACTTTCTCCCAACAACCCAATGCCCGAACCACAGATATATTTCTCCGCTTTCGGCAAAAGTGACAAAGCAGTTGCAGATGGTCTCACAGTTTTCTTTGATCGTGTGGGCTGGTCCAGCGTGGCCAACTCATACACCACCGATTTGGCCTCTTACTAGTCCGTCTTTTCGAACTTTCCTTTAAATGTTTCTGCAACAGCTAACGATTTCAATAGCCCGAATCAAGCTTTGGATAGTACGACCTACATTCAGTCGTGGGTGTCCTATTCCACGAAGGGGAAAAAGCCCTACGTCAGTGTTTATCTGCATGATTTTGAAGCAATGAACAGGGACTTCGAGGCGAGGGAAGGCTGTCTTGAATGATCATTTTGGTGATTTGATTCTCGTCCTCTGTCGTTGAAGATTATCTTTGGTCATGAACTGGATATGGATATTGTGTTGGTATTGTTGAATTTGCTTGATCTTCTTCCGTAGGAACTTTTTTGGACTTGGGTCTTTACCATGTGATCAGAATCTTCGCGGTTGAGCGCTGTGCTAGATTGTGAATAATTTGTTAGCTTGAAGACAGTAACGACGTCTTGTCAATTGACCATTTAGTGAAGGGCGCAAATAATGATTTATTCGCTAAAATGTTTATGAATAATCCGAATAATAGGGATCATTCAGGAATGAAGAACATTGGGAATGAAGAACATTGGGAATGAAGAACAGAATTTCGTAATACCTCCAAGCAGTGTGTAATTGACAACAATAAATTTAGATGCTGGTATTAGGTCACGCCTCTCGGCGTTTACTGATTGGCCTATCGAACTAAGCTAGTATAGCTGCTGTAAGAATCAGCCAATTAGCCTTTAATGCCAATATTTAGGAAGACCCTACAGATTTATGGTTGTACATCGTTGCCATGTATTGGTACTCTGCATATAACAAGTATACCCATCGACTCAGACTGACCACATACAGTAAGTACATACCTAGTACGCATGGATTTTATATTTAGAATATCACGAGTCATCGTATGAAACCACCTCTGCAAGCGCTCCGAATGAAGTAGGTGGGGTGAACCCAAGCAACATAAATCGGCAGGTTCTGGAAAGAATGGCATGATCTAGGGGGAAAGGGGGAGATTTTTTTTACGGGCTGCTGTGTAATATTGCGAGTCATCCACCTCCTGTTCGTATTCGGCACGCTCACCGCCGCGTTGCAAAAGGGCCCCAAACGTAAAAAGGCCCCCCGTTTCATCCTGTTCTAGATTGAGAGTCCGTCTTCATAGTTGGGATTCCCTTTTCAAGCGTTATAATACGAGATGGCAGGAGCTCATGTCCTTGCACGACTGCTGATTTGTGATCCCAGGGGGTCAAGACTTTGACCAACGCCCCTTAGCGCATCAGTCTGGGGGCCGGGCTGAATTCTCAAATATGAAAACAGTCAGTTCGACATGGAATTCCCGATCTGATCTCAAGACCAAATCGACATGCTCACTCTACGACAATTTGAGTTTCGACAGCCCCGTTGGTTTCGTGTCAGCTGGGCAGTGTACATATGATATGCGTCGAAATACGAAACTCATGGATCTACACTCCACATTGGATTTGGTTTTGCCAAGCCTTCTGGGACAAGGGAACTGTCAATCATACTGTTTTTAGCAGCAACTGACCCAACAAATTTCCACGAATGAAACTTTGAGGATCGACGATTCTTGGTTAGCTTAATTGGTGCATGGGAGAGCGATATCGGGTTGTTTCCTGCCTGAAATGCAGTGGTCAGTGATAAAATCCCTAGTTGGGGGTCTCACAGGAAAAAAGATGGCTGGGCGAGGGACAGATTCATGCAAGTCCCGAGGAATTTGAGCTACGTAACGATGGTTCGGTAACAGGTTTCCTCAATATCAATTGGTTGTTGCGCCTTTTTATGGTGGAATAAATCAGAGCCTCATTCCCAAAAATTAAATTATTGTTCGAGTTCTATGTATATCAGTAGGATTCGTAAAATCTAAGCTCTCCAATAAAGTCAAAGGTCTCATTCTAAACCACAATAAGTGCCTATGGCTGATGCCTTGTTACAATTCAGAGGACCGTATTGACTCAGGATGCAATTTTAAATGTTTTTCGATTGAGAATTTCTTATCGGTCTTTTCCGACAGTACACTAAACTAAAGTTCCGCTCCAGGGCTAGATCGAAAAAGGTTGGCCTCGAGCCACCCCTTCCAAAAATGCCTTGACAAGAAGAGTTTTGTCTCTCGATGACCGACTAAAGATGAAGATATAGGTATCTTGGGTGATGAGATGCAAAGCAAGAGCGCACTTCACGTCTGCTCTCAACAGCACCGAAACACTGATCCCAGTACCTAGGACAGAGTACATATGAGGCTGAAGTTTCAATACATACGATGCTGGCGATTTTCCATCGGAGACAACACCTAATCCTTTCGCGATCTTTCAGATGCCAACAGATACCCATGTGGCAACAACAACCATTTCTGGGTGTTGTGGCTACAGCGAGAGGATCACCTGGAAATCTACCTGTTTTCGTAAAAAGCTAAGATGCTGACTCCTTAGATACATGAACAAAGTATATTCTTAGCTTTGAATATTGTAAGTTTTGGTGGTATCAGCCTTAAACATAATAATGTGGTAAGGCGGTTGTAACATTCCAGGGGTGTCTGCCTTCCACGCCACATCTGAAGTCTGCATAAGTTCTGCAGATTGGGAAAAAATTTCTCCCTTACAACCTAAGCAGTGTCTGAGTTTATTTGCCCCCTGAGCAGTGAGGCATGGACCTAGGGGTCATCTGCGGTCACCGTGATTACCTTAGGGTTGACCATTGCTAGGATGCGCTCTCTGATAATCCTTCCCCAAAATCTTCCTAACACCTACAAGGCCCCAAGCATAATCCAATTTGCAATATCGAACAGTTTCGCGAGTCACAATCGTCGATTACTGCATTTCACATGTCCCAGCCTCAGGTTTCGGGTGACAATCCTTCTGTCGGGGACGACAAGGAATTGACACCCGAGAAGACCCCCGAGCCATCTATTCACAGTTCAACACATGAAGTCGATTGGGATGGGCCAGCAGACCCTGCCAAACCAGTGAACTGGTCAAAACGGAAGAAGTGGCTGAACATGTTTTCAATTTCCTACCTCACCTTTCTCACGCCGTTAACATCTGCAATTGTTGCCCCTGCGCAGGAACCGGTGATGAGAGATTTAAACACAACAAACAGGACGTTAGCCTCATTTGTTGTATCTATATACCTTGTTGGCTTCGCCTGTGGTCCACTTTTTCTTGCGCCACTCTCGGAAATGTACGGTCGGCTGCGCATTTATCAGATTGGAACTTTGATTTTCGTGATATGGAACGTTGCAGGTGCTCTGTCTCCCAATATTGGCGCTCTGCTGGCATTTCGACTGCTAGCAGGAATTTCAGGAAGTAGCCCGATAACCCTAGGTGCAGGATCCATCGCGGATCTGTTTTTTCTAGAGGAAAGGGGACTAGCACTGTCGATCTATGGGCTTGGCCCACTGCTAGGTCCCATTATTGGTCCCATTGCGGGTGGCTACCTCTCAGAAGCGAAGGGCTGGCGATGGATATTCTGGCTGCTAAGCATAGTGGTGAGTGCGATGAGCCTGGGTTCTTAACAACTTCGAGGATGGTCGTACTGATGTTCGTCTAGTCAGCTGCTGGGTTTATTATGGTGTCAACTCTCCAATCGGAAACCTACGAGCCTGTGCTTCTTCGAAAGAGAGCCGATAAAATAGGAAAGGAACTGGGGAATTCAAATTTACGATACCGGGGACAATTGGATCTAAACACAAAAGATCTCTTTCTTCACTCCATTACCAGACCGATGAAGCTTCTTTTTCTAAACCCAAGTGTTAACCTCTTCTCACTCTACACGGGTATGTTAACCACGCTGCTATTAATGAAGCATCAAACCTAACTGTTTCATATAGGCGTTGTTTTCGGATATGTCTACCTTCTGTTCACTACGGTTACCCAGGTGTATGAAACAACATACGACTTTAGTCAGGGAGCCACTGGTCTTGTTTACATTAGCATTGGTGTTGGGTCTCTTCTCGGCATAGCCTGCTTTGGGATATTTTCAGACAGGATACAAAATGCCCTCATAGCGAGAAACCAGGGCCAAGCAGAGCCGGAGTTTCGCCTTCCGCCAAGCATTCTAGGGAGCTTTTTCATTCCACTTGGTCTCTTTTGGTATGGGTGGTGTGCTCAGATGCATGTCCATTGGATCATGCCTATTATTGGGCTCGGCTGTATTGGCTTCGGGATGATCGCCACACTCTTGCCTTTTCAGGCGTATCTTGTGGATTCTTTTGGCAAATATGCCGCCTCAGCTATTGCGGCAAATACTGTTTTTCGGTCATTGGTCGGTGCCTTTCTACCACTCGCCGGACCCTCTATGTATGCTCGCCTAGGACTAGGTTGGGGTAATTCGATGTTGGGATTCATCGCAACAGCACTGTTACCTTTGCCGATTATTTTCTACATCTACGGCAAGCGGATACGCCTGAACCCAAGATTCCAAGTGGTGTTGTAGTGGTCTTAGCTCACGGCATGGGATAATATGCAGGCACCTATAAGAACAGGCATTGGGGGAGTAGCAAAAAGCATCATGTAGGCTAGTGAAACTAGGTAAACACTAATAGAGAATAGAAATTCTACCGATAATAAAATCTCACCTTCATGAGGATCTTTCCAAGAGAATGTTACCAGTAGTTCGTATAAGAGCCAAGATCCCCATAAAGAAAAACGGTAAAGTGGTTCTGACTATATTTGTGATGGTGAAAAAGGAAAAGATGTGAAGTAATTCTCGGCGTGGAGATGTTAGTCTTGAGATTGACATTTTCAGGTAGGGAAATGAATTATTTACTTCTGCTTTCATCCTGAACTACGGAGCGCCAGTTCTCGAGTCCAATACCACCTTTATGTTATACTTAGCAAGATCATCATGGGGTGGGGTGGCACTCGATTCTTGTGTCCCATGCAACAAGTTACAGTTAGAGAAATCGGCTTCACGCCTAGTTTCAGTATAAGTCTGAGAGGTAATACATTCGCTAAACCCTCCACCACGGGTCAATCTCCATCATGAATTAGGGCTAATTTAATATTTCATAAAACGAACATCAAGAACGAAGAGGCTTCCTCCCATGGACCGCGACTCTGCTCATAGTTAGTAAAAGTATTCTGGTGATCGAAAGGGTTATGGACACGAACGTTTGAACATAAGCATGCAACCTCTTGTCTCGCAACTCCTGCTTGACCAGTGCATTATGAATTTTGGCTACCTCCGGACTCCAGCCTAGTACCTGCGTGTACAGACGTAGCGAATAGGAATCGATGGCTTGTTGCAGCTGCACTGCCTGGTACTTCCCGAGGGCCTTCAGATGGGGATCACGCGGCCAGGGCGAGAATGGCAGCGCGTAGACCGACAGGCTAACATCCTCAAAGCCGGCATCAATCATCCAGCCTTTGAGCTTATGATAGATGTTCAACTCCCGACCAGTCATATCGCCGGCTAAATTAACAGCTTGTTGCCATTCCATAAGGGCGGAATTCTGCTTAAGGGAGCCGTCATCACTCCAGGCCCACACGGCACTCTCGTGCGATTCAAAGTAACCGCCAGGTTTGACATGATCGTAGATCCGTCGGAGAAATGAGGGCCAGTCGGCCACACATCTGCTCATTGTATTTCAGCGTGTCACTCTAGTTGAGAGAGGGGGGACATCGCAAGAACCTACCCTGCTAGGCATCGTGCATGAATGAAGTCAAAGTGGTTTTCTTCGTATTGCCATTCGCTCTCGAAGTCCTCTACAATGAACTCGATATTAGGGGCCACCCAGCTGGGTTGTATAGGACTGATGTCATTGCCAATGACGTGAGCGCTTGGGAATTTCCTATCATCTAGGGTCAGTCTTGCAGGTATGAAAAGAAAAGAAAATAGAAAATTCCACGTACTCGGCAATGTCCATAGCCCAAATGCCTGTTCCAGTTCCCAAGTCAAGTATATTTTGTGGTGACGATTTCAGAGGAGCATTGTAGAGCTCCCCTCGAAGTAACATTAGCCATCTGTGCCCGCTTTGGTTAGCCAGACTCATTCACCAAGAATGAACTGTGTCACTGACATATGATGGGTCTGAAGTGAGAGTCAGCATGTAAGCACGGAAAGTCGCTAGAGAGGCCATCTTACTATATCCATCCGATCCTGCTCCTCCTCATCATTCGGCATCCTAGCTTCATCAGCCTTTCCGTCCATCGATCGGTCTCTATGAGAAAGTGTGAAATGTACATATAAGTGCCCTAAGTCGCAGGTCAGCTGGTCATTGAATCTTGACACTAAGCGCATGATTTGGGTAAGACTAAGACATACTGAGCGGTTACTGCAGTACCGCCGACCATTTTCATACTCATACTCGAGTACGCTCGACGACAGGGATGTGAGATCAGACAGCTCATCGTCGAATTCACTGTTGGTGTCCTACAACAACAAAGGATTTAATTGTGGTGTTACCAGGAGCCACGTACACAGGTCTACCACATACGTCGCTAAAATTATCGATCACGATTGGACCGGGCGCGTTGACAGGGGTCTCGGCATTCACTTGGGGTGCCGATTGGGCGGGTCCGGGTAGCGCGGAGGGAGCTTCGTGGGGAGGGGAAGACATTGTGGATGAAAGGGATGGAAGGAATGAAACTGAGACGACAGGAGATTTTCCAGGAGAAATACGTATGTGTTCCCACCTTCCGTTGAAAATGGGCTCGCTTGTCAACAGCTGCTTCGACCCGGTTTAGGGGAGGGGTTTGGGTTTGCATCCAAACGGTCGGGTTCGAAGGAGGTTAAATTTTTGATCGCGTCTTGAAGAAGCACGATCTCCAATAGACACCTCCAAATTTGGCCGGAGATCGACTCCACCCCATTCCGCATGTTCTGCAGGGCTTACCCTGAGGTCGAACAACGCGTATAGTCCGACACCATAGGGTACCGTCTCAGTGGTTCACTATGCTATTTCAGTTGTAGTGCAGTAGTAAGCCCACGATCAGATTCTCAACGGCACTTTCTTCGCTCAGCTGGTCCGGCACAGTCCGCATAGTCCGCTCATTTAATGCCCACTGCTTGCCCCTTGGTTGATTCATCTGTACTGTAGGTCTCTCCTACGTCAACCGGCAAACACTCCATCTCTGACATCTCACTATCTATTCAGCAAATATGTCACAGTCTGATGAAACTATTGCAGAAGCCAATGCTTCCACTGGTGATCTTTTCAGAGGGGCCAGCTCGGTTCAAGAGTCAAATAAATATGTAGCGGTACACGAAGGCAACCTTCCCCGTGAATGACTTCAAATTTAAGCTCAAATCTACGGTCGCGGGTTATATTGCTCGTATTTAGTACGCAAGGAGACGTGTTGATCAGTTTGGGGTGCAAATTTCACCACATTTTAGGATAACTGAACAATGTACGAACAAACAAAATCTTGCACAACACCCAACGACATGCCACGAGCACCTCCTGGGCAAGTTTGTCAGATCCACTTACAACTACAGGAGCAGACTGGTGTGCCACGGAGGCCACCAGTGGTACAGAAAGACGCTTCAAGTTTCGAGTAGTACTAAGTTCTTGAAGGTTTCGCCAATTGGAACTGGTACGGTAGTTATTTCTTCTCGTTAGTGGCATCGCGGTGGGTGTCAATGACGCCTCGGGGTTCCTTGTACTACGCTTTCTTCAGGGCTTTTTTGGCTCACCTTGTCTAGCTACAGGTGCTGCTTTTCTGGCAGAAATCACGGATATAGCCAATATTCCTTTTGCGCTGTGGTTCTGGGGTACATGTGCAGTTGCAGCGCCTGCCATAGCGCCTTGTATAGCCGGGTTCAGCATAATGGCAAACGGATGGAACTGGTCTATGTAGGAGATCCTCTGGGGCGCAGCACCGTGTCTCATCATGATGGTATGTCACTGCTTTTTGCCATCTTCTTAGCTTCAGAATACTCAGAATATTATCCTACAGCTTTTCCTTCCCGAAACATTTGTACCTACCATTTTGCACAAGCGCACCGAACGTCTACGAGCTTTAACCTGCAACCAAGCGTTCAAGACCCCATCAGAGATTGACGGTAGCCGATATTCTGTCAACACCATCCTCCACGGTGCACTGGTTATGCCATGGAAAATTAATGCCCTCGACCCAGCAATTCTATTCACAACCCTATATACAACTTTGGTATATGCCATCTTCTACTCGTTCTTCGAGGTATTCCCACCCGTATATCAAGGAATATATCACATGGAACCTGCACACATGGGCCTAGTCTTTCTAGCAGCAATCATCGGTGTTCTTCTCGCCATGCCATTCTACTGTCTGTTCATCGAGTTTGCGATCGCCAAGCCCATCCGCAAGGGCAACTTCCCCCCACCAGAGCGAAGGCTGATTCCTGCACTGTTCATATCTCTCTTGATCCCAACGGGAATGTACATTTTCGCATGGACTTCTCGAGCTGATATCCATTGGACAGTGCCTACTGTTGGCTTTATACTTATCATGATGGGCGTGATCACACTTATGCAGTGTATGTTTGGCTACATGGCTGTCGCATACCCCAGCTACTCGGCCAGTCTGTTCGCTATGAATGATTTCGCGCGGTCAACTTTGGCATTTGCAGCAATCATGTGGTCACGGCCTTTGTATCAGAACCTTGGGGTCGCCAAGGGGACTAGCCTAATTGGGGCTTTGACAGTGCCCTGTGTTTTGGGAATATTCTCTTTGTATTGGTTTGGGGCAGAACTGAGAAAGCGAAGTCGATTTTCTGGGTAAAGGCTTGATGATTAAATGACTCATGACAACTCCCTGCTGCCTTGGGGTGGCTGCATGTTCTACTCTACATTTGCATGTTCCGTAGGGAAATGAACCTAATGGAGTGTTGGGCGGAGGCATGCCGCATGACCGCTGGTCATTTCAATCAGCCCACAGATTGCTATATATTTCTCAAATCACTAGCGCCTAGTACATACGACCATAGGGTGTGGAGAACAGGGCTTCCCGTCCGCTCAGCCGTACTTAAGCCACACGCCGGCAGGTTAGTAGTATGGTGGGTGACCACATGCGAATCCCTGCTGTTGTATGTTTTTGTTTTTGCAGCATGTCCTTGCCCTTTTTTGATACTTGGTACTCACTTTCCTCTTCTGCGCAAGATCCAACACTACTCCCTATGCAGATCTTAATGGGTACAAGCTATCTACTATTGTTAATTAGTAGGCTGAAATCTCAGGCCAGAGGGCTAGTTGGGGTCTGAGAGCATTGAAGAGCTTTGCCATAATCACTCGGTGTTTTCATATTCTTGCTCTGTTTCCATATCCTCAGAACGTTCTGTCTCTGATCTGTCAGTCCCAGTTTCCATTTGTATGAAAATAAGATCCGGCGACATCCATATCACTCCAAAACTTTCCAAAGCGAGGAGTCCAACAGCAGTCCAACTTAGAGATACAGACACGTATCCTAAGTCAACATGGATTATACCGTACAATAGATCTTTGATTAGCTTTGCCTCGTTTCGGCTGCTTAGGTGTTGCATCAAGGCCGATATCAAACACAGAAACAACGCCAGCACGCTGCTTATCCAGGCCCCCCATAGCGAAAGTTTATCCATCTTTACTTCAGGGCCATAAGAGCTTTTCATATTGATCCATCGGCCTGGCTTTATCAAGAGCAAAATATGGATGAATATCAAGGCCACTGTGGCGATACTTTATTATAACTGTTAATCCCAGCCGCAGCATAGTAGATAGCTCCTACTTACAATGGCTCCGCAAATACCATCTTCTTGGCGAATAGTCTTCCCACGCGGGCAATATTGAGTGGGTTGGAGGTACTGCTTTTATTGCTGATAGATAACTGATCGAGAACTTGTAATACATCGGCAGTGCTTGAGCAGAAGTTCAGACCATCTTGAGCAAGAATACACATGCCGAGATAGCCCACCTTAAGTGATGAGAAATCATTCATGCCCTTCTCTTTAAGCAGTTCCGAGAAAACAGCGGTCAGGTTCGAGTTTATCTGAGCCCGTTCGTTGATTGGGGAGTAGTTGAAGGATAAAAGGTAGATATTCTTGAGATTTGTAGTTGTACAGCCTGCCAATGCGACGCCTATGAATTGAGTCAAATTAGTTTCGCGATATAATTGCTCAATTACACGCGAGGGAGGTATCACATAAGATGCACATTGCAGAAAGAGCGATACCCACAAGGCACCAGGAAGCGCGTATACCTGCGGAAGAGAGAATGTTAGCGTTATGGGGTTGAGTAGTTGATTCATTACTCACACCTAAAAGCCCCCACTACCCTGATAATCCAGGGTGACGTATTGGGTGGAAGAGCCGAATCAACTGAAACAGGCCCATTTGAAGGATCGGTATATTCTGCTAAGCTGATAACGGAGACAGAAGAGTTGGTATGGTCGGTCATTCGATGCCCAAGTAGCTTGAAAGGTAAAGAAAGTCTCGTGAGGACTATCGTTGATACAACTCGTCCCCAATGAGATTTTGGCGATCTAGAATGCTGCTCATAGTCGGCAGAGCTAATCACGTCATCTTCTGTAAGAGACATCTGAACGTTTCAATTTCTTTTTTTTTTCTTTCTAAACCCTTAGATTGAAGAGTTCGAAAACATCACAGGTGGCAGTAAAGGAGTTTAGATCCACTAATTTGCGGATGATCCGGGGTAATTGGGAATTTTTGAAAGGGGTCTTGATTGATTCGGGTCCTTTTCCCAGTTGCTAGCTGAATGCCGATTCTGACATCAGCACTAGCTATGCTTTAATAAAGCTACAGTAGGAATATGATCAGTGGTGAAAAAAGTACGAGCCACGACGCTTTCAAACTTTAATTGGTCAGTTATGAACATCCAATGTTTTTCGACCCAAAGCCACCTGTGGATTCAGCACATCCTAGAATTTGAAGAGAGCGTACCATTGGCTACGGCGTTGATGTTTGCTTTTGGTGTGCTGGGACGACTAGCTACCTTTCATTTGCGACCGAGCAGTATGCCTCGTTTGCCTGCCTGCTCCCATCAAGTTTGGCTAAAATTGCCGAGGAACTTTGAAAGCTATAAATTGCACCGAATTGTGGTCTTGATTCCTGACTATAAGTTTTCGGTACATTTGCCATAGAAATTTCACAGAATTTCTCGAGATGATCGCAAGGAGAGATAGAGATCCTTCATTGGATCTCGAACAAAACGATAGATCGTCCGAATCCATCCAGGAAATACCAGCCGACCTTCCACCACCAGTTGGTATTAGTGCTGATCCAGTCACGGAGTTCGCTGCCATAGAGCGAGAGGTCAACATTGGAGGTCTTCCTTCCAACAGTCACGCATCGATATCCTCGCAGATACTTTATCCAGAAGTGCCTATTGATTTGAGTACGATACAAATTGCTATTCCACCCCACCTTCGTTATAAAAGACCAGACGAAGAAAATCAAGAGGCAGTTGAAAACACAAATAAAAAACCCCAGAAAGAGGTGGAGACAGATGATGAATCACAACTTTTCCCAGATAATGACGACCTAAATGTCGGAACGGCAAGGGAGCCAAGGTTAAAATCGACTAGATTGAGCGATCTGGAGTTTCATGATAGGTTAGCTGCCGTGAGCCTTCGCCATCTGTATGCAAAGGGTACCCCTGAAGAGCCACCATCATATGAGGTCGCACTGAGTACGCTCCAGAGAATGGTCCTGCATGATTTACAACGGAAACTAGTTTTTCTTGTGAAACGAATAGTAAGACGGCAGCAGGTATCTGATGCCTCATTGAGAAGAGCACGTATTTTGATGGCTCGGTACAGTAGGTTAACACAACTTTCATAGGATCTTGAGTGGAGTCTCTCACTAACTTGAACTCAATCAATAGCAAGTGCCGTGCGGGACTATGATTTTATGACTCAGAGACTTAACCAGGCAGCCGAATCGGAAGAAAACGACCCATTCATGATTACCACCGACAATGCTCTTAGTCTCTACCTTCTGAGGGAGGCTCTTTTAGTACCAGAGGGGGAAACCCCCACGGCCAGAGACCGTGTGAAATACATCAAAAGGATGAACATTCTTCCGGGGGTATCTCGTACAGTGCATAATGACCAAGCTAGTCTGGCGCGGCTGTGGGAGCGGGTTTGGATGGGGGTTTGTGGAGGGTTGGCACTTATTGCGCCAATGCTTCTCATGGTCCTCCACAAGGATGAAGCGACTACGCTGTCCACAGCCAGTGTGGCCACTATGCTCTTTGCTTTGGGATTAGCCTTCCTAGCGAAGGGACTAAAGGGACAAGAAGTCCTTGCCGCAGTGGCAGCGTATGCCGCGGTTTTGGTGGTTTTCGTAGGTGCTAGTTCATAAGCGAGGTTCCTACATCTGTATATTGCTAGGAGGTGCATGCCCTTCGTAACCTCCGCTAGATCACTAAACAGCAAACGTTTGCGGAGTGAACGGATGAAGAGAGAGCAAAAAGAACATATCATGGATTATTATACCTGCGCTAAAGATATGTTATACTATATTATACTGTGGTGTGCTGCGATGGGGAAGGAGCGAAGACAACAGTGTACCGGGGGAGGAAGGAGCGAGTGTAACACAGTAGGAAGTAGGAAGTAGCGATCTGGAAACTGCGTGCCTTCCCATTGTAGTTCATAGAAGCCTCGATGGTACACTGAAAAGGAGAACTGGGACCAGCGAGTAAAGTGTCAGCTTGACACATCCATGGCTATTGCCTCTCTTCTGAAAATCCCATCTTCACAGATTAATATGTGTCCCTACAGAACCTCACATTATACACAAACATGACTGATGCGTTGCAGATTCCGCGTACCAATAAAATGCGCAGGGACACCCGCTACCTTCTCCCTTCGTGCGCACGCCTCTAAAACACGACGCTGCTCTCCCCCTCTTCACTTGCTGTCGGTTTCCCTGAGACCGATAATCACAAGGGGAAGTGGCGACTTCTACCCATTTGAATGATCCGGACGACTTTTTATCTCAAGATGCCCGGACGTGGCAGTCTATAGCAGCAATAACAGGCCAACTCTTTTTGCGAGCGAGAATTCGAATCGAAGCTCAAAAGAATCTACCAAATTGTGGCCTATGAGGCAAAGCAAAACCAAATCCATGATTGCTTAATTGACATTCTCAATCATGATGGTACTGTCAAAGAGACTGTGATTGGAATTAAACTCGCGTGGCCCGCTAAAGAGAATGATGAAGAGCTCCGGGGCGGGTGTGTGAAAGGCCAATGAGAAAGAAGCACCTTCAAGGGCACAACAATGCATATTTCCACGAGGATACCACGCACGACTCCGAGTCGTTTGTGATTACGCATTTTTGATGGATATCATCTATCCGAAGGAGTGCGGTCCTTCTGAAAGACAAACTCCATTCGCTGTACTTGAACTCAAACGACCTGGACGTGTTAACCCTGATGGCTTTATTGATGGCTTTGTGTCTGAAGATCGCAGTTATTTAATGCCATAGATATGAATTGAAGGGGTGGATGAAAGAGCAAAAAACTTCAAAATCTTGATGAGCTATGGAAATGATGCCGCGGGAAAGATTTTGCTCTTTCTAGGCTCATGCAGAGATGATAGATTTCTCGAAGACGTGCGATTGGGTGTGCAGTTCTTGGTAAAAAGTTTGACAATTCATCTGTAAACTGGTTAGCGTCCTACGACTATATATGAGAAGTCGATCGGTTTTGATCGTTCTTACTTCAAATCTTCAAGTCCCATTTATCAAACATAGCTCTTAGGATATGAAACTGTTCGCCGTTAACAAAGTGTAGCATTGGACCCCTTCTCAGCCACTGTATTCTCACGCTCATACAATCATAGTAATTAAATCGATGTTTAGTATTTTCAAAAGTCGAGCAGAAACTTGAACAGCCCCAAGTATGTGATTTGAAATGGGAATCTACTCAGACGTGTAGTCGATAAATATAGGGCTCGTAACCACTTTCTCGCCACTCCATTCCCGGCCGACAAAATAGACAGACCGAGCTTTCTCAAGCCCTGCAGGAAGTGACATTGTTTCTTCCACCCTCCGAGGTAGCTCAATATCCGGCACCGCTTCGATCCGGACGAAAAGGCCCGCACCGCCGCGGATTTCGATGAACTTTCCATCATTTGCGGCCACAATTTCATCCCAAGTCGATTCAATTCTAAATTCCGGTTGAGGTTTGTGGGGGTTTCCAGCCAAAGGATCTCCCACCTTGACATAGCCGCCAAGCGAGCCAGAGACTGTTATTGTAGATGGTGCCTTGTTGCCTTTAAAGTAGATGTTCACACCGTCACTGTCGCCGCTTGTTTTGCTAGCAAATTCCACCGTGTTATCTCCAGAAACATCAATAAAATCTTCCGGATTATCCTCAAATCCACCAAATGAACGTGTACTTTCGATTGAACTATCTTGGGAAAGTGTGATTTTACCATCCCAAATAGCCTCACGATAGCGGTCATAGAGCCTTGCTCCACCCCATGTGACTCTCAGTATTGTTGCTGGTACTTTGGTCTGCTCAGACCAGAAATGACGCTTCCAGATCAGACCCGATCCATCGAAAGCTTCAATAGACGAGAAGCCCCTTTCGCCTAGGAAATGATATTCCAGATCTAAAGTTTCATTGGAAGAGACTTTGACCTCGTCACCCTGCAACGCAAGACCATCCTTGGTCTTAGCTGAAAGAAGTCCAACCAGCCGCTGTCCAGTAGTCGCAAAGGTATGTCTGGACCTTAAGGAACCAGCCACCGTGGCTCGGTCAAGCCGAGGCGAAATTATCCCAGTTAGACCTCCTCGAGTTCCGAATACTGCAGTACCAGAAACACCACCACCGCATCGGCCACGGTGCTCATCAGAATTGGCAGATACGCCCAGCTTCCACCCCCGTCGAACGGAATCTTGAAGAAGCCATTCGAACTGACCCCAGGCACTACCGATCTCGATCAACCGCTCAAGCTTGGGATGGTGCCAGGCAAGATTGCAGCGGCGTCCTCCGACATGAGGGATCAGAAGATGCTTATCAGCGTCTCTGGCGTAAGTAGCATAAACCTCATCCAGCGGCCAAGCTCCTGGCACAAGATCCTTGGGACCATGTTCAGACCATTCGAACGAACGTGCAACGTTTCCATGTCGATCATAAGGGAACTCAGGGGGGTATTCTTCGGGATCTTCGAGGAAGACAACATTGTGGTCACCCCCAGCTGCAGAGTTTCCGCACCACTCTGTGCCAGGGTAAATCACGAACTTTCCAGGCTCATTGAGGGTCTGGATGAGCTTCGTTGTGGCCTCCCAGCGTTCCTTTGTGATTTGGAAGTCGTTTGCAGTGTATCCAAGTACATCTAGACCTGCAATTTCCCTACCGTAAGAGAAATTATAGACAGAATTCTCTGTGCCCACGGTATCATCGGAGTGGACGTGCAAATCACCGAAAACAATTTTAGGTACGGTCAAGCTGGAGGTGACGCTGACGTGCGAAATGTTGGGTTTCAGAATAGGTCCATCTTCGGCTTCCAGCGAGATCTCCACCGTGTAATCTTCTTCACGAGTTAGTTGAATGTCGTCAAAGATAGCATTCGTCCAGCCTGCTTCCAATACTGGGAGATCCTTGGTTGAGACCTCGGAATTTCGAGTGGAGATTAGAAGCTTAAAGACTAAGTTCTTCAAGTCACGAGTCACATTGCCCCAAATATCCTCCGCGTGGGCATGGATTGCAAATGGTACATTGGGCTGAACGAGTCTCGGCGAAACAGACTGAATATGATGAGGCGGGCCCGCAATTATGTTCCAAGATATGTCTGGCTGGATAGGAGCGAAACGACTATTGCCGTGTTGTCAGTATCTCATGATCCAATCATGCAACGGGCCCGGGCTCCATTGAACACTCACGAGGTTCCGACAGGATCAATGTAGAACCTCCATCGAAAGTCCTTCTCAATGAAGGTTTGCACACGAGTGCCCTTCCCGCCAAAGCGGCGATCACCAAGTCGGATAAGAATACGATCTCCAGGATTTAGATAGCCGTCTTGAATATCCACTATGACAGCCTTCTGGAAGGGTCTCTCATGGCCTTTCTGGTCGAAACGAATTCCCAGTGATTGGACAGTGGCAGGTGTTTGTCCGCTAACAAGCTTGTTAGGTACATACTCTGCGCTCACGTAGTTGTCCTTGGTCGGGTCTGATGTCTGGAAAAGAGCCCAATCCTAGCGACGATATTGTCAGTTGTCCTCCAGATCACTTTGATGGAGGGATATCGCTTACGGAATAGAACTTGAATGTGGCTTTGATCCAGGCACCGTCTGCAAGACCAGAGGCGCCAACCTCATAGTCCAAAAGAAGTTCGGTCCATTCGCCGGCGACCAATGTGGAAATATCACTCTTCACACGACCGAGAAACGGCAGGCTTTTTGTGTACTCATAGAGCCCCTCTGGAGCAAAATAGTCTCCCACAATCTCTCTTCTCTCATCAGCCGTGAGATATTTCATTGTTGATGATTGATAGAGGTTCCTGGTTGTACCTCTGAGATAGAAGTTAGCGAATATAAGTACTCCATTGCGTGCTATCGGGGAATTCCCGGCCAAAGTGGAGTGTGGAGTATAGGATTGTGGCGCGATCACCACGCGGAATGTCAACATCAACCCCCCACTTTATTTTCACTTCTTGTTCATTCTACAGGGCTGAGTACAGAATAACTTTGAAACCAAAGTCACCTCGGGCTACTCAATATATGCCAAGATACATCTTATCACGCCATCAGACCCTCTATACTACTCATCTTGTCGGCCATTCTCCGCAATGTCGGTCTTTCTCGAATTTGGAATAACGTGATAGCCATGTCCACCATCCTTCGAAGGTGCAATTTACAATGATATTTTTCTCTCTACAATAGCTTCACCATGGCCATCCAGGGTTGATTAGAATTTTCTTTCTCCAGACTGATTCAACATTGATATTCTTCTTGATTATAATTAGCCCATTTCGATCTTTCGTGGCCTCGACATGCTTGGTGGTCAGCTAAGGAATCTGCGAGAGGTCGTTCGAAACGATGACAACCTCAATAGATTCCTCAGTCTCACAAAGGTATACTTGCCAAAGCTTCCCAGGGCCTCTGGAGAATATCTAGCAGCCAAACTGCCGGTTGTACAATGGTCACCTAAATATTCATTCTCGTGGTTATGGAACGATTTGGTCGCTGGTAAGAGAAACCGTCAACCTTGATTTAGTTTCCAGCAGCTTAAATCGGACAGGAATAACAATCGGAATCTTACTCGTCCCTCAAAGCCTTGCCTATGCCAAAGTCGCGAATATTCCTGCCCGCTATGGTCTCCTCTCGAGCTGGCTACCGACCCTAATCTATGCCATCATGGGAACATCCAAGGGTAGGTCTCCAGTCTTATCGCATGCTTCTTAACTGTGGTGAGCTCTTCATATTGATCCGTCATACGCATAGATGTCACTGCTGGCCCGACCGCCATAATGGGTCTTCTCACGGGAGAAATTGTTACGGATCTCGTGAAGGCAGGCTACGCAGCCGAGTCAGTTGCCGTAGCGGTTGCTTTTTGGGTCGGAATATACTCATTAATTCTCGGAACCTTTCGACTTGGATTTCTACTCGAGTTTATTCCGCTTCCTGTACTGTCAGGCTACGTTTCCGGCGCAGCAATTACGATCGTGCTTCAACAACTAAAGGGGCTATTTGGGGAAGAAAAATCTGCCAATGGCACCGCTGGTGTTATTCGCATGTTCTTTCAGAGACTACCCTATACTAATTGGAGGGCATTTCTGATGGGATTCTCTGGATTCTTCTACTTCTTCTCCTACAGTTCGTGGGTCAGAAATGGGGCAAGAAATACCGAAGCCTGTGGTATCTCTCGATTTCTCGCAACGCTCTAGCTCTCGTCATTTTCACGGCAATCAGCTGGGGAGTTAATAAATCACATAAAGACGATCCTCTGTTCGGAATTTCAGAGGTCTCTGGAACAGGCATCATACCCCCTTCGGTCCCCGACAAACAATTACTCGTTAAGACTGTCGGTCGCAGTATCGCAGTCTTCCTGGCTGCAGCATTAGAACATCTCGCTATTGGTAAAGCTTTTGGTCGTCGCCACGGCTATGTCATCGAGCAGGACCAGGAACTCAGCTATATTGGTGTGGCCAATCTGGTGGGAAGCTTTTTTTCAAGCATGCCCATCACCGGAGGATTCTCACGCACTGCAGTGAACTCAGAATCTGGGGTTAAAACTCCCCTTAGTGGGCTTGCCACGACAGCATGCGTTCTAGTCAGCATCTATAAGCTCACAAGTGCTTTTACTGGATTCCCTCCGCAACACTATCGGCGATCATCATTGTCGCCGTCTGGCAGATTATTCTGCCATTGAAGGTTTTCTGGCAATACTGGAAAACATCCCTTGCCGACTTCATTGGTAGCATGATCGCATTCTGGGTGACCCTTTTCGTGGATGTTGAGATTGGAATCGCCTCTGCAGTCGGGTACAGCATTTTTTACATATTGTTTCAATTAGCCTTCGCACCCGTGGATATGGTTACCAGTGATAACTATTCCAAGCTGTATCCCGCTTCGGAATTCGGAACTCTCCCGCAGAGCTTGCCCGAAGATACAGTGGTATTCGTACTTCGCGATTCGGTGCTCTATCCCAACGCTACTCGTATTGCACGTCAAATCACTGATTACATCTATTGCTACACTTCGGGGTCCCACGAGAGCCCAGTGGGAACCATGGAAGACTCTCAACAGACGGAGAAGTCTGGAGACAGGCTCTGGAATGATACTAAAACCAGACGTATTGAGAACTTACGCAGAAAGGCCGGTACGACAAACCATGAGGAAGGCTTTCTCCCCTACGTACGGACAGTGATCATTGATATGACACGCGTTACTCACATCGATACAAGTGGGATGCAAGCCTTGGCGGATACCAGATCCATGTTAAAAGATTGGGCGGGTGCAGATGCTGAAATTGCATTCGTGGGTTTGAATGAACGATTCAGAGAGCGCTTCCAAAGAGCTGAAAAGTGTTTTGTATCTTCAAAGAGCGAGGACGGACCTCGAGATCAAGGTTACGTTGTTTTCGATGTCTTGCAAACAGCACTATACAACACGCACCCCCGGGATGAGAGTACAGCGACACCCAAGAATGTTTACCCATAAAAGCCAGGTGAACTCATGTATGCTTGGTTGAATCGATTTCACAAATACAGGGGAATAGCTTTTACTAGATCAGCGTTACAATCGATTCCTCTTAATTTTTCCTACTTGCTAGTGATTGGTCAATTTTCCACGCCGCATCCTTACATTTTCCTTAAGGTTGTAAATCCGGAAGCTATAATAAACCTGAACAATCCATAATAAGTTTTATGGATACCCAAGAATCCGCCACGGTTAAAACTTGAGTATCACAGTAACTTGGCGGAGCCTTCATACGCTGAAAGGTTACCTAATAGTAACTGTTCTCTTTTTTCAGTTGTTGAAAAGCGGGAATATAACCTCAAATAAAGAAATAATTTCTTATGTCCCTGTAAAATTAGTGCAAAAATAAAATTCATGCCAGTCTTAGTCCTAGTAACTATAGTGATTGTAGTATAGTACAGTGCACGGCGATGACGCTGCGCCATTAGATAATCGGGCTCCGCCCCGTCAACAGCGGGATCCGGCTTCCCCCCCAATCGCTCCACCTCCACCTCTCCCCCCATCAGCCATCATGTCCTCCAAGAAGATCGAGCAATGGGAGATTGAGCGATACTGGGAGATCTTCGCCTCCCTTGCCAATGGCCAGCCCCACCTGAATAGCTCCCAGGCCGCCTCCGTCTTGCGAAACAGTCGGTTGCGCGACGATCAGCTCGAGAAGGTCTGGGATATTGCCGATGTGGACGGTGATGGAGAGCTTGACTTTGAGGAATTCTGCGTCGCAATGCGCCTCGTATTCGACCTCGTCAATGGCGTGCGTACCACCCTTCCTCCCCTTTCAACTACCACCCCCTCCAGGTCGGGGAACTCCCAAAACAACGTTGACCCAGGATTACTCTGAACAGGAACTACAAGAAGTCCCCTCCGTTTTGCCAGACTGGCTTGTCCCAGAATCAAAGTCACACCTTGTACATGCCACACGGGCATTGAGCGGTCGCCCGGAGCAATTCGAACGGATAGAAGATGAGGATGATACCCTGGGCCTCAAGGATGGCTTCGAGTGGTACATGAAGCCGGCCGACAAGGCCAAATATGAAGAAATCTATAGCGCCAACCGCAATCCTCGTGGCCAGACAACCTGTGAGCAGATAATCCACAGGTGCATTAGCATGAGTACAAGCTAACACGCGGATTTACAGTCGAATCCCTACAACCCCTATATGACTCTCTCGATGTTCCGGACACCGACGTCCGCTCCGCATGGAACCTCGTTAACCCCTCCGCCTCACCCGCCATTAACAAGGACGCCACCCTTGCCTTCCTGCACATCCTCAACTACCGACACGAGGGATACCGCATCCCACGTGCCATCCCCGCATCCCTTCGCGCCTCGTTCGAGAACAACCAGATCGACTACCAGGTTGACAACGCGCCGGCTCAGCGTTGGGGCACGGAAGGCAATGTCGAGACGACAAGCGGCCGCAAAGCCAAGTTCGGCGACTCGTATCTCAGCAGGCTGGGAGTGGGCGGCAAGGGTTCATACCAGCCAAAGGGCACAGATTTCAGTGAAACGGTCCAGGACGAGGAATGGGAGAAGGTCCGATTGCGTCGGGAACTAGCGGAAATCGAGTCAAAGCTCAATTCCGCAAGCCAAGCCTCTGAGAACAGACGCGATCAACCCCGTAACGATGGCCGGCCCAACTGGGTTTTGATCAAGAAAGAAGCCCTGCAGCTGTTGGAATACAAGGAGCGGGAGCTCCGGGAATTGCGTGAGGGTGTTGGTCGATCGAAGGATGGGCAGGCCCTAGAGCGATCAAGGGAAGATGTCAAGACTGTTGGGGAGCAGGTTGAAGGGCTGAAGAGCCATTTAGCTCAGCGCAAGGGAGTTCTTGCTGATCTCCGCCAGCAGGTTGAAGAGGAGAGATCTCGTCGGTAGACCCTTTGGGACTGTCGCGTTATATCCCGCTGGTTTTCTTCCCGTTGGATTGGATTGGTTGCATCTTTCGTCCTCTTTTCTCTGTACAGCCACTTTCCTGGCAAGGAGCTACAGGCGCTCAATGGATTATTGTTTCACATGGCCAGCGAAGACGGTATTAGTAACGTAAATAGTAAAACATTTAGCTCTTGTTAATTTTATCCAAAGAGAAGATATGGTCTTAGTAAACATATTCACCTACCAAGCACTGTAGCATGGCAACAACACTGGTCCTGCTGACTACTAGACTAGCTGGGCGTCAACTGCCTTCGGGAGAGCAAAGTCGCACTAGAATCTCCAGCTAGGGATAATGACTACAGTTCTCATAGAATGAGGGAAAATGAGTACAGGTGAACTTGAAAATAATCAACACCCTAATGAATTGAGTTTGATCAGGGGATATTCCGTAGAAGTAACTCCAACCCGTATATCGTACAAGATGATAGCATCACCAATTATCACAGTAAACAGAAACAGACCATGTTTAAAGTCTTAGCAAAAAAAAAAAAAAAAAAAAAAATGACAGCAAGAACAGAAAGACAGAGAATTATCCCTGCTCATTTGGATCGCAAGTCACCGCTGAATAAAGCGCAATATCTTGATTCACAAGAATGAAACATGCCCTTATCCACTGGGTAACAGACATGCAGCAAGCAAGCACAATTCGACACCGAGTATGCTTAAACACGCTCCAATATCAAGACATGAGAGACTCTTCCCCACCACGCTTGGTCTCGACGGCCACAAACGCATGACCCGTCTTGTCCAGACCCTTCTCAGCGCGGGAATAAGCCTCTTCACTACGATCAGTCAAGATCGCAAGTTCTTCATCAGAGAGAATGGACTGATCATTAAGCTCGAAGCGCTCAAATTCGTCTTCGCCCAGGGCCTGGCGTAAGTCTTCCAGCTCTTGAGCACTGGCACTGGTATCGAGCAAGGAGCGGAACTTGCCCTTTTGAATGACCAGACGCTCAAGACGGCGCTTGGAATCCGCCTTCTCAAGCAGCGTTTGCTCAACGGTTCCCTTTGTCGCAAGTCGGTAGACGATCACAGGCTTCTTTTGGCCGATGCGGTGGGCGCGGTCCTGGGCCTGGAGATCTTGTTGTGGATTCCAGTCTGAATCGAAAAGGATCACTGTGTCTGCAGCGGTGAGGTTGATACCTTGCCCTCCCGCGCGGGTACTGAGGAGGAAAATCTTGTGGCTTTTGTCTGTGTTGAATGCTTTGATTTGGGCCTGTCGGTCGGCTTGAGCCATCGCTCCGTCGATGCGACAGCACGGCCAAGATCGGAGTTGGGTGGACCATTCTTCGATGATACTCAGCTGGGTCTTGAATTGAGAAAATATGAGGATCTTGTGTCCCTTTTTCAAGAGATGCGGGACCAGACGGTCCAGAAGGAGCATCTTCCCGGAAGCCGACACCAGTGATTCGTCTACATCGAATGTTCCGTCTGTCCAGGGCCAGTAGAAGTTGTGGGGTGAATTGCATGCCAGACGGGCCTGCAGAACGGGGTTTTGCATCTTTTTCTGGCCAATTTCTTTTTCTGTGGGGATTTATTAGTTTGAATGCCAATTAAGTGAGATGGAAACTGGACGTACTCGCAAGCTTCATTGTCTCCGCTCTTTCAATCTCTTCAAGCTCCGTGTCACTTGGCTCGGCCTGCTCTTCTTCGATTTCGATTCCCTTGTCCATCATACGAAGCCTCTTGTCGAACTCTCGATCTCCCATTTCTTTGTAGCTCTGAGGGCCCCGGCGTCGGCGACTAGAGCCGGTAGTAGTACTACTGGGCGTGTCAGATTCACTTGACCGGATGCTCTTGTTTGGCGTGTCGGACTCGCTGTCTTCCCGCTGTCGCTTCCGGCTCGAAGAGCGAGAGAGGGTTGGGTTCTTGGCTGTTAAACGCTCCAGTGCCTTTGTTTCAAGGTACTGTCGCCCGGTGCCACTGAGAATCTCTCTGTACAGTTCCTTCTGCTCAGACGTGAGAGGAGCGTATAAGATGTACTCTCGCTTCTTTGGGAGGTCAGTCTCCACATCAGTCTTAACTCGTCGCAGAAGGAAAGGCTTCAATATCGAATGCATTGTTGTAACAAGATTCCGCTTCCGACGTTCAATAAGTTCCGCTTTGCCGCTGTCATCGAGTACAGAGGAAAAGTCGAACCAGCTCTCGAAACTGTTTAAATCATCAAACACTTCTGGTAGGAGGAAATGTAACAGGGACCACAGCTCAGAGATGTTATTTTGCAATGGCGTTCCCGTAATCAATAGTCGGTTAGCAGACCGATAGGCCATCAGTTCTTTGATAAGACGGCAGTTCATGTTCTTCAGGCGATGACCTTCGTCCTATATCTCTAATTAGCAACTTCAATAGCCTGCGCCAAGATCCCAACATACCACAACGATGTATCTCCACTGATATTGTCCAAGGAATTTGCGATCATTCATACAAATCTCATAGGAAGTGCAAATAATGGGAAAGTCCATATCTCCCTGGTTGCGCATCTTCATGTGCTTGCTCCGAAGTGCTGCCCGTTCAGCTTTAGATCCATGATACAGAACTGTATTGATCTCGGGACACCACCTATTGAACTCATCTACCCAGTTGCTGACGGTACTGAGGGGTGCAGCAATCAAGAAGGGCCCTGAAACATTGTTCTCTTTCAAGAAGGCAATCATTGAGATAGCTTGAATCGTCTTTCCCAGTCCCATTTCGTCGGCTAGAATGCCGGAAAGACCGTTCATCCACAGCGTCTTCAGCCACTCTAGGCCCTCCAACTGATAGGTCCGCATCTTACCACCTGTAATCAGAGCCGGTTGCTGGGTTGCAACCAGATCTTGCTCACCGATCGCAGTTGGCTTCGACTCGTATTCATCTGCAGCATGCTCCAGTACCTCCTGCACAGTGGGGTTGTCCTCTTTAACCTCCACGTCGGCCTTCTTGAAGTAGCTCGAGATAGTCCCACCATCACTTTTCCTCGGACGACCTCTCTTCTGTGTTGGCGCACCATTGCTTTTAGCGGTATCATCTGCGGATGAAGCTCCTGCATTTCGATTTCTCGTGCCACGTCGGTTGGTGGTTGCGGGTGCGGGCGCGGGCTTCTTCTTATCCTCGGTGGCGGCTTGTTGGCGTTTAATAGCCCGCTGCCGAGCCTCTTCTTGCTGCTTTTTCATTTTGTCCGACATAAGAGCGACAAACAACTTCAATGGAAAGCGGGTTAGGAAGTGACAAACAAGTAGTCATACGGGGTCAGCTCGATGGGCTTACTGAACTACTCTGCAACAAGTGCATCAGACCTTTGGCCTTGGTATCCATGCCTTCGACATCCTCATCGGCCTTTTCCGACGCTTGGCCCTGTCCACCGTTTTCCTCATTGTCCGAGCCGGGTTTTGTCTCTCCATTTGTCAGTTCGGTCATTGGAGAGGAAGGCAAGGTTGATTCTGGCTGCAGGGTACCGGCGCGGGAATCGGTTGGGGTGTCCGTTGGTGAATCGATCGTCGTCATTTTTGCTGTAGTTTTAAAAGCGATTGAGAGCAAGGAATAGGGGGTGCGCGAGAGATCATAAGTCAAAGTTGTGTTCGGACGTCATACCCAGGGATGAGAATTCCCCATGCAAATCAGGATTCAGCGGTTAAGCAGACGAGAATTCTCGAAGAAGCGAATAGATAAGCCTAAGGTATGAGAAGTACTGGCACAGTGATAATCACAAATAATCCCGTGGGATGGTTTTCTTCGAGTCTTTCCAAGGGTTCCCCCTCGTCCGTAGATGCGATGCAGAAGGCGCGCGTGAGACGCGGATTTTCGCGTCGGTGCACAGACCAGTTTAGATTGGACCGGCACACTACATACATATAGGGTAGTATGGTAGAACGTCATTTCATTTTGCTCTAAGAGACTAAGATATTGTCTTGTAATCGCTGAAAAAAAAAAAAGTTAATGAATCACATAAATGCAACACGACTCCTACTCTCTCGCAGATTATCTCTCTTGACTAGTGTTGGCATTGATGTTCCCGGCATAGATCACTTGCAAATTCACAGGCGCTGCGGCTCAACAACCTCCCTCTGATACTGATGATACTGATACCCCGACATACCCTGGGTATTGCTGACCTCACACATTCTGATTCTGTCATTCTCTTCGTTCCACTGATACATCTCCTGGTTTTCCTGTAGATATGCATTGGGGACAATGTAATTGGTAAAGGTATCACTGGGCACCCACTGACCATTGTATGGCAAAATCCAATCATTGACTTGTTCGATATCGGGATAGCATGCGAAGGTCTGGTCGAGATTTGGGAGGTCATGCATGAATTCCGCAGAGAATCCAGCTTGAGGATGATTGTACGATGCATCACCGCAAAAGCCCTCGGAATATTTCTGAGGGCTATTGGTCTCTAGGTGATGAACTTCCACTTGCTGGGCTTGGCGCTTAAGTTTTTCCTGCTCATGTTCCAGTCTCGCCTCTTCGAGCTGTCGCTCGTATCGCATTTGAGACTCGGCAGGATGAATGTCATGCAGCGACCAACACCCACCCAGAGAACGTGTCACCGGCTCATCGCAGAGTTGAGGACATTTTTGCGATCTCGGCACCTTGCATGGTGTTTCATCGACATAAACGGGCAATGGCACATGGCGTCGTCGCAGATGAGCCTTCTGATCCTCCCGTCTTCGTGCCATATTCACCATTCTATCGAAGGGTTGGTCGCGGAAAGCGAGCGACAGTCGTGCCTCTTGTCTTGGTCCAACTTGTACACGAGTGAATTCGGAAACATTCTGGGGTGTGGACATTTCTTGTAGAACTCGTTCGCGGATTTCCTTTTGGACCTCTTGAAACTCATCCCGCAAATAAAATGGCGTATGCTCTTTCCAAGACTCGAACGGATCTTCATCAAGATTACCTCGGATAGTATCGCGTGGATTAATCGTGGTCCACGGGCCTCTAGAACACATGCTTTTAATGAAAGGAGGCAATGCATCAAATGAAATTCCAGGGGCACAGTCTCGAATGCGCCCCTGTGGAGGGATAAAGCTGTTCTCTGGCAAGGTCCAATCATCTTTCCATTGGAACCTTTCAGGTAGGTCGTGATTTTCGATCGGATTAGCATAAGCAAGTTCGACCATGGGACTACACCATTCTCCAGCAAGGGCCTCATTGAGGTTTTGTTTGCGCAAAAACTGCCTAGCTGTCAGGATATCGTCTGCGCGGCAGAATTGGATTCTTGGATCGATCATCTTAAGAGTCTCTTTAGTCGCTCTCTCCGTTTCGTCAGACATCTTCTGGAGGATGAACTGGTGGGGCACATCGCTTTGCTTCACAACTTGCTCGTCGATGTTCATGATATGAGCCAGTTGCTTCTTCCGCATCTCGGCCAAAGCTGCATCTTCTCGAACTATCTGTTGTCTGCGAGTCCTAAAATAACGTGCCAGTTGGGTTTCGTCTTTGCCCTTGATGCCTAGCTTTATGCACATGTTGCCCCAGTTGTAAGTCTTGAGAAGGGTACCGGCAATCTCCAGTTGAATTGCTGGGCTGAGGTCGCTCCAGACGGGGTTGATAATCTATTCAAGCACAATCAACATCGAAGCCAATAAATCAAATTATGATCTAGAGTGGGCTCATTATACTCACTTTCAGGCCAAGAGCTTCTTGGTTATCGACAGGCTCATCGTCGCTATCGGAAACACTTAGGTTGTCTGCCATATCGAATTCAGATTCACCTGCAGCTGCCATTTCTGCCATATTGTTCGTGTAGGTAAGGTTAGAGTCACAGTTGCTCATTTCCCAGTCGACATAGAGCGAAGTCCGGGGTGCTTTCGTGTTGTTCTGGAGTGTTGTTCGATCTCTGAGCTGGGGCCGAGACAGAGTTGGGAAAGCCGCAGGTGGCAGAGAGGGGTCAAATTCAACAATCTCTGGTTTAGTTGTGATTGTGATCTTGCGATTCGATGGTGCTAAAGGTTGAAATACTGGATTTGTCGAATCAGTCAACTTAGATTGCTCTCGCGCCAGGTGCATTGACGTCAATAGGGCTGAGGTCGTTGATTCGATCTCGGACTCGACGTACCTTGCTGGTACATGAATAGTACAACGCAGTCGTCGGTCACTGCTCATGGTATTTCCACCATGTCTGAATGAACACCGAGCCTCTAGGAGTAGAGAGCGTAATAGTGTACGCTAGGTAGTTGAAGGAGGTTGAGGGGACAGGTTTCGACTCGGACAGTGAGCCAGTTCAAGATCTCAGGATAACACACCGAGAATTCACACACTGTACACCCGAGATTAGAGTACACAGTAGATCTTCATGGGATAAAAAGAGCGAATGAGGTGATTTAAAGGAGAGATTTGAAAAAGAAAAATGAGTTTTGATTGGAGGAGCAAGATGCGAAAAGAAGAAAGACGGAGAGGAAGGTAGTGAAGGGTAGACGGAGGGGGGACCACCCCGAGACACACGGGACTGTCACTGGTGATTGAAGCCTTCGACAAGCCTTTCCTAAAATGAAAGGGGCGAATGTGGAAATTTGGGAATTACACAGAGCTGCAGTCTAATCCATTCAATACTTTCAATGTATTTCAAGATGTAGCGGTGTAAGGTATTCCAACAGGTTGTCTGACAGAAGTCAATATGGACAGCAGTCGCATATGCCAAAGGTTTACTTTATATAGATTGGTTCATATTGGTTCATACAATGATCATCAGGCTACCAGACAAAAAGAACAAGCGAAATGGGCTGGGTATTTCCGCGAAGAGCAAACGCGTACCAGGTAGAGCTATCCTGCATTTTTGCAGTAAAAAGCCATTTCAAGAATAGTTTCGAAAAGAAAAAGTATGAGGCCAACCTCCGGTGAGCGCCAAAGGGAATCCTGAAACTAGCACCACCCGATATGGATTGAACTATCATGGTAGGATTTGTTGTAAATCCGAGCTATGTGGTTAAAGGCGAGGAACCCTGCTCTGGATATTTAGACCACACGATCCTGGAAAGGGGCCACCGGTTTGCGGTCCAAGAGAGATCCAACATCATCATCAACATCCATGTCATATCCTGCCATTTGATTGTCTTCGAATTGACGATCTGCAAAACTTCGCTTCTTCGCAAGCATCACAGGGGGTACAGGCGGAGGTGCAAGGGTAGCAGCTCCGGTTTGGGCATTTCCACGTCGAGCTTGCTCAACATCGCGCTTAGCGGCAAGGATAGACTCGAACGAAAGAAGAATGTGCGTCATAGGATCATCGATGGAGATACAAAAGCGGCGTTGTTGAACCATCCGCATTGCATGCAAAGTATCCATGTTGAGCATTGCCATGATATAGGCGATTACCACGCTGGCAGAACGCTCATTTCCAGACTCGCAGAAGACAAGGACTTTTCGCGGCTTCGATGCATCATTTTGTATACTTGGAATCCCATTCATAGGTACGTCCACGCCTGCAAGATGGTCGTTAATGCGACGAATTGCCCGCGGGAATGTAGAGATGAGTTCTTGATTGTCAAGAACATCAACCGTGTCAGCTAAGATACCGAGGTCTGCGGCAGCCTTGTCTCCGGAGACCAGACGCGCGTGGGCGGAGTGTGTGTTGCGAATTCCAAGGAGCATAGTAAATCCATGAGCTCGAAGAGATTCCCGTTCACGTAAGCAAGAGGAAGGACCCAGGGCGAGAAATGGGAAAATAAATTGGGGCTCGCGGCGCATCCCGTAGTCCCACTGCGAGAACTTGAAGCGACGCGTGAAACCATCGAGATTTGCGAGATTGAAGAATTCTGGGCAGATAAAATCGCCTTCCGCAAAATAGTGGGTACTGGCGTTGAAGACTTTGGCGTCGACCACGACGACATCGTTGCCATCATCCTCATTCTCCGCCGTCGCCAAGCCGAACAAACCGTTGGAGTGATCACACCCATCGACGAATTTGGGTATCGTATCGTAGTCTTGAGTGCGAACGTAATGCGCCTCCCCACTCATGGACATGGGCATCTCAGTGGATGAAGGCATAGCGAGAGCAGGTGTGCAGAGCCGCAAGCCAAAGAGAAGACACTCAGAACGTTAGGTGTAGGAGTGTGATAACGAGAGCGAGGGAGGGTACCATAGGGTAACCGTTATAGAAAAAGATTGAGGGTAATCAGATGAGAGTGAAGATCCAGTGGCAGGCTTCCCTTTTCATGACTTGCAGGAAGCTCACGTGTGCAGTTTCGGTTTGTATAGAGCGAGAGACGAGGAAGGAGCGACCCGTCAAGGGCAACCAGCCATTGCCGAATTCGGCACGATTGAGCTGCCTGAGGCTTCCCACTATAACTTATGGTATATTGTGCACACAATACACACAGACTACGCTCTCTCAAGATCCAGATCAGTGAGCCGTCGATGACAGTGCGATGCAAGGCCTTTGCGGGCAACGAGACGAGGTTGGATTTAGGTCGGCTGAAGCTTAGTAAGTCACGTAGATCTCGGCGTCATCTATGATCCACTCCAGGGCCGGCATGTAAAACAATGCTGACAAGGGTCATTTCCCTGGTCTGAACAAAAAAAAGTTGTCACTGTGAAAGTGTTTTTCATAATATATTTGCTACGTTCGATGTTTAGTGGGAATTGGCGGTCGATGGTGGAGCAGCAACTAGTGTATGTTTTGAGCCGCATATACAAGGGGAGCCCAATATCCATAAAGCGATGACAGAAGAGGTAAATAAACCACTTGTCGGTTCTTGAATAGATAAATCTGATAACTCTAACTTTTTAATCTGCAGTTTTAATAGTTCTTAGTAATACTAGGGTATCAGGTTGTTCTGACAACCCCGATTCCTATGGGCTAGAACTCAAGGGAAGAAGACCTCCTCATTCAAATATGTAAATTCGTAATCCAGCTATAGAAATTAAGTAATGCAGTGACTTCATATGAGAAACTTTGAACCTCGTGTTGATCGACTTGAAAACTGATTGAATACGACCCGAGTCCTTACTATCCGAGGTAACTGACTCGAGGTCCATACTATCGGCGATAATATATATCCTAACATCCAAATGAGGTTACTATTATCAGCCTGAGGGAGCAACAACATATGAACGTTCTCCAACTTGAACTTGAGGTTTTCAAGTTGCTACTATCCATCTAGTAAGTTCCAAGGTTTCTAGCATCGTTGCACGCTGCCCAGGCGACAGATCCCGAAGAAGATAATATCTGGATGCTTGGTAGATATGTCCAACATATCCACTACCACGTAAGTATACACGAAACTCCGACAAACGTACACTTGTCCAACAAGAATCTTGCAATAAACCAGCCGGAGCAACGGGCACGCACGAACCTAGCAAATTCGCGTGTAGCTCTGTAGTATTAAGCGATCCGTCCTGATACTATTTCCATTCTCATCGAAGACAGGGCCATCGGCCACTAGTAGCACATATAAGAAGGATACGCGAGAGAAAACATCACCCCACTCACTGGCATCTAAAAGCTCGACTAGCATCCAAATATTAGTACCATCCCTGCTTATCTCACTCCTGTTCGGAGTAACACGGAAATAGCACGCCAGATTCCAAATCACAACTCGAACGCGTAAGAGCCTCCTCTAGCCCTGGAGCCCGACAAAGACAGCCTTGTCCCAACCCGCTCCATTCACCCTGAGGCATTTCCCACGATTACACGATCTCCCGACTGTCAGAGCAACGCGGGGTCCGAATCGAGCGAGTCGCTTACCCCATCAGGATATACACCAATACTATGATGTCCGAGTCCACAATATCATCTTCTTCCATCTCGTCATCTGATGGCCCCAATCCCCTAGCCCCAGCCAAGCCCCCATTCCCATGCCAATGCCAATGTCCTGGATTATGTCCATCCCGACCCCCGCGCGAGGCTCCACTCCATGACAGCCGGACTTCCTGTTAACGCCGAAGCAGTCTGTGTCCCTCTGTCCGCGCAGATGACTCGCCTTTTGTCAGCGAGTGTGCTAGTTTCCGCGGTGAGTCATTCGTATTCCGCAGGTTGCCGGGTCGTGCCTTGTAGGCACGGAGGCGCGAGGCGCGAGGCTCGAGGCTGGACGGTCTCCGGCGAGATGGGGTCCGGTCCGTACGTATACTCCGTACAGAAATTGGGGGCCGGATCAGACCTCCTGGATGCCTGAGGTTGGGTTGCCTAGATCCCACATGGACCCTTTAGTTAGTGGGGTGTGGCTAGTGTTAGGGAGCCTGATTTTGCCTGATGATATTGCATGTTTTGTAGCGCTATACTTTACAGGGAGAATTTATTGCCGAGAAAAGGTTCAAAAGATGCAATTTAGGTAATTATTAACTCGGTAAATATACATTCTGTAGAAGGGAGATTAATAGATCAAAACCGAATCGTTCCTAGACACGATCGTTCTCATTAAGAAAATTTACAGGTAAAAGAGAGGTTGTTGAAGCCCTCGATCAGTGAATAGATGGGAATGAGGTGTTGAGAAAAGAGAATAGTATGAGACAAAAGGACTGCGTACACCCGGGTATATGAGGCCCAAAAACTAGTAATCACTGCAAAGCTGGGACAATAACGCCTGACCTTGGAGGTCTCGAGAACAAATAAAACGCCATAATACCAGATCGACTTCGCTGATATCATTAAGTATCAGCGCTCATAGCCGAACCGAGTGCAGGGAAGAGGGGAAGAGCCAATAAAAATTTAGAAGACAGAAAAAGCAAGAATCCAAAGCCCTTTTCTTGCTTTGGTGAACGCCCACGAAATGCGACAGAGAACAGGAGAGGAAAGTCCACGGCGCCAGGACTAAACCTGAGGAACGGCAGTCTGAGGAACGGGAGAGATCGCCTGCGCAATGGATTGTGGCTCCGGTTCGGGCCCAGGAGGCGGAGGGATAGACTGCTGCAAGCTATGCACTATCCGCTCGAGGTCCATGAGGCGTTCATCCTTTTCTTGAACTTCGCGGCGTAGTCGCTTGATCTCATTGTGTAGGTCGAGATCATTGATCTCGTCGGCCGGGGGCAAATCTCCGTTGGCCAACGGAGATTCATGTCTGCGCTTGACACCTGCAGCTGGGAGAGAGTTGGAACGAACGCCGTCTAGATCATTAACACGGTCCCATGGGCTGTCAACCATGATGGCAGGACCCTCGTCAGTGTGCATGTGGCGACGGCGCAAATGTTCTCGAAGATTCTCCTGGCGTGTAAATCCATTTCCAGTGCTGCGGTTACAGTCGGCGTAGGGACACATCAAAGGCTTCTTAGCGTCGGTATTCTTTTTGTGAACTTCGCGCTGATGGCGAAGAAGACCACCAGAGTAGGTAAAACCCTGAATCTTATCGCAGCCGGGTTCATAGCACTTGTAGGGACGATCATGTTTGTCCATGTGTTTACTGCGGGAGGATTGAGGGTTAGCGCGCGTTGAACGGAAATGGGTAGGGGGCAATTTGTACTTACTTCCATTCACAGGGACGGCGGAAAGTCGGAGGTGCATTTTGACAATCAATATGGTCGCAATAGATCTGGCCTTCGGAGTTCTTGGGGGGGTCACGGTTGCGTCTCACGGAGAGGCGCGGGCGCGTCCCCTCCACATGATGAAAGGCGAGGGAAGTGGCGGGTTGTTCGTTCATTCTGGCAATTGAGGACAACCCCTCTTGGGCGTGGGCCGAGGCAAGTACTGAAGCAGCAGTCACACCGTGGGGAGCTTCACTTCTGGGAGAAGGATAGTCAGACCCGTCTCCCATATCCAAATCGTGCTGTCGACCCCACACTTAATGGAGATTGGGGGGAAGATGGGAAGATGGAAATCAGGAATACCAGAAAAGACGCGTCAAACGATGACTGAGCGAGACAAATAATAACGTAGGAATGAATAGAAGTAAAGAGAAATGATCTCAAGGAAAAATGGGAGGGGGAAAGCGATTCAAATAAAGGGAAGTTGAGGTACAAGGTGATGATCCAGACGGTAGTTGGAGATGTTAGGAGGAGCCAATTTTTTCAGGAAGCAAACGGGTGCCTTATGAATGCCTATATATACCCGGCGGAGTGTATAGTACAGTACGGTATGTATCGTACCAGCTGCGGCAAAGTGTGGCTGTGTGGCGCGTCTGTGGCGGACTTGCCGAAGCTGAGACTGTCTGCATGCAAGATGCACTTCTTCACTCACGAAAAATTCGATTCGATTCGGAGTACGCGTTACTAGGGGATGTGTTGTTCTTTATAGTATCTCCACATCATCATCACCTCATCCTCATCTCAGCCTGACTTGGACTTGTGGCAACACATACGAAAAAGCCAATGACTCATACAAAGACTAAACAGCTAGTGTATCTTGGGTCAACATCCAGGAACTACTGGCTGTCAGGCAGCCATGCCCCAGTCCCCATACCTTGTTGTGCAGGGTGTAGGGCCGAGTTTGCATTCGAGGATCGCCACAGCTCCTGACAAATCCCAGATGGAATGCCCGGGAATCGCGACGGTGAGTGAATCTCGCACTAAACAACAGGTAATATCCGTGTGGCGGTGTGCATGCACGTGATTACATCATGCCGGAGAAGGCAATCAGGCATCAAATCGGGTAATAAGCGCGCCGTTGTAGCATGCGAGCGTTTTGCATTTACAGTTTGGTACCCGACGGATTAGGCTGCCATCAATTCCAATCTGCCGGACCATCCATTGCATACAACACTTGCGAATCCCAAGGGCTATGCATTCTAAACATAGTGGCCAAGAGGGCAAGATGTCTTGTTCTTTGCTGCGCAGTGGGTACACATAGTAGTGTAATTAGTGTAACTAGTAACTACAGTAGTTACTAACTCAGTGGTACCCAGGCTACAAGATTCATACTTGCCTCCGCGTTCGACCTGATTGCATGAAGAATTTCATGATCGACTGTCATGCTATCCTGGATTCAGGTCTTTTCGGTGAACAACGAAGAGGGGACCGGGGCAAGGGTGGGTCATGGAGCGAGAAACATCAAAGCTTCAGCTCGTCCCGTCCAAGACCTTGACCGTGACCTTGACCTTGGCCCTGCCACTGGCCAAGCTGGTCTAGCACCCACCGAATTTCCTTCGCCACTACGTCTGGGCGTGTCAAATGAACGTTGTGGCCACAATCCGGCAAGTAAACCAGATGCGTATTCGTCGAGAGTTGAAGTTGCCCTTCTTTAAGGTCCTGATCAATTGCTGGCAATCGTTCCAGCAGCCTTTGAAACGCCTGTCTCTGTCCTCTCGTCCCATTGCCCGCCTCGATTCCCGCCTCGTAGATGCGCTCGTAGTCCCGTATCCCACAGCGAATCACGCTCACAGGTCGATCCCGCATCGCCCGATTCTGAAACTGTCTTTTTTCCTCAAGCGTCCGACAAACTAGATTGAGCGTATCAGAATTAGCCTCTGCCTGCGCAGCGACTGCCCCGCGCGAAATATCAATCGCCCGATCTCTCCACTCATCTCGCGATAGTCGTGCTTCTGCCCGGAGACCTGTAACCTGCGCCACCCTGAGATCCCCCAATACCGCCTGAATATCAGGGTCTGGCAGACGAAAATAGTCGCATTGACGTTCAGTGGAGCCATCAGCGAGAACTATGCCGGCAACGTCACCATGTTCATCACCATCACCATGTCCTCCATATAGTCCATATAGGTGGAGATACTCGCGAGCAATGATCGCGCCATAGGAGTGGGCAACCAATACCAAGGGAGGTCTTAGCTGCATTTCTTCGAGAAGGCTGTGTAGTTCTTCTGCTGCCAAAACCGCCGGCGAACTTGATGATCGCCGTGGGGCATCCGGGGAATCCGATACTCTCGGATTTGATTCACTACGGCCGAGACCAGAGCGATCGTATAGCAAGATTCGACAGAATGACGAAACCAGCGGTGAGAGGGCTGTGTAGGAGGAGGCGACGTCGCCAGCGCCGGCGATAACAACAATCAGCGGATCGGGGTGATTACGCGGTGGTCCGGCGATAGAGACCCATAACCTGTGGGTGCCGATGGAGACCAGCAATGAGCCTGTCTCAGTTGACCAGTTTCGAGGCGGTGTTGTTGTTCCCATTGCTTTCTGGCTTTGGCGTGTTATTGAGCGGGGCAGTATGAAGTCTAGCCCTAAGATGTCCCGGGTTAGGTACAATGCGCGCGCAGGTGGGGGTAAGCATATCAGATCGTTGGGGGCCGATGATCCTCCTAAGCCACCCCGCATTTCTAGGCTGCTACAAATACTATTTTCAGAAAGTGCAAAATCGAACTTGTGTTGCAGTTCTAGAAGATCTAGAAGATCTTTTCGAACGGAGCTTATGCATGTCTGGCTTGATGGACGATCAGGACCCAGAATGTCAGACTACCTAGTCCTATTAGAGTTGCACTTGCGTCTATGGCTGTGTAGTGACTTTTTTTCAACAAGTGTTCTACTAGGGTTCTCGTTCGACAAGAACACCCGAGGACTCTATAGCCAATGCCGTCAAACTCAACCATTAGACCACTGCGCCACTTGTATATTGGAAAAAGGAATCGTTTAATCAAAAAGCATATTGGCCTATTGGCCTCGATTGCGAAGGAAGACAATGACTAGCTGCCTGTAACATAGAGTGCTAGGAATGATCGAGCCCGAAAGGTACTAAGGAAAATTGACAAAGTCGCCTGTTAACTAGTTACCGGACTCATTGTGAACTGGTTATCGACCATTTTTTGTTCAGGCATGGGCCGTGAATTGATCTTTGGAGGCCAATGCCAGTCACCTAAAAGCCCACCAACTGTCACGTAGGATAAAATCTTGACATGGTGACAATAATTGTGCTGTGGTAAGAAACCAAGGGGCACCGTACTCTTGAGCGGACAATAACCAGTGGTCTCAAGTAGGAGTGTAAAAGGGGGCTTAGTCGCCCTGAGAATAGCGGACTGGTCTTGACCTCACTGATACGGCGCCCAAGTGAAGAAATTGGACGGGCAGGACTCTGGCGAAATTAACGCCGACGAGTCGTGCGAGATTCTTCCTCCTCGGGTTAATAAGTGAGGGCGAGCCTGTTGGAGGTTGCCCAGACATATGATGGCACAGGAGTTCTTCATTCAGTCATAGTTGCCACCAACTTGGCTAGCAAAGGCAGTGGAAACACTGCGGGCATCGTCATCATCGTGCACATTGACACCGGGACGAGTTACGCGAATGCTGGCAGAGCTACCACCGAATATGCTACCGTTATCCGGAACACCGGCACGATAAGGTTCACGTCCACCAGATTCCACGTAGCGCTTCAGACGATCGGACTGACTGAGACTAGGCTGTTTGCTCATATCATTGATACTCAAGCCTGCCAGGCTCACTCCACCTTGATCAGCACTTCTTCCATCGACAATACTTCCGGTGACATCGGATTCGGTAGCAGCCACAGACTCCCCAGCAACGCTTGGGGCGCCCTTGGCCCGCCCACCATTAGCCCGACGACCACCTGATAGAGACGGCCATTGCTCGGCAAAGTTTTGGAACATCGGGGGATACCCAGAAGAAGGCAGACCAACTCCGCCCAGGGCAGAAGAGTGGACCGAAGAAACATCGTCCGGGATATAACCGACAACCGAGCCCGAATCGTGATACTCGTTGCGATGGCCGTTGCGGCCATTCAGAGCAGCATTGTTGGCATTGGAGGCTTGGTTGTAGGGCATTTGGAAACGTTGAGGACCTCGGTAGGCTTGCTTGGGTCGACTGAATTGAATCAGCGATTCCTGCAGGTTCGACAAAGGTCCTTCCACTAGACAGTGCTGCTCCTTGAAATGTTGCAAGAGATTGTTCCATAAGGGGTGCTTGGAGAGCACCTTGGGGTTACCTAGGATTACCAAGCCAAATCTGGCTCGAGTAAGAGCAACATTGAGACGACGCGGATCACTCAAGAAACCGATGCCTTGATGATCATTAGAACGCACGCAAGAAAGAATGATATAGTCTTTCTCTCGTCCCTGGAATGCATCGACCGATGCCGCTTCGATTTCCTTATAGTGCTCCTTTTTGAACGTTCCATTTGCCTGCATAGAGCTGACAATGTAGCTGCGCTGTCCTTCGTATGGGGTAATGATACCAATACCCTTCGGCGGCACACCTGCCTTGAAGAAGCGAGTGACGATCTTCTCGACATTTGTTGCCTCAGTGCGGTTAAGATAGGAAGTTCCCGATGCCGAGATCTCCTCGTTGCCCAGGTTTGACCAGAACATCATCGGATTGTCAATCATGGGCCAGGGGAAGTCAACATCACGGCGAAGGCGGTCTTGGATGGTAATACCGTTCTGCAGAGAGCCTTCGTAGAACATGTTTGAAGGGAACTCGGAAAGACATGGGTGCATACGGTACTGAACATTGAGTCGGATAGGCGAGCAACCCAAGATGACCAGACGCTCGAACAGAGATTGATTCAGGCCTGCCTTGGCCGCCTTCTTGTTCATAATCACAGGGCCGAGCTGCTGGTGATCACCGACCAGAACGACTTGCTTACAGCCCAAGACTAGCGGGATCATGCACTCTGGCTCAGCAGATTGAGTCGACTCGTCGATCAAGACAGTTCGGAACTTGAACTTGGCCAGACGAGGGTCTCCGGCACCAACACAAGTACAGCAGATGACATCCGCATTGTTCAAAATCTCCCGCTCTGCCGACCGGGTCAGCTGCTTCAAGCGTTTCTCGTCCTGACTGGACAGCTCTCCCAATTCTGACTTCAGCTGGTTGAGCTTCACCAATTCAATGTTGCTATCATTCAAGCGCACTTGCTCATGCAAAGAAAGGAACCCAACGGGCGACTCCACGTCTTCTCGGGACTTGGCAGTCACTCGCACGGTCTTCAATCCAGTTCGGTGGATCCGCTCACAAAGCTGGTCCACAGCGACGTTGGAAGGAGCACACACCAAAACGGTACCTGCATTCATCTTGGCTAGATGATAAATGATCGTGGCGGAAGTGACAGTCTTACCAGTTCCCGGGGGACCCTGGATCAAACTCAAAGGTCGCTGGAGGACACTCTTGACGGCATTGATCTGACTACCGTTGAGATCTGGGAGACCAGGAACACTGAATTTCTTAGGGATTTGTGTCTTCATCGGAGCCGCAGCAACCTCGTGGCCCAGAAGACGGTGGAAGATATAACCCGAAACACTCATTTCATCCACAGCAAATGTCTTCATCGCGAGTTGCATACGATCAAATGATGTCGATTTCCAAACGTAGTCGGCGGTAAAGTTGTGGGTACATTCCGTGGGAACAGACTTGTGATCGCCTTTCGATCGCAATTCGATAGTGACTTCATCAGACTGGTTGTTCGGAATTTTGATAACGTAACCGACTCCTTCCCACTTCGAGCGCAATTCTCCGGTATACTTCAAGCGCATCTCGTCACCCACTGCCAGCTTCACGTCTCCAAGTTCAAGTTTGGGAAGAACGAAACTGGCAAGATGCTTGTTGTTCAAACCAAGGTCCCAACGCACAATGAGTCCATCCTGTGATTGAGATTCCTTGAGCTTACGATCATAATCAGCCTCAATCTTGACAAGAGGACCGAAAATATTTTGATACTGGTAAGCATCATCGTAGCGCAAGAGGACGGGAGCAGGCTCATCGTCCACGGCTGTAGCTTTCTCCAAATCATCTAGGGTTGCCTTGGAGTTCTCTTTCCACATTTCCTCGAGCTTCGCAATCAGCTGAGGGCTGAGGTGACGAGCACGGAGTTGTTCTTGATCAGTAGGCGCACCCACGAGCCAGGGCAAGAAAGAGCGGTCCTCGATGAGTGGCTGCCAGCGTGAAGTATCCCAATTCATATCCTTAGACGAAGGCATGGCGGCACATGGCTGACGACAGAGGAGAACAACAACAGTGTCTGACTTGGCAGGAATGAAACCGAGCAGGAAAACGTTCTTAGTGCCGCAGTTGTAGCATTCAAGGATGGTATCGCCGAGTGAAGAGTCCGCATGAAGTTGAACCTCCTTGTGACGGGCACGGACAAGGTGATTGACGATATGAGAAGAAGAGGTGTTGCCGCGGGCGCTGCAGAACCATTTATCGCAGGAAAGACATTTCACCACACTGCTGGGATTGTGAATGCCACAGTACCTGATGGAGACTCGTTGTCAGTGCCTATGATCCCAGATCCATCATGCTATATCCAAGTAGACTCACGCGCACGCATGAGCTGGGAGCTCTTTCTCTTCCTCCGCATATCCCTGGCCTTTCTGATTTCCGTTGGTGGGACCGCCGATGGTACTCTCCAAGTCGTCATCTTCTAGGATATCCGATCCGTCATCTTCATCATCGTGTCGACGCGGGCGAGCTCTACCGAGAGCGGCTGCATCGTTATGGTCATCCAGTTGGGACTCGTCTGCCAGCCCTGGGTGATAGGTATCCATGATGGGATGCTGGTTCTCTTAAAGTTGACCGCGAGTGGGGGGTGGAACGAAGAAGCGAGGTTACAGTGAGAGAAACATGCGCTCGAAATCAAGAAAGAAAAAATTTCCGAGTCGTAATCAAATGAGCGTGGCGGACAATCCGGTCATCCAGTGCGATTCTTAATGACCCGCTCTGACTGTGTGTGTCTGAGGGGCAAAATGAACGGGGAATCTACTCAATCCAACTGAATATAAGTCAGCAAGAGGTTTTGACGAGAAGTCAGCAGGAGAAAACTGACCTTCAAGTCCAGCTCTTTGTCATCAAAAGGCCCGACAAAAGAAAGTCGAAAAGTCTGGGTAGACAAAAAGCGTCTCCGCATCTGCCCAGCGGGATATTCTCTATGGGATCCCACTACGGTTGACCGGACAGACCAACTGCGCAGCCCCGGAGTTTGCAAGAAAAAAAAGTTGCGTTCTTTCGATGATCATCATCCAGCTTATTCGCCGCACAATTTTTGTTCCTTTTTGGCACGATGTTGGTACGTGTTTCCGCTCCTTCTCAGACTTGTCATATTACATGTTTCTAACTGCTTTTTCTAGCGCCGTCAAGCTCGTGAACGCCGTGATTATCTCTATCGGAGAGCGCTGCTACTCCGCGATGCTTCCATCGCCGAGAAGCGAGCCCAGCTGAAGGCTTCTTTGGCCTCGGGAAAACCTCTAGATCCCACAATCGCAAATGACAAGTCACTCCGGGAGGATTTCAAATACGATGAATCTAAGGGGCAGGATGGCGAGGTGGATATCGACGACGAGTATGCTCTGACATCCGGCGTCATTGATCCTCGGCCTCTGGTCACGACATCGCGTTCACCTTCTGCTCGCCTCGGCGCTTTCGCCAAAGAAATCCGACTTTTGCTCCCCACTGCTATTCGTCTCAACCGTGGAAATCTCGTTCTTCCCGACCTCGTCTCAAGCGCAACTTCCGCTTCCCTGACCGATATGATTCTTCTCCACGAGCACCGTGGTACACCTACCGCTCTTACCGTTTCGCACCTTCCTCACGGCCCGACGGCTAGTTTCTCGCTTCACAATGTAGTTCTTCGTGCGGATATCCCGAACTCCGCCCGCGGTACTGTCTCGGAGAGCTACCCTCACCTGGTCTTCGAGGGCTTCACCACTAAGCTCGGTCTCCGTGTGGTTCAGATCTTGAAACACCTCTTCCCTCCTCGTGAACCTGGGAAGGTCGGAAACCGTATTGTCACCTTCGTCAACAAGGAAGATAGCATCGAGGTGCGGCACCACGTCTTTGTTAAGACTGGATATCGTGACGTTGAGCTTGCTGAGGTTGGACCTCGTATGACGATGCGACTCTTTGAGATCCGGGGTGGTACCCTTGAGAAGGGCTCCAGTGGTGACATTGAATGGGCTCTCACACAGTACACAAGAACTAGCAGGAAGAAGGACTACCTTTGAAATGCCCCCACGAATTTGCATCATGGTGTCGATTGCAGGCGTGAAAAGTTTTGGCATACGGGATTTTTTGGCAACATATTGGTCAACTAAAATGGCGCACCGGCGTTACGGGTTATTAAAAGGCTCCTGTACTGCCAAATCATGTATTTAGACTTTCTTTTTTCAAAATATCAATACCCTATGAGAATGAGATAGCTTGCGGGCGACCACCCCCAGCCTTTTCAAATGACAGTATTTCCCTGCTTTTCAGTCTGCAGCATAGTTTCTGAAAAGCTAGCCAGTGTACTATTGCTTCCTGTGTAACCACTACCGAAGATTAAGAGTGGCCTTATATTTGTAAAAAGCGGAATTTCCGATTCAACTCTTACACGCAATTTCCTGGCTGAACTATGAAATGAGAATATCAGCTGTCTCATCGCCTTCCCCCTCGCTAACCACAACTTCGCCTACTCTCCTCGTCTATTTGGCGATTTGAGCAGCATCACACTTTGTGTAATGCAGGTCTTCAAGCTAGTTTCTTGTGAATTCCATCGACATGATTTTTTTCAGCAATGCGTTGTTCTGGGCCAGCTCTTCACAAAGGGCCATCTAGATCCGACAAACCTTCCACCGCACAGGCATTGGCCGCCTGCTCGTTCGCCGCAGGAATCTGATCATTAGGATCAGCTTCGGCCAATTTTACTGGCTCCTGGTAACTCTTCAGATAATCAGTGAAGATGTTTTCATGTACCTCCACCGTATACCAACCCTCATGGGGAGGCAAGGGTTCTCCATTCTCATTGCATTTGGGGGCTGGCAGCTTTCCATCAGTTCGGTCGGTCCATTCTTTCCCTGTGTTTGCTTTGAAAAACTCCACGAAGGCTTTCATAGCAATGGAAAGGTCCTTATTTACCGGAGATAGCAGCTCAACCTTTCCCGTACCGGTTCGACTGTATTTCGCATAAGTGCTGTATGTGGGACGCGCGGAAATAGTTTGAATGATCTATACACTCTTTAGCTCCTCCCTATATATCATCAAATGCGTTTCATAGCGTACTGCCAGCTGGTATTTCTCTCGTTGGAGAGGGGGTTTAAACGTCCGCACGAGGGTTACTTTCCAAACATCCCCATTGTTAGGCTCTTGGTATGGTCGGCCTGGCCACGTCTTATATTAGCGAATTGGTTCCAATGATGCATCTCCAGTGAATTGTATTACATGCCTCGGTTTGCTCGCTTTCGTCCCCTCGCACCTTTCTTCAGGGTGGGCAGGAATGGATCCCCTGTTCATACTGGAGTTAGCAGCATGGTCATTTCTCATAGGAAAGTACTGCTTTCAATACATAGTATTTTCTTGGATTTCGCTGCCGATTTCACCTGGGTTGATGCGTCCTTTTCCCCTGAAATGATGTTCTCCCACAAGAAAGGAGACTCCTTAAGTGGTCGGCGAGTTTTGGAGAGCAAGGACTCCTCGAGCCAGTCGATCGACACGATCTTGACTTTTCCTAGATTTCTCGCTGCTTTGACTGTACCTAGTCAGTTCTAGATGTCACCACGAAATGGATTTGGTGTTGAGGAAGAGATACCAGCTTCGACATCCTGGGTGTATGCCTCTTTTGTAGCGATGAGGTGTGTTGTTCTGCTGTTAACCTCCTTGTCATATTCGCCGCCATTCCCTCGTACCCACTGGGGGATCTTGCCAACCTCAGCGAGTTTGCCGACTGAACAGACTCTTATTTTCTCGAAAGTCTTGCCCATTTTGGTTTGGGATGATGAGAAAAGTCGGCAGTATCGGCGTTGAGGTTTTCGAGGTAGAATAATCTGGCAGAAGGGGGTGGAGTCTGAGTGAGACAGAATGGTAAGAGAAGTCGATGTTTCGAGTCAGTTCGAAGGTGCAATGGACAGAGACGTAGGAAGAGACGAGGGTGAAGATGAATGAGAACTTGGAGGAAGTCAAGGTTAACTTTTTAAGTGAAAATAAATTAAAGTAAAGGGAGTAACCCGAAATTTAAAATTTCTATGAACACTGCAAGAATTGAAAGTGAGGTGAGAAGAGAAGTCACCCTACGAGCTCATACTATGCAAACCCAGCCCTGGAATATTGCATCATGAACGAACGCTTTTAGCCGCTTTAACGAAGGCACGAATCTTGTCCAGATCCTGTGAGCCATTCGTTTCAACCCCAGAGCTAACATCTAGTCCCACAACCTTAGATCCCGCCTTGCCTAGCTTAGTAACAGTTTCGACGACATTTTCGGGGTTCAGGCCACCTGCCAGAATGACTCGCAACCCTTCATCACTCTCGAGGACCTTTTGGACACCCGCTTCTTCCAGAAGTTGTCCTGATCCACCAGCGCCAGAATCCAACAGTGGCAACGTGTGATAGGCACGGCGTGCAATGCCAAGATCACCTGGGGCGAATTTGCGAATCACAGGGACGGGGATCAAACTTGCCCACTCCAATGGCTCTGAGCCGTGAAGCTGAACAATATCAAGGCCCAGTTTTTGCTGTTGGGACAACACATACGACAGCGGCTGGTTCATGAAGACACCAACAAGCTGCGCGCGAGAAGGATGACGCAACACATTAACGGAGTTTTCAAACCATTCCGTGGCAGTTGTTTTCGAGGTCTGTTCTGATTGGGATACCGGGCGGGGTGTAGACTTGACAACTTGGGAGATGCGTAGAGCTACATCGTCGGGGACCAGTCTTGACCGGCCCTGGACCATAATGATGCCGATGAGGTCTGCGCCGGCTTCTATAGCGGCCTTGGCGGCCTCCTCAGATCGGGTACCACAGATCTTAACCAAGGGCGAGCTTGATGATGATGAAGACTTATTCGTAGATCTACCAAGCAGTTGGGCAACAAAAGCAGATGTGTCTGAAGCCCGCATCAGAGCCTCTCCCACCAAGATAGCCTTGACACCCTCCTTTTTATATGCTTCCACATCCTTTGGACCCGTGATACCACTGAGAGCACACACGATGGTGCTTTCTGGCACCTGGTCCATCAGGCGACTTGTGGTACCGAGATCAACCTCGAAGCTAGTCAAATCTCGGTTGTTAACACCGATCACTTGAGAACCTAGGTCAACTGCAATCTTCATCTCCTCCGGGGTGTTAACTTCGACGAGGGGCTCCATTCCAAGGCTGCGAGAATAGTTGTACAAGCGCGTAAGAAGTTCAGTGCTAAGCATCTTCACAATCAGTAGCACAGTGTCGGCACCGGCAAGGCGTGCTTCCAGAATTTGATATTCATCGAAAACAAACTCTTTTCGCAGGATAGCGGGTCGATTGGTGAATCCCTCCAAGCTTTGACGAACTGCACGAAGATCATCAATGGTGCCCTTGAACCACTCGGGCTCGGTCAACACCGAGATGACACTGGCGCCAGCTTTAGCATATTCGCGTGCTTGGGCGGGGGCGCATACGTCCTCTGAGATGATTCCCTTGGAAGGAGATGCTCGCTTAATTTCTGCCATCAGGGATAGAGGATAGTCCGATTGTCTCAAACGATCAGGGAAAGAAATCTGCGGCGGTGCGATGTTCAGCTCATAAGTAGCCTGAAGAGCCTCAGGACGAGTGGCATGAATCTTCTTCTGCCCAGCAACGGCATTTCTGCGATGAGCGTAGATCTTCTCAAGAATAGAGATCTTCTTGTCCGCAGGAGCAGCGGGTTTAGCTGTGTTGTTGCCCGAGCCAGCCGTACCCTTGTTGTTCTCGCCCCAAGTACCAGAGGTGAGCTTGAGGAAGTTCCTGAACATCATTCGCCCATACTCGGTGAGGATACTCTCTGGGTGAAATTGCACGCCCTCCACCGCAAGTTCCTTGTGCCGCACTCCCATGATGATGTTTCCACTGCCATTCTCCAACTCAGCCCACGAGGAGACCTCCATGCAGTCCGGGATGGTAGAGTGGGTTCCAGCCAGCGAGTGGTACCGAGTGACAGAAAGCACCGTTGGCAGGCCCTCGTAGACCCCCTTGGCGTCATGCTTCAACACCGATGTCTTGCCGTGGAGGATCTCGCCCGTCACATCGACCTTGCCTCCGAACGATTGAATGATACATTGCTGGCCCATGCACACACCGAAGATAGGGATCTTTCCGCTGAAGTGTTTAATCGCAGCATTGCTTATTCCTGCATCGGTGGAGGGGTGACCGGGACCGGGGCTGATCACTAGCTGTGTCGGCTTCTTGGCGACCAAGTCCTCAACAGTGACTTCGTCGTTGCGGAAGACAGTTACCGTAGCACCCTCGAGCACCAGGTATTGGTAGACATTCCAGGTAAAGGAGTCGTAGTTGTCGATCAGAATGACATTGGAAGCACTATCCAAACGGGCAACCTTGGTGGGATGGTGGGGGGAATGGTCGACGAGGTCTGCCATGGCTGCTGCTATCAGATGGTCGAAAAGGGGAGATCGGATGGAGGACAAAAGGGGGGTATCGGATATCCTAATTCCTCTCTCACTGAACCAAATCTGTCAGCTTGTAATGACCAATGGCCCAAGATATCACAACCGTTGGTGACTCAAAAAGTCCCAAAGTCCCGCTGTCCCGCCCCAGTTGCTTTCGCAAGCCCTCACCGCCCGGAGCTAGTCCCAGATAGGCAATGCGGATTGTTTGACTTCGTCGCGGTGAAAGATGTTTTTCTGCTGGAGCTTCCCCGATAGAGCTATCTCAGCTAGCGGTTGACCCTTGTGTTGTCGCGCCTTACCTTCTCTTCTTCCAATATCTTCTGAAATCTTATTATGATCTAATTGCCCTGCCAAATGGCTCCCATCCCGGAAGCCTATTTTCCGTCCCTGGACAAGTGCTTCTCCGGGGACGCCCAGCTCCTGTACGGACCTTGTAACTGTGCTTGGTATTAGCGTTCCACACTAATCATTTGTCTAGGTCCTGGAGGAGCGCATTTCTCTATACGAATGATGCTCAAGACCCTTCCGATAATACAGACAACGTCGTCGCCTTCCTTTCGCACCCCGATTCTATCCAGCAACTATCCCAAAGCTTGAGCCCTTTTTCCCGCCCTTCCACGAAATCTAAATCCGAATTTGAGTCCAAGACCGCCGCAATCCATGTAGAGACGAATTCGAACAGCTCCTTCGACCTGAAGGAGATCAAGGCAGATGCGCAATGGCTCAGTCAGGCAGCCAACATCGATGAGATCACGGCTTTGCGCATCACCATTCTCGAATGGCAGGACCGCCCGGCCGCACGGCTCACAACCAAATTCTCGACTGAGGAAGTTACGAGTCTGCAAAGCGCAGCCGGGGCTGACAGCTTGCGCGTCTCGGTGGCTGGCCCAAATCTCGCCAGTATTTTGGGACAGACCGGCGGTGATGACAAAATATCGTCCTTTGACACGGAAAAGAACCGACGCCTACGACTACGGAATCTTTATATCTCAGAGCGCGGTCATATCTTAAAGACTTTCCGCAAGCTGCTGGTCTTGTCTCTCCACGATCTCGCAAACGACTCTGCTAGTTCGGATGGCCCCGGTGCTGCACGTAAGCTTGCCTTGAGTAAGCTAGGCGTGTCTCTTTTCAAAGAGAAGACATCTGGTGATGGATTCAAGCAGTTTCTGGAAGAATGCATTGCTGGCATTCGCAATCGTCTGAAGGGCGTAGCCACAGATGGCGGTTGGCTAGGGGCCTCTGATAGTAACCTGGAAACGGAAGCTATCTGGAAGACGACATTGATAGAGGAGATTGTACATATCCTCCAGCTGATGTTTCATCAGCTCCAAGCATCAGCGGAAATTCCCTCAGGAGTCCTCGTGGAGTCTTGGCTTGAACTCATGGCTGAGTATGACTTTTTGGAATCGTTGCAAGTGGTAAGTGGCAATACGACGCTGGATTTAGGACATTGGATGCTGACTAGTAAATACAGCCTTGCGAACAACCCAAAGAGGTTCTTTTGCCACTCCAATCTTTTGTCTCTCTGACCACATTGGCCTTTTTGAAGGTGGCCCACGTTATTCCATGCATCCTCGATAGGGAACAGCCAAAGGCCATCTCTGGACAGGAGGCATATTTCCTCTCCAAAGAAAGGATACCAAAAATTACAGAAATCTTGCTGAATGCATCCAGAGCGAAGATGGTCACGGCCAACCCGGCTGCATATTCTTGGGGCTTGATTCTTTTCACGTTGCAAGAACTGGCTTCGGAAGATAAGAATACTCGGGAACTGGAACAACTCAACAGTGCAGTGAAATCCTTCCAAACGGACACTCACAATACAGGAACGGCTCAGGGATCGGAGCAGTCTCTTTATGAAGATTTAATTGACTGTGCTCGGCCACCACATATGAACGAAGAACAGGACCCTCTGCTGATTCTCACGTCCGACCAGGTCAAAGATTTGGCCTTAAGCACAATCATTACACTTTCTACGAAAGCGGGATCTATGTCAGCAATCGACGATGGTTTGACATATCGCTGGACACGCCTGGTTCTGCTTGACCTTCTTCGTGCTACAGTCTTATACCTGCCATATTCACCAGAAATTGTCGAGTCGCTCTTGGCGATCCTGAGTGGGACACCAGAGCCTCTACCCTGGAACTCAACAGATTCACTCGATCCTGCCAGCGACCCGAAGTCGGTTTTTGGCAAAGACCCTCACCTGATGGACCGCATCTTCCACGTATCTCGTTCTCGCTTCCCGTATGAGACGGTTCCCTTCTTGAAGCTATGCCGTGCCATGGTGAGTCCACACTTGGTCAATGAAGACGGCCTGCCCGAGATCGTTGAAGAACTCGAGAGCATCAGCACCTTCACACAGATGGTTTCTTCGGACTTCCAAGGTTATGAGACGATCCGAGAAGATGAAAATGCCAATTTCGTGTCTCTGACTCAAGCTCTTCCAATGTTTGAGTCTCTTCCCTACAATCGTCTTCCAGGAAATGAGTCAGGTAATGCTCTTGTGGTGCATGGTTCATCGGAGATTCCAGCCACCGCTATTGGACAAGTTATTTCCGAGTCAAAACCAGCTGTCATTATGTGGCAGCACGAGTATTCCTGCTTAAGCTATCTAGGAAGTTGGTTAGAGGAGTGGAGTGAGAACGGCGGCTACTCCTCTGGCTGGGATCCCGAGTGTGGTACCGAAATCATTGGCCTCCTGGCAGACCTTGTTGCTAGCTCCCAGGATGTCCGAAGTCACGACTCTCCAGGTACAAGCGCGAAAAGGATTTTGGAAATGGCCAGTGATGGGCTTTCGCGCCAAGGCGACATTATCTCGGTAGTGTTGGATATTTTTGAGCGCAACCTACAGAATGTTGGCTCTCAGGGAGGTGCTGTGGAGGCATGGGATCTTCTGATGGCTTGCATTCATTTCATCCAAGAGATTCTACAAGTTCTTCCCAACAGGGTCTGGCCATTTTTGAGCCGCAGCAGCTTCATTGGATCAGATGGCAAAGGGGGAGTATTGGCCGCAATCATTTCGGCGGTGGAGATTCCTGCTGGAGAATATCCGTTCCTCCTCAGCTGCCTTAGCCTGTTCGAAGCTGCCGTGGATGACGCTGTCTCACGCGCAGTCCTACGCAAATGCCCGGGTAGTGTCTCGGGTAAATCGACCATCGCATTGGACTGGAGTGCGGGCCTTCCCTCCCACGTCATGAGGACCATTCTGCTAAATTTCACCCGTACGATGGTCGAGGTTTTCAACAGCAACGGTAACTGGAGGTTCAACTTTCCCGAGCAGCAGTTTAGAATCAGCGCCAAGCTCGCCTCTACTTTCGATCGGATTATCTACTACGTCTATGGAGTCAATGATTCTAAGAAGCTTGAGTCAAAGATCACTGGCGTGTTTTCCGACTCTGCGGCATACATTCTAGACATGCTTCGACCGCGATCAGCCACCGACTTGCCGTTCAATGCTATCCTCCGACTGATCACTGATGGTCTCCAGACTCCTCCTACCCTTCACCTTCGCTACCTCGATCTGGTTGTTGACCAGGTCAGCTCCACCCTGAGGCTGAGTGATAGGCTTGTGCAAGCGGCCCGACTTGCTGAGAAGCCTGGCTCACTTCTGGAGGAGCAACTGTTCAAAGCTACACCTGTCTTGACCAAGCTTTATGCGCTTCATGACGCTTACAGGCTGCCTGTCGTATCCTTATTGGATACCTTGGTAACAAGTGCGTCTTCGGACTCTGACAAAGAACCCCCGTCTCTTGTTGGCCATCTTGGGGCAGAATCGGCTTGCCTTTTTCTTGACGTTCTCGCCCAGCTCGACAAATCACTGAATGATAGGCCTCTGCTTCTTGCAATCTGGCACCTGCTGTCGACCTTCGTAAGCAAGCGCCAACAATGGTTGGCTGTTTTCATTCTCACGGGTGCCTCACCTCGTCAGACTCTGAAGAAGTCCGACTCTGTCGGCGGCCCAAAAATGAGAGGCGCTCCATTCTTGCAAATTGCTCTTGATAAGCTTGCTCATATTGAGATGGAAGATCCTCAGGTGGCCCTATCATTACTTCAGTTTGTTTCCCGAGCTCAAGAAAATTGGCCGTGGGCTACGCCCCACTTGCAAAAACACACTCAGTTCTTTGACGGCATATTGCGTTATGTTTCGAAGCTGAACATTTCCGCTCTATCTGTCTCTGAACAGATCTTTGCAACCCGTATCGCCGCTGTCGTTACGGACATCTGTGCCGTTTACCTCTTTCCGTTCAAGGAGTTGATTAGAGGAGCAGGGTCAGACAAAGCAACTCTCGAACGAGGCAGAAAATTCTTTGCTGACCTCATCCCATTGGTGCAATGGCTATCCAAGGATGCTGTTGAGGTCTCTGCCTATAACGCATCTTTACACGCAAACCTGAAGAAAAACTTTGAGATGCGCTACTCAGGCTGCCAAATCACGGATTTCAAGAGATCGGCCCTCGAGCCCCGTGCCCTGGGACGCGATTATTATTACAATCTAGATATGGGGCATCGACTATTGTCATATGACTTTGCCTGGGCAGGAAGCCGCAAACAAGGCTTTTCTGAAGAGTTCGAGCGGGCCAACATTAATCTTTCGCTTGTTGAAGCGCAGGTGGTAAGCTTCCCCATATCTTCCTAGTCAATCTGCTAGGCGTTTCTAATTTTCCCCTTCTTTCTTCTCTGCAGACTCTTCTTAATAGCTGGAAATTCTTTGCCATTGAGCATTGTCAGGACTTCATGAGGGCTGGCCAGATGGTACCAGTTTTGATGGCCGAGGTAGCACAGAAATGCTTGGAAGCAAATAGTCGAGCTGTCCCGCCGGAGGCTATCTTTGCACGAATTCAGCAAGTGCGGGTCGATTTCGCCCAGGCACTGACTCAATGTCTGGTGGAAGAGGGAGCCAGAGGCGCCGAGGTGTTCCACCTTCTGGAAGTTGTTTGGAAAGCCCTGCGCTCTCGTTATGCAACCTACGAGGCGGCACTCGTTGGTGATGACACGGAATATTACCGTTCGCTTCTCAACGTGCTCTTCCTGGCCCTCCAATTCCATGTGGATGTGCCTCGGTTGCAAAATCAGCCTGAGGTCCTCACCAAAGCGGCCAAGGTCTCGTCCAACATCCCTGTCATTGTGGAAGTTGTCAAGACTGTCGTCGCACAAGGCTTCCGGTCCCTTACGTCCTATCTCCATGAGGAGCCGGATAAATGCACACCAAAGGACTTTGCGATCATCATCGCCATTCTTCAAACTTGCCTGCAAGTCAAGGATGCAGACCGACTCTTTGAGTATATCACTTACCACATTCAAGACAACGACACCGTCCGACATGCGACGACGTTATTCTCCTGGGCAGATCAGCTCGCGATTGCTGGCGACCCTGTCTACGGCGAAGTCAGTCTCTCATTCCTTGTTAAGCTGTCCACTCTCCCCATGTTGGCAGAGCACCTTGCCGTGGAGGGGGTTCTTGGAAAACTCTCGACATGCCGTCTTACCAACATCCTCCAACAACCCAAGGGATTCGGACCATTCGATCAGGTCTCTCGCCTGTACACCATCTGGACCGGTGGATTCCTTCCCCTGTGTCTGAACCTCCTTTTCAATGTTGTTCGCGCCGCGCCCGAAGTATCCGCTTTCCTTAACCAATTTCAAGGCCAACTCAGCCGTGCTGCTGAGGCCTTCTCCCATGGTCACGCTACTCCGCAATCCCAATGGATTAGCCTGAGTATGGCATCAGAGGCCTACTCACTGGCCCTGATCTCCGTTGCTCTGGACCGCTTCCGTCAAGCCGGCCCAAGTGCCGGTCTAGACCCACAGTCCATCCAGGAACTGCAATGGGATCGATCGCACGTTAAGGATGATATTGAAGAGCTTCTCAGCCGCCGCCCGTACCTGCGTGGACGCATCGTCGCCACCAATGACAAGGAGGCCGAAATGTCTCGACAGCCGCCGCTGGATAAAAAGCACGATGCTGAGAATCGACTGGAAGAAAAGATCGTGATTGAGTTGGAAGAGGTTTTGGCCTGTTTGAATGGCGGCGAGGAATGACGATACTCATGTCTTTTATAGCCTTAGTTCCAATTGTTTTGCAGTGTGTTTATTCTTGGGTTGGGGTTGAGGTGTAGCAGATCAATTGCATGGGGAGATCAACAGATTCAATTTTTTCTGCATTCAGCCATTTGCTATGTTGTTTAGATTAGCTACTAGCACCATACAGTGTCACAGTTCTGATGATATCTGATCCTACCATTAAAGTCTCGACTAGAGTATACATAGTACCTTGCTGTAGTGCATTTCGGAGTTAAACTAAAGCCGGTCCTCGGTATTGGAAGCACCTCGGATCTTCCCCGCATGAATAACCGATTTATGCGGGGGAAGCTTGAACAGGGCAAACATGCTTGGCCCCCAATGACCCCCAATAGCTGCCAACGAATAGATCCAAGAAGCCTGTATGAAGAATTGTGCAATTATGTACGCTGCTTATCCCTTTATATTCTGATTGATCCTTCTCTCCCCTTCCTCCATCCTCTCTACACCGCTACGTCATCTATACTACACCTCACACCTTACGCTTCGCACTTCACCTCCAATATGCCGTATAAATCCCGCTGGTCTATCGATATCCCTAACGCCAATCTTGCCTCTATTCTACTCACCTCCCCAACAGCGCCCTTATCCCAAACCCACCGCTGTTATATAGAAGCCGCCCGTCCAGAAACCCACTACTTCACCCCCCATGACCTCCGCCTCTGGAGCCAGCGGTTCGCCGCCGGCCTACGTAAATCAGGCCTGCAACCAGGCGATCGCGTGCTCCTTTTTTCCGGAAACGACCTCTTCTACCCGGTCGTCTTTCTCGGAATCATCATGGCCGGTGGAATCTTCACCGGCGCCAATCCAACCTACGTCGCCCGGGAACTCGCTTTCCAGCTCCAGGATAGCGGAGCCACGTACCTGATCTGCGCCGGGGCAAGTCTCGACACAGGAATCGAGGCAGCCAAACAGGCAGGATTAAGTCGGGACCGGGTATTCGTCTTTGACGGCAAGATCTACGACGGCGCCGGCGCGGCGCAGAAGGGATGTCGCTATTGGGGGGATCTAGTTGCGACGCCGGAAGAAGGTCGCGGCTTTGCGTGGGAAGAGCTGGACACGCCGGAGAAGACTGATACCACGCTGGCGCTGAACTATTCCAGCGGGACGACGGGTCGGCCGAAGGGGGTGGAAATCACGCATAAGAATTACGTCGCGAATATGCTGCAGTATGTGCATAACAGTTCGCTGAATGACGATTATGAGGGGGTGAAGGCTCGCGCACGCTGGCTGTGCTTCTTGCCGCTTTATCATGCCATGGCGCAGAATATCTTTATTGCGGCGGCGTTGTATCGCGCGACTCCCGTTTATATCATGCCTAAGTTTGACTTTTTGAAGGTCTTGGAGTATACGCAGCAATTCCGGGTGACGGACTTCATCTTCGTGCCGCCTGTTATGGTCATGTTGGCGAAACATCCGGCTGTGAAGAAGTATGATCTTAGTAGTGTGGAGTGGGTGGGCAGTGGTGCGGCGCCGTTGGGACGAGAGGTTTGTGCTGAGGTGGAGAAGTTGTGGCCGGATGGAAAGATCAATGTTAAGCAGGGCTGGGGAATGACCGAGTAAGTTTGTATCTGATACTGTCCCGCATTGATGTTGTGCATCGTGTTCCTTTGCCTTTTTGCTATTTATGCTAACGGGCTTCTGTATAGGGCAACCTGCTCTATGCTCGGCTGGGATCCGAGAGAAACGAGCCTTTCAGCCTCAGTGGGGGAACCTAATGCCAACTGCGAAGCCAAGATTATGGCTGAGGACGGTGTCACGGAAATTCTTGAGCGCAATCAACGCGGGGAGATGTGGGTGCGCGGACAAAATGTCATGAAGGGATATTGGCGGAACCCTAAGGCAACCAAAGAGACCAAGACGGATGATGGATGGCTTCGGACCGGCGATATTGCCTTTGTGGATGATCGGGGCAAGTTCCATGTTGTGGACCGATTGAAGGTAAGTAACGTCATTGCGCGCTAAATTCGAGGATCACAAAACGATATCACATCCACTCAAGTGGCGAGGAGGAGACAGAAAACGACAAGCACGCTGACATGAACGTAGGAATTGATCAAAGTCAAGGGCAATCAAGTGGCCCCAGCCGAGTTGGAGGCATTGCTGTTGGAGCACCCGGCCATTATAGATGTGGCCGTGGTGGGTGCTGTGATGTGAGATCTTTCCCCCCTCCCCTATCCCCTATCTTCTCTCTCCATCTGTTTTGCTTTTCTTTTATCGTTTGTTCTACTGTGGGACCAGCTGACAGGGAACACAGTAACGAGGAAGAGCGGCCTCGTGCATATGTCGTTTTGGCACCTGGGCAATCTCTCACCGCGGAAGAAGTCATCCGGTTCATGGACGGCAAGGTTGCCGCAGTGAAGCGGATCACTGGCGGGGTTGTGTTCCTCGAGGCAATCCCCAAGAACCCATCGGGGAAGATCCTGCGCAAAGTGCTGCGCGAGCAAGCGCAGGCGGAACTGAAGCAAGGTGCCACAGCTAAACTTTAGTTGCGCTAGTATGTTCTACAACATGGATTTATTTGAGCGAATGTAGATATTGCAGAATTGAGCTTATACTTTTATTTTTCCTTTTTTTTGCCTTTGCTTTTGACGATCCTCAAATCATTTGACGAAGAGGGCGATCACTCGCGGGGATCGGTGGCCCCAGAAACGCGGGCCACAAAAAAGTCAAGAACAAGAAAAAAGCATAGCCGAGCGAGTGAATGGAGATGCTGATTCGCTGGGTAAACTCGGTTCGAACAGTCTTAGCCAATATTAGCGCGAATGTCCAGCTGCAGTTGGGCGCGCCTCTCCCAGATAATCGATCGGATCGGGAGATAGTGAACTCTGAGGGGCAAAGGGAATATAATCGAATGTCAGATGGCGTTGCCCAGTCAGATCGACACGCCTGACATCCTTTTTTTCTATGAATTTCATTTGCTTCCCATGGCCGTGGTAATGGGTCAGACATCCCTGCTGAGAATAGGTTGCGAAAAGATTTGGAAGCGAGTGGGGAGCACATTAAGACGGGCAGATCCCGGGCAATCCTGCGTGGCGCTTGATAGCTGCAGCTGAAAATATGAAAATCCGAGTGTCATTTCCTGGCGTAGGGCTCAGTGGCTGACTGGTCAAGGGTGGTCCAAGAGGTCTAGTGTTGTCTTTTGGAGTCCACCGGTCAAAGACACGGGAAATCCGCGAGTTCATGCAGAAGAGTTCTCCAAATGCTGTCCCTCTCGTTTGATTTCGGGCTTATTCTCACTCTTGATTCTCGAATTCTTACGATCTGGTTTTAACTTTCTGATGGATCATTTATAACACATAGCACCTTCGAGGTTATGATATTCTACTGTGTCTACGTAGTGTACGTAGTGATACGGAGTATACTATGTAGGAGTACAAAGAATGTATTCCAATTAATGTCCCTTTTGAACTGTTAGACTATCCATGCGAACTATCGTGTCACCTTCGGGGCCGGGGTCTTCCCTCAACTCCAATCCCTAAGCTGTCTTGTCTCTTCTATTTTTTAATTTGATTTTTCCTTTTTTAATTTTATTTTTATAGATCCAACCGAGATGTGCCAGCCCCGCCATCACTGCTGCTGCTGCCGCCGCTTCTTTTTTGTCATGAACTGTCGATCTCTTTAATCCTCAGGCCACCCGGTCAACTTGCTTATAACCCTGGCCATGACCCCTCTCTTGGATGATCAAACTCGACCCTCTTTGCCCCGCCGTGAGAAGTGTGTGATAGTGTTGCTTCGGGCTTCATCCTGCGCAATCCAAACCATCCCCACTCCGAACTAAACCCCGAGCCTCATTCAATCCTCACCCCCTGCAAATGAGTCTCTGAAACTATTTCATTCTTTAAAGTCATTTGAGTCTCATTTTTTTCCATTCTTTGTGCATACAAAATTTTCTTCTTGCCCCGCGATGGTTCAAGAACAAGAAATATACCGATACACGCGATCTGGATCTCTACCATCTTTGTGCCCGTGGGCGCTATACTCCAGTTTGTTCCTGATCAGCACGATCATCGCCTGTCTAATCCTCCTATCCCGGTTCATTCAACATCTCAAGCGAAGCTCTAAATCTGAGAATCACTGGTCTCAACTATCCGAGATGGAAAAGGCAACATCCAATTCTTCCTCTACCTCGCCACCACCGGCTTCTGCATGCGACGTGTTGCAACCTCTTTCGCAAAACAGCAACTTTCCCAACAGCGGGGCTGTGGCGGCCAGAGTCCGCGAAGAAATGCAAACCACCGGGAAATCATCCCCCGCGACCTCCGCTGTCGCCACGCAGCCTCGATCTGAATCGGAGACTAGAGATGCATCTGCCGGGTCTGTCCAAAGACGCAGCGAGTCGGTGCAGCAAATGTCTGAGACGGGCGAGGATGGCGTGCGGACGTGGCGTCGCTTAGTGGTTGAGTATAGTTAGCGAGATTTGCCTTGATGATCATCATTTGTTTTCTTCTTTTTTCGTGTGTGTCATGCTCTTTAGCTCGGGATGGCCTTTTGGTTTTTATCGCATGCTCGTTTTGTGTCACTGTGATTATGCATCTAGTATCTTTGATTCATTACTTCTGTCATGCTCTTACATTGGGAGGTCAGCAGTCATTTTTTATATCCTCTATTACAGTCTAGTATAACCCTATACTCTATACTCTATGCCTATATCTACATCTATACCTATATCTTTACTGTACTCAACTGTATACTTCGTCCGATCTCCGCAGAATGACTAAGCAGATGTAATCCCGAATCGTGTAATTAACACCCTCTCCAATTCCAACGTCCACTCCACCTTCACTTGATATTCCCAGAATGGCTGTATCTGCATTTCCATCCGAGGAGACCCCCGATCTCACTCTCCTCAATGTCGCCCGCCTCTTTACCCGCCTTGAGCACAACCTCCTCTCACCAGGTGCGGAGCTCCGCACCCTGCGCCGGTCAGAGTTCCAGCGCATACGAGTGACCAAGGTAAGAATACCTGGCATGATCCCCAGCAAAATGGGAATATACCCTACATCAGAACTAACCACACTGGCAGAACATCGAATATGCCCGAACCCTCCTTTCCCAACTAGAGCGCTCACTCCCACAATTAAAGCACCTCGACCGCCGCCATGAAGCGCAGGCCGAAATTGCGCGCGACAGACAGCTACTGAAGCGAATGCAAGCTGTCCTCGATGAAGATCTCAATCCCGATCCCCTCACAGATGAGCATGACGAGGCAGAAGACGAGGACGAGTGGAAAGAGCTCTTCTCCAAACCAGTTGTGGAGAACGTGTCTCCCCCACCACAACAACCGCCGACTCACGAACCGGAATCCGAAAGTGTCAGGTCTATGGCGCCATCTACGACTACCGCTACCGCTACCGCTACACCTACACCTACTGCCGCTCCATCAGAACCAACCTCAACCCTCCGCAACCGCCACACCTCAACCCCCAACTCAGCCGCCGCAAAAACAACAGCCCGCAATACACCCGGCACAGACTCCAATTCCAAGATCACAACGGAAAAGGCACTAGATGACGACCGCACCGAACAAGAAGACCTAACCAGCTCGCTCGTCGCAATGGCCTCGCAGCTGAAAACCCAATCCCAGTCTTTCCAGGAGACGTTGGAGACTGAGAAGGATGCGCTGGAGCGGGCGGCGCTGGGCATGGATAAGACTTCGTCGACGATGGAGGCGGCGGGGAAGCGGATGGGGATGCTGAGACGGATGACTGAAGGGAAGGGGTGGTGGGGACGCATGATGCTTTATGCGTGGATATTTGGGTTGTGGATTGTTGCTATTTTGATTGTGTTTGTGGGACCTAAGTTGAGGTTTTGAGGGGAGACTAAGGAGAAGTGTTTGTTTGAGATTAAGATACCCTAGACATCTGCATCGTTAATTGTTAATTTGAATGGGATTTCATTCCACCCTTGCTACAAGGACAAGGACCCTGCCCCAGGGTGCTTTCAATGTTTGTACGGGGTGCGTACTAAACATTGCTTGAGCCTGCTACTCGTATACGACCATCTGATTAAGTCGGAAACCCGATGATTGAATTCTTGTCTGACTATAACCCAACGACCAAGGCATGACACATGAGAAGAGACATGATAATTCCGTGTATCCTGTCATTTCCCCGTGCCCATTGCCCGGCTGGTCGCTCGAGGCTTCCAACGGACGCGAGACCAAGGAAACGATGGGGGAGACGGTATGTTTACATACAGAAAAAATAACAAAAAAGATAATAGGGGAGGGTGGCAACCACAAGAGATGATAGGATATCCAGCATTCAAATCAGACAAAAGGGGAAAATGAAAGGAAATAAGAAAAGGAAATAAGAGAAAAAGGAAAAATGGTTCACAAAATAAATCAAGGCGCCGCGGATTAGGCGGGGGCCATGGTCAGAAATGGTCAGAAAGAGTTCCCTGTTCCGCGTCATCGAGAGCAGGAAGAAAATGGAGGAAATGAGATGAACCGGCTAGAGATCGTGTCAGAGGGGGAGGGTAAGAAAAGGCGACCGCAATTAAAAAACGACACACGGAAGAAAAAAGTGAATAAAACAAGAGAAGAAATGTTCAACGCCGGAATCTGGAACGAGGCTTTTGATCACAATCCCGGCGAGATTCGATTACAAGCCGAAAGGAAAAACACATGCGATCTAGATCAACACACTGCGACACCCTGGGCTTGGTAGTTCATTAGATCAAACCGCAGAGGCGAAGGTTCTCTTGGATGATGATATCTGAAAAGATTATTAGTAAAGGAAAAGACATTTTCTTGAGACGAGATCGAAGACATACCGTTGACAGCAGCCATGACGAAGCGGATCTGGGTGGTGTCGGTGGCACAGGTGAAGTGAGTGTAGATCTGTTTCTGTTCGGCCTGATTCAAAGAGACGAATCGGTTGAGAATATAGTCGCAAGCAGCAGAGTAGTCGGCACCACCCTCGTAGTCGGGGAAGTAGTTCTTCATCGGGCTGACGGGCAGCTTCTCCTTGAATCGATCGATCTTGTTGAGGAACAGAATGATGGAGGTCTTGACGAACCACCGCGAGTTGCAGATGGAGTCGAACAGGGTCAAGGCTTCTTGCATACGGTTGACAGTCTCGTCCTCAAACAGCAGCTGGTCGTACTCGGAGATAGCGACCAGGAACAGAATGGTGGTAACATTTTCGAAGCAGTGGATCCACTTCTTTCGCTCAGATCGCTGACCACCAACGTCGAACATGCGGTAGGTCAGATCACCGATGATGAAGGTGGTCTCGGTGATACCGGTAGTCTTAACACGGGAGCGGAGGACATCCTGGTCGGTGGGGAGATAGTCGGGCTGGGCGATGCGATCAATTGCGTCGAAATAGCTGCGGAAGTTAGGAATCATTGGAATTTTTCAAGACGAAATGTTGCTGGGATACTCACTATTTAGCAGAGTCGTTTAGCTGGTATTCACGAGAACGCTTGAAGCACTCCTGAACACCAGTGTCACGCCACAGGGCACCAATGGCATTGCCAACCTCGGGAGGGATGCTGTCACCCTCGATTTGGGCGGGCTGCATGAAGATGGTCTGGACGTGATATTCGTTGCGCGCATCCTCCAGGGGGAGCTCAAGAGACTCCATGGCCTCGAGGATGACCCGCATGGATTGAACGGTGTTGCTGTAGATGATTTCTTTGAAAGATTCGCGCTCATCGCGTGAGTACCCACCCTCGTGGATGAGCTTCATCTGCTTCAGAATCGTAGACTTGCCCGACTCTCCAGCACCTGTAGAGGAAATGAATTCCATGGTCAGCTAGCTGAACTGATGATTTTTTTGGGTTGTGTTGATATAATTGTCGAATCATACCGAGAAGCAGCATCTTAATCTCATTCCGTTGCATCATCTTGTCGCGCTTGAGTTGGTTCTCAATCTCCTCGTTCCGGGCCTTCCCCTCCTTGTCCTCGGTACTCATACCACAACCCATTCTGGCGGTGTTGGTGAAACGTGTTTGTAAAAAAGGTGTGTGCGAATGTTTGTGTTAACGATCGTGTGGTAGGAGCCGGTAAAATGGGACAGGGCTCGTTCAATTACGGGGAACTGGGACAGCGCGCGCAAAGTCAGCGAAAAAATTGGTCCTCGACAGAAATGCAGCAAGTGAATGGTATCGACTGGTCGTCGGGAACTTGGCGATGGTGGTACAAGCCGCAGAAAACCGACGTTTCAGGATGGGATCGTGACGATGCAAGGGTGAAACCAACAGGATCGCAAGCACGAGAAGTGAAAAAGGGGCCTTTGACATACCTTGGAGAACCCGATGAAAGGAGAGTGATAGGTAATAAGTTGGGGGTAGTTGGAGGGTGGAGGGGGGGATTGGTATACAGGGTTGGGAAGAAGAAAAAAAGAAAAGGAACAGAACAGACACCCGAACCAGCTGAGAGAGGAAGGAGAGAGGTTTAAGGTAAGGTAAGGGGGGGAGGAGCGATGGAGGAGGGGGGGGAAATTGAAGTTTCAGAGAAAAGAAAGAGCTTACGCCTGTAATACACACGCGTTGGCGTGTTTGGGGCAGAGTGCCGGGTGGATGTGACGCTGGACTTACGGTATTATTACCCGCAGGCGATTTTGGCATCGCTGGGATAGCTCGGAAATGTGATTGGCTGACTCAAGGTGGAGTGGTATTGGAGGTCAGCCAATCACACACCCCGATCACGGAGCCCCTTTTACGGTCTTTGTTGTGTAAGTACTCTTAGTGTTAGTATACCCTACGCCCTACAATGGAACAAACAAAGTATTCGATCGAATGGGATCATCGCAGAAAGAAAAAGCAAGAACATTTCTGACTTTATTAGCTCCTGTGTACTCCGTACTTTGTATACATAAACACTGAATCCTGATCCATCCCTCCTCACCTACCCTAACTCCGTACTCCGTGGATTCAGGAGACGATCTACAGGTGGGGGCACAATCACACTAATGGTTATTGTCCGACAACCGTCTCCATTTTTGAGGGCATGGCCATGATACGGGGTGCTCGAGTCCCTGGAATTTTCTTCCTCCTGCTCTGTCATTGATGGCAAGGTGGCGATGATGAATCTGACCGTTATACTATACTGAGCACGGAGTACTGTACCTACATACAGACAATAACTAGCTTTCTCAGCCTGCATTTCTAACTGGCCCTTTTTTCTTTTCTTTTATTTTTCGGCTTTGTCTTGACTTACCAGAAACTGCGGCTGCCTCAGTCTGGAACACCCCCAAACTTGAATCCTAGCCATATCTCACTGTCACACCTGAATCAGCAATCCACCCTAGTATGTAGTACTCCCTACCTCAGTCCGGGCTGGCTGCGTTCTCCTGTCCATACACCTGCTGGGCAGTACCAAGGTATACTTCGCAGATGGAACTCATAGTATCTCCACCCGGTGACGCCACGGCCGTTGCCAAAAGCCTGCTGCTCCATCGGTCGACACACAACGCCCAGCGTCAAGCAGGATTATACTCCGGACAATACACTGAATTACCCACCTTAGGGGTATTGTAGTGCACAATATGTACTCCATTTGTGCTCCATCTCTGGTACCGTCGCGCCGATCCGTCGGGGAGGTCGCAGGACAAGGACTTCTGATCCCCGTGGATCGGCTCTTCCTGCACGGGATTTCAAAGCAAAGCGGGTCGGGCGAAGCTGCTGGGAAATGGACACAGACTGGGAACCCCAAACAAGAGGATTGCGCACATGGGTCTCACATGGCCCGCCCCTGAGCTCATGGAATTTCTGGAATTTCTGCTCCTTCTCCGTCCGCTGGGGCACACTGGGGCACACTGGAGCACACTATCGGGACCTGACCCACCCTCTAGTGCTTCTAGCTCTTCTATTTGCCGCGCGCCACCCTTCCCCTGGGTTCTCTTTCTATAGAGTAAGGAGTAAGAAGTGTGAACTCGGGTACAGGCCAAAGTTGAGTTGAGTGCTTGAAGGCAGTCTTCACATTGCTGTACGAATCAGTGGAGAGTCTGTTCAAAGTTGTATCGAGCACTGCAGATGTGTCCACTAGGATCGGAGTAGTATCGCATGATAACCTAGAATTTGAGAACGGCCTAGTCCATTAGGCCGAATCCTGCAACTATGCATATGTATCGATTTGCACAAGGATCTGCCTTGGAACGCAATCCTACTGCTCTGCAGAGGTTCTACAAACCAACCAACTTGAACTACTCGATGTGGTGACAGGTCCCAGGTCCGAGTTCTTGGAATTCTTGGAACAGCCTGGATCTTTTTCAAGGTCGTCTTGATAGCGCTTAAATCCAAGATGTCTCTTTTCTTTTCTTTGTGGGCGTTTATACGGGCTACGCTGGCGCAGACTACAGACTGCAGCCTGCAAAATCACGCTCTACTGGTACTTCTAACCAAGTTGGATCTTTGGATTGTTCCCAGCACAATGGCACTCGTCATGCATGAGTACGGACTCGGAGTATATAATTCGAGATCGCAGAAGTTTCTTAAGAAGCAGTTCCCCACCTGTGGATATGACCACGACTTTATCTAGACTCATACCCACCTTGACTGATCCTACGCAGCGTCTATTCTCCTACCATTTCCTTCCATTCCATGGTTGAGATCGAGAGAGGGGCTGATCGAAATCTTCAGTCTTGTCCGCTACTTGGCTATCCACTACTCACGTCAATGTCAATGTCATTGTCAATGTCAATCTATTCTCCGAGAAAGATTTGTCACGACAGGAACTGGTGTCCCGGTCAAGTCGATGGATCTGCTAGTGATTATCGTGAATCCTCCGGCTTCCTTGAAGTCAACCGCGGACCAACCATCGACCTCCGATTGTGCCCTGGGCCTGGCGATGTGTGCGTATCAACGTAACCTCTCCTCTCACCAGCCATGTATGTATGACTAGTAGATCTATTAAGCTCAGGCCTACGATCAATATGGCCCGTGTATAAACTTTACTGTACATTCGTTTCCTCCGTGTGGAGGGATGAGCAGAATATCGACCCCACCGGTTCAATAGTGTAAAGACTATTGCGGCGGCTGCCCGTAGCTTTGGCTGAGATGAGGGAATCAGAAGGTTCAAGATACAATGGAGTATTAGCTATACGCCATTGGCATCTGGCATCATCATTCTTCCATATCCACTCTGCGCGGAGTATACCTAAGTACCCTTGTCTAGACCCTCTGTATGTTTAACCTGGGGCACACTGGCACTGATCTACCAGCACTTTCAACTCACTGCACGACTACTCCATAGTATACTACCTAAATCAATTTATATACTATTATACTAATATGTATAACTGTACCATGTAATGATTCAGTTCATCCACGATCCAATCAGGCACGAACCATGGAACTCCCTCGATCGGATTTTGATTTTTCGAGATTTCCCCACTCGCCCAGACTGGAAGTGCCTGAGAGTGCCAGACCCTTTTCACCAGGGACCTTCACCAGTGCTCTCTCCCCCTACCAACTTCTCCATTACTATCCCACATCATGTCCTACGAAATGTCCCACCTGGGCCCGCGGGGTACGTCTGCCTAACCCCCTGAAAACACATGGTCTAACCCTCCGCAGCCTTCAACCACGACCAGAGCGGTGACGCCGAGGCCGAGTACGATCGCCTCCGCGATCTCGCGCGCCAGGAGGCCTCCAAGCGCGGCGATTGCTTTCACCGAGTACGCATCCTTCGCCCCATGTCCTTGTCTCATATCCCATTTCGCCAATCGCAATTGACCCTAACATTCGCATCCGACCTCTAGTCCAAGGAAGCCTACTCCAGCGGCGATGGCGCCGCCGCTAAACAACTGTCCGAGGAGGGCAAGGCACACGGTCGCAAGATGGAGCAATATAACAAGCAGGCCTCCGAGTTCATCTTCCGCGAGAATAATGCCAATGGCCGCGTAGCGGCCGACACCATCGATCTACACGGACAATTCGTCGAGGAGGCCGAGGAGATTCTGGAAGAGCGCATCAAGTACGCCAAGGCGCATGGCCAGAATCACCTTCATGTGTACGTTCAATCTCCCTTCTCCGGGGAAGGGCTCAGCTTTCATCCTGAGATGCTGCCTGGAACAAATTAGCAGAAAGAGAAATCCCGCTAACCAATATCCTACAGTATCGTCGGCAAGGGCAACCATTCCGCCGGCCACGTCCAAAAGATCAAACCTCGCGTCGAACAAGTCTGCCAGGAACTCGGCCTGCAATATGCCACCGAGGAAAACGCCGGTCGAATCTACGTCAACCTCACCGGCGGCGAGGCCGTCATGCCAGACTACCCTTCGCACCAGGCACCGCACGGCGGGTACCCCGGCCAACAGCAGGGACATCACCAGCAACAACAGCACCACCAGCAACAGCAACAGCAACAGCCGGACGAGATCGAACAGGTTGTCAATGCGCTGCTGCCCAAGGTTATGCGCAAGCTGGAAAAGGCTTGCTGTGTGGTTATGTAAAAAACATTTGTTTCCTTTTTGGGACTGTTTGATAAGGTGTTTTCGAGGCTATAGATGCATACCCTACCCGTGCATACATGGGCCATATCCATACATAGTGATCATGGCGATGTGACCTAATAATCTTTATTTTGGCTAAGAATTTATGACTCGTGATGAAGGTGTTGGATAATTGGATCATTTATCTTTTAGAAAAGGTGCAATGTGAAATGTGAATCTGGAATAAGGACTGGCTTGACTGGGATGATTCCAGAGATTGATCAGCAGGTACTAATACTGTAGACATAAGTATTCAAGACATGACACTCTAGTGTAGTTGGACATGGACATAGGGTTGTTTGCCGTTTGCCTAATGAAGAATTCGAAAACTCCAGCTGGATCAATGGGTCCGTACTCGGTTTGGTACTGCATAGGTATCGATCAGTAAACACTTTTAAAGATACGAACCTATCTCGATCACGACAAGATAGCCGAAATAGTCAAACTGCTGCATGGCAACAGGACAGCTGACGGGAAGTGGCATGTCAACCGCGGGCCACGATGAACCGCCCCGGAAGCGCCGTGATGCATCACATCGCATCGCATCACATCACATCACGTCCCACCGTACCTTACATATTCTTCATGTCGTAGTAACAGGAACCTCAGAAAAATAGTATTCATAAATATCAGATTTGGATTCATACTGTCGTAATATCGTAATCATGCACCTCACTATCATCGCCAACCGTATGGAACTTGAGATGGGTATATATCAAAGCCAAAACTCCTCAACTTGAAAATGAACGTCGATGAAAGAGAAGAAAGAAAAAAAAGAAAAGAAAAGAAATCAACAAGCAGAAGCAGAAGCATGCAGTTATCCGCAGAGACCTTCCAAAAGCCCACCCGCAACCACCTATTGGGCAGCTTCGTCAGATAGCGTGGAATCCACAATCTTGTGCAACACAGCACGCACCATCTCTCCATCCCCAGCACCATTAATGCGGGGCGAAGCATCAATCACCTCGATCAGGGACAATGCACGATCGCGCAGATCCCGGACAACCTGGCGCGTATGTGTGAAGCTGCCGGTACTCTGCATATACTGCACGGCATAGCGCTTGACCTCATCGTCCTGAGTTTTCTGCTTGAGGATACTAACAAGCTGGTGATTTCCCGGGTTAGAGCGAATGCTATGGATGATTGGGAATGAGAATTTGCCCTCGGTGAGATCCTCGCAGAGACCCTTGTTGTGGGTATAGGTGGTATTGGAGAGATTCAGGTAATCGTCGCAGATTTGAAAGATCAGGCCCATGACATTCACCAGGCTGACGCAGTCCTTGCCCGTGCTACTCTCGGCTTGCATCAGTTTGACGGCTAAGCGGAAGAGGCCGCCGGTTTTGTTGCCGACCATTTCGAGGTACTCGTCTTCGGTGGGGCAGGTGAGTGTGTCGCGCCAGAAGAGGTCCATGCCTTGGCCGCGGTGGAGGTTTAGGAGCTCTTTCACGTAGATATCGATGGCGGCGGGGTTCTGCAGTTGTTGGATTTCTTGTAGGGCGAGGAAGTAGACGTAGTTTGCTGAGTTGATGGTTTGCGCTGTGCCGAAGATGTTGTGGGCGACGGGAACGCCGCGGCGGAGGACGGAGTTGTCTTCGACATCGTCGATTCTATGGGGAGATAGTGGTAAGTAAAGGCATTCTATAGGATTTCGATGGTGGAGGGAAGTAAGTGACAGATACATACAGTAGCGATGCTGTGTGCAGCATAGTCACCACCTTATTGATGATGGCCAGACTCTCCGGGGGAACCTGGAGCCACGAATTAAATGCCTGGATGAGCTGCGTACGTACATCCTTGCCGGGATGCTGGTGCATATAGTCATATGGCCCGATCAGGATTTTTTCGTTTTTCGACGACCAGGTGCCATCTTTGTACTTGGTGCCATCGACACTGGATTTATTGCGCTTATGTTTCAGCCTTGTCGACAGACTGTTGGCGGTGGATTCATCTGTGACGGATTTTCGATGACGATGGGATGGTGGACTCGCGGGGCCATTTGTAGCGCCGGTCGAGCTTGTCCTTGGGGGGACAGGACTGGGTGGTTGGAAGGAGGGATTCATGGTGGGGGGAGGTGGGAGGTGGGATGTGATGAGGGGAAGAAGATTGGAGCTGGAGAGGAGTTCATGACATCAAATCCTCCGGCATTGGTGGGGGTAGCTGTACCTGCAGAAACAGTGCAGCCTGGCAGTTACCAGAGGTACCTTAGGTATCTATGGTACCACAGGTGTTCCATACAATTAACATAGGGTAATACAGTACTTAGACTACTATTCCTGGGGTTTCTATTACTGTAAATATTTAGTTACCTTATGTGTAGTAACTAAGTATACTTGACCGTACTATTGTAGAATACTCCGTCAACTGGCCAGTTGATGACTAACCCGGAAAGGGAGCGAAGGGGTGAGTTTAGGGTCACTCGTCGCACTGACAACTGGAAGGGATAGTAGGATGTGATGTGATGTGATAATAATTGTGCAGATAGTATTCGAGGGGGGCCATAGAGTAGAACCTAGAGCACAAGGGGTGTTCTAGCCATGCACTGAATACAGTAGTAGTATAACCCAAAGTTCAGTCACGGCAAGACTACGGGTGGTGACATATATATTTGTTTACTCCCAGCCTAGACCACCACCCGTGGACCTAGTACTGTCAGGATATCAGCCACCACGATGACATCGTCTCCACCAGATCAAGAGCCTCTGGGGGAGTGCATTTGAAACCGGTTTCTGTCAAACTTGAAATAGTTTTCCCCAGGCTTTACTGGATTAGCCTGCAGAAGATTGCACTAGTCAGTACCCTAGGGGAGTCAACCCAGGATCATCTGGTGTGGTTCCTTGCGGGTTGCCCGGAGCAACCACCTTTATTTACCATCCCAGCAGACTAGCCACAGTACACAGAGTACAAACAGACTGCCCTGTCCAATACCCTATGGTAGCAGTCAAGGCTTAGGCATCTGACCTCATCGGCACGGACCATCCCAGCCATTTTCATTCCCCATTTTTGGAATATAAGACCATGCGCTTCAGCTGAGTGGGCTGAGCTGAGCTTCCTTGTGTAGAGCTTTTTTGGCCGGCTCCAACTCGGCCTTTTTTTTTTTTTTTACTTTCTTCATCATTCCTCATCTCCCCATCTTCTCTATTTACATCCATTTCCTTCACCTCATGGAGACTCTGTTGGCGCATTCCTTTGACTATCTTTCCTCTTACGAGCCCAGCAAGGTCCGCAAAGGCCTGCGTCAGGTTGAGGGCCTTCTCGCCCAAATATGTCTCTCTAAATCGGCTGCCAAATCTCCGCCAGACCGTCGGAAATCCTATCTCGCCGTTGAGGCACAGCCGGTGCCTAAGGCGCTGACCGACCTGCACGATGACCCGGCGTTTAGGGAATTTTTCAAGCTCCAGGAGGGTTTCCAATGGAACGGTATGTCGCGAATCCGATCTGTCACATTTGATATTTCACATTTCCACTTCGCCATGAAGTGTTTCAAATTAAAAAAAAGCATTAACTAATTCAACTCCACTATAGTCGCAATGCGTCTAGTTTCCTGTCTCGAACACCTTCTCGGCCGCGGAAGTAATGGCACCAACGACATGCTCATTGTCTGCACCCTCGACCTCATCCAAGGCGCACTCCTCCTCCATCCACCATCTCGCACCCTCTTCGCTCGTGAAATATATATGAACCTCCTCCTCGACCTCCTTGATCCAATCAACTGCCCAGCCATCCAGTCTGCAACTCTCCTCACTCTCGTCACGGCCTTACTCGACTGTCCCGCAAATACCCGCACCTTTGAAGATCTCGATGGCTTGCTTACCGTCACCTCATTATTCAAGCAACGCGCCACATCCCGCGAAGTCAAACTCAAACTCGTTGAGTTCCTCTATTTTTACCTCATGCCTGAGACACCCATTCTCGGCCCCGGGTCCGGCGGCGTGCCCAGTCCACCGGGTCTGCAGCGCAGCCCGAGTAAACTTTCCTCGCGTCCAATTTCACAACATTCTCATTCCCCCACTAGTGCGGGTAAGATGGCTCGCGATACGCGCACGACGGATGAGAAACAGGCCCTTCTGGGGAGGTATTTGAATAATGTTGAGGATTTGGTGGAGGATCTTAAGGAAACTGCTCCGTTTGGGGCTACGGTATATTAAATGACCTGATTTCTGCTCTTTTTTCTTTCGATGGTGATGATCTGGTTTCGTTGTCATGACAGAACATGTGGGATGAACCGCATTGATATGGCTGAGCCGGTGTTTTTTTTTTTCTTCTTTCTTTTCTTCTTTTCTTCTTCCTTTCTTTGTGACAGTTTCCTCTTAGCCTTGCCGCCTTTATTTGTTCTCTTTATTTCTTTCTCGACTACCTCACCCTTTGACCTTCGATTCTTCACGAGCTGATATGTTCCGTCCGGCACGGCGTCCCAGATTATGTGGTCAAGACTGATGTTTCTATCCCAAGTTTTGTTCCCAACCTTTCTCCGTCTCTTTTCCTCAATTCTCTTCGTCTCTGTGATCATTTCTTCTCCCATGCCTTCCCTCCAATGTGGGCCCTGCTGCCCGATCTCCTTACCTGTCTTTAATGGCGATATGATGGTGTGACGATTCTGAAGATAGTCCTTCTAACCCAAAAAAAAAAAAAAAAAAAAAAAACCAAAATTCTTGTCCAAAAATTCTTTGCTGCTTCCAATCCGTCGTATATACTTGAATACTTGATTCATCCAATCTTCCATTTTCTGCTGTAGTTTACACCCCAACGCTTCCCTAATGAACACAAATATTGATCAATTATATAACCTCTACTCTACTCGTCCAGATCGATAGTTTCATAATGCCAAAAGCCCGAACCACAAAGAAATTAGAGAAAGCGCGCAGAAAGAGACCGCGCCGCCCCTCAAACCGAAATACACCAGAAACTTCACCGAGTAAGAAAACCAAAACAGAACTTGAAACCCAGCCTGCCGCAAAGCCCAAGTCTCGCAAGCGCAGGTCGAAGAAAGGCCGTAAAGAAAAGAAAGACGTCCCAACGTCGGGGACCAAGTCTTCGACCAGTTCACAAGCAGAGTGCTCTCTTCTCGAGCAAAGTCTGTCTAACTCAGTGATCAAGTTCGAACGTCCCACCCATCCTCGACGGATCGTTGGTTCGGGGCCCAAGTATGTCCCACTTGTTTTTGCATATCGTATGCGTGGTAGATCGGACTGTTTCTTATTAAAACACTATGACATTAAACCAAGCTCGTGAGATGACTTAAGCTTATCAAACACTTGTTTCATAACTACAATAGTATATGAAGATCAATCTATTCTTGCTTCTACTCCCCGCTCTTGACATTTCAAGGTGTGTTGTCGAAGAAGTTGTATTTACATTGCTTGGCTGGCATCGAGTCATCGTTCGGGAGTGAGTCAATCCTTGTTTCAAAGCTTTGTCCGAGTACGAGGTCCATGTTCGATCTAGTGCAAGTGGGCCCCGGGCACTCGGTCAAGGCTATCGACCAAAGCGCACGAACTGCCTAGGTATATAATGCCACTTTCCCCGCCTCTTTGCGGTCACTGAAGGACTTTAGATTAAACCGTTATACAAGCTGTCTTTCGCTATGACGAAGACCATCCAGGAATCGCTAGCCGGGAAGACCGGCGAGAATTCACAGACTGTACAATATGTTGATACGATCGAGGCATATGATAAATGGGCAGAGGTGCGTACACGTATGGTCTTGATTCATTCCTTATACTTGAACTAGTTTATCCTGGAAATTGAGGGATTTGACATCCTCAGAACGTGGAGTAATACATCGTTTGCCATTCTAATAACTAAAATATCTCGTCAGGTCTACGATACCGACGACAATTTTCTCCAACGCCTCGACAGCATCGAGATGCGAGAATTACTCCCCAAATTCCTCGACAGGTTAGCTGCAGCCTTTCCGGCAGAAGGAAGCCCAGCGCAAACCCTAGTAGATCTGGGATGCGGTACAGGACGGAATACAATACATCTACTAGACGCAATATCAGCACGGCAGAAGAGCCGGACAGATCACCGCCTCGCAGTGTCTGAAGTTATAGGTCTTGACGCATCACCGGGCATGTTAGAAGTAGCGCGGACAGCAGTCCACTCCGCAATTACAACCAACAAACTCGCACTCGGAGATAATTTCCAGACCATATTGGGGGAATTTGATCTTCTGAGGTCTAGCTCCTCTATGGCGCATTTGCCCTCTTCTATTCGGACTACCGGTGTGACTGGGGTTATCTCGACTCTGGTGCTTGAGCATATTCCACTGAAATTGTTCTTTCAGGCTGCTTTTGGTATGATGAAAGCGGGTGCATTACTGCTGGTGACGAATATGCATTCTGATATGGGACTGTGTAGCCAGGCTGGGTTCACGGATCCGCAGACTGGGGTGAAGGTTCGGCCGACGAGCTATTGTCATGATGTCTCGGATGTGTTGGCTGCTGCGGAGAATGAGGGGTTTCGACTGGAGAGACTAGTAAGGGAATGCGATGATGGGGTGTTGGTGAGGAGTGTGGATGAGCAGCTAGCTGAGAAGCTGGGTGCTCGCGCTAAGAAATGGGTTGGTGTCAAGGTGTGGTTTGGAATATGTTTCAGAAAAAATTAGTTTAGCGGTGATTGGTGCTGTTCAACATTTCATTCCTATTTGGGTATTGGATAAGGATAAAAACCTGGAAGAAGCTAAACTGTTTCTTAATGTAACAAAAAAGTGACCAGAGTGGAGATTTGTCTAGAAGGGGTATCATTGTTCGTCGTAAATCATGCGCAAAATAGAGCGGGAGGAGAAATGGTGACAGTTTTGGATCCAGATCCATAGTCGGCTCAATTTCCTCGAGATGCATGGCGAGCTCCACAGATGCAAAAAAGAAAAAAATTGAAACAAAAAGAACAAAGTTGGGATGAAATGCGATCATCAATTTTGAGGATTCTTCAAGTGGAAGTCGTTTTGAAGGACATGAGGATCGGTAGAGACCGACTACACGTCATTGGCAGAAAAGGAAAGAGTTCTGGCACAAGCTCTTTTGAATCTTTTGTCGTTGGCGCAGAACATATCGTATCTTTCAGAGTCACCCCTGTTGGTCAAATGCCTCGCATCTTCAGAGTGACTTTGAAACATGTGATTAATTTTGCTCTAACTTGGTCAAAAGCTTTATTTGTGTAAAAAGAAGAAAAAGGGCGAAGGGCTGATGGGAATACGACCTAGCGATCCAGGATCAGGCAGAGCGGCCAAGTCTCTGTCTGCATGCAAGATAATGCGGTGCCCGACGGTCTGAGCTGAGCTTAGGGTTGAACCCTTGAAGCATAATGAACATGCTTCAGCAAGAGCGAGAGGCAAATTCTCGGCCTTTGAGTATTTTATTCGCCTTAATATGGCCGGTCACTCATCCCAAGAGCTCGGAAGAGAAAACAGTTCACAGCCAGAATTGCGGCAGATTGCAATGTCACCTCATGCGGGAATAGATCCTCTGCAGAGAAGTGATGTGACCAAGAGGGTCGTGTAAGCGGTCAATCCAATTCGTCTTATTACTAGGAGCCGTAGAGAATCAGCCCAGTTTTGGCGAGGGAGGCGCTTGTGTGAAGAATTCTATTTGAAAGGAGCCCTCGTGTAGCGAAATGGAATATGGTGACATCCCTGCATCCGGGTGCGGATTCCCCACGACAACGTCGCCAAAGGGAGATTGAATTGAAGATTGTGATGACGTGTTGGCGTGATTCTCGAAAATGGTCACTGGCGCACCATCATGAAAAGCGATGCTTCCCAAAAACTGCTCAGGTGGAGTCGTGAAAATGCTGGCACATAGACCGTGCAAGTACACTCGACGCAGGGCTGGACCGCGTCATAGTTGGAAGGTAGAGGACAAAAATGTGAAGTGATGCTCAAATCCAATGTCATTTTTGACAGTTCAACAGGTGCAATTTCTCCTTCCATTTATTGACAGCCAAATCTTCAGAGGATCCAGGTGAGCTGTCTCGCCACGGGAAATTCGAGCCGGAAAGTGTAGCGTAGGAATATATGGGTTCGGGTAGCTTCGCTTGCTTTCATTCCCGCTCTCATTGTGCTTAAGCCGCACGCCGGAAGGCTGGTAGTATAGTGAGTCACCACATGCGAATGCTAATGCAGGTTGCTATACCTGTTTTGTCTATAGCAGCAGTTCAAGCAAAGATGGAGGTGATGAGTGCGAGAGATATTGATGCCAACTCAAAAATACCTCGGCTGAAAATGCTTGGACCGATCAAATCAGTGGAGACAATGAGGGGTTTGTAAGTGTCCAAAGAGCTGACTTGTTCGGCTTTCGATGATAAAGAAACTTGATACTGTCAACGGTAAAAGGCATGACCGTCATGTTCATGCTTGCTGATGTACGTTGTGAGAAGCTCTTGTCGTGCTAATTCGTCCTCTTAAGTGGACTTGAACAAGAATGTCTAAATCATCGATGTCTCGAGTGTGCGAGGACTCAAGCATGGCACAGATAAGTTCTCGAGTACCGGAATTCGGGAAGTCTGCACGCTAGCACTGGTCGCAGCGAGGTGCTCACCAGACGAAACGGGATTATTTGGGCTGTGATGAGTAGGAAATGCCGGTTCTTGCAGTGGAGCGTCCAGAGGCAGACCATTGTGGCCGCTGTGGGTTAGACAGCCGACGCAGCTACAGTCGTTACCACACTGGCAGCTGCCCGTCACGTCTGAACAGGCCGAAGGAATACCCACAGGATACTCCAGAGTGAGGTATTCAGAGGTGTGCATCAGCTGTTCATTCACTACCTGGCCAACCGGGAGCGGTGAAGAGTATGCACCGGTAAAATTGGTGTTCGAAGGTGCGTGGGTCTGGTCCGAATATGTATCAAAAGTGTTTTGTTGAATGCCGTGATCTAACCGCTGCGGTAGGTAATTGAATTGTTCCCAACTCGGGGTGCCCTGGAGTGTAGGAGACTGGTAGCTCTCGAATGATGGCTTGTCACCACCGATGGTCATCATTTCACCCATCTCTTGAACGCGCTGGCGCGTGGTGTTATTGAAAGGATGAGCCGCACAGCCTAAGCATTGACACTCCTCTCCACATTGGCAGTCATGAGAGGGGTCACCGTCGATATGAGTGGGGGTGTAAACCGAATTATGAGATGGGGTGGAAGAGTACGACGACATGGCGCTTGGTGTGATCCCGAGACCATTCATGGCGTAGGAATAAGATGGCATATGAGTCTCCTGTACTCCATACCGCGGCATGAATTGACCATGAGACAGGTGCTGAGAAGAAGCAGAGGCTGGCGGATTATGCCATGCCATTTGAGCTGGCGTAAAATTCGGATAAGCCGTGCTATTCCAGGTAGAATTTTGCGGCTGTTGTTGCATCCCAGATGAGTTGGAAGCAAGATTGGCTGTTGGCTGTGAGCCGGCTTTGCCGCTGCAGCAAGAACCTCCACCACTACGGACCACGGGAGGAGGAGCAGGCGCTTTGGAACAACAGCTGGACCCGGTCGTCTGTTGCGGGGCATATGGAACCTCCGGGAGACTTTGCATGGCTTTATAGGCATCGGTAGAATCCGTATTCAAAGTGGAGTTGTATCCCGAAAAATAGGGTACGAAGGGGCGTGATTTGTCGGTCGGGTCTTCTTCAAACTTGAGGTTAGCCGGCATAGAATTCAGGGCTCGTGCAATGTTCTCAGGCGCCGCTTGGATACTGCCTTGTCTTCTTCCTGACTTTTGAACTTTGCAAGAGGCCGGGGAGGAATTCAACGAAGGCAATGAGGTTTGCGCAGGCTGCGCAAACCGAGTCAAATTAGTAGTTGAATTGGCAGCTGAATTGGCGGTTGAGTTGGCATCTTTTGAAGCCTGCGAGGACTCCTCATCTTGCGAGCCCGCATCATATGCAACAGGACGACAGACACAGCCAGTGCCTGGGAGCGGATTAGTAAGGTGTTGACGAGGCGATCAAAATGAACGACAGGCAGATTTACCTTTGGGTATGCGAATCATCATGGAAAAGGTTCTCTGACAGCTGCAGGAGCCCTTGGGATGAGGGCATTTTGCAAGAGGGCGACCGGCTTTGGGGACTTTCATCATCAGCCGGTCGAAGTGTTGACATTTTGAAGATCGGTGACCGCGGATGCATGGCTCACTATGCCGATACCAAGATATGGTTAGTCGTTGAACAGAGACAAGTCTGGACTCGAGATCACCTTACCAAGACCATTTCGCACCCTCTTCATCTAGAGGCATTGCGTAGCAGAGAGAAAAAGAGTGTAGACTGAGGTGGGACTATTCAGATGAAAGAAAGTGATCGTCGAATGACGAGATCAAGCGAGATCGCGACCGTATGGGGGACTCCGACGAGACGTCCTATATTCGTCACAAGTAGTATTTGACCGGTACTTTGCGATCCGAAGCCGAGAGGCTCGTCTAAATCGAGGCGAGTCGGACTGTTATGATTCGAGGTTCAGATGATTTGATTTGCGACAACAGCGACGGTAATTTCGAGATCAGCGGGGCCGAACGGAAGACCGGAGTTAGGAAGGACAGGAACCACCGACGACTGGAACATGGGAGTTGGATCGCATGGGTATGACGACAAATCGACGAGAGAGGAAGTGCCAAAAGGAACCAACACAGAACCAAAGAGGAGTAATCCGTGGGGGGAGGAAGAAAAGAGAAAGTGAAGCGCGGGGAGATCGCGGCTTAGTCACGAGGCTTGGCAGGGTTGACGTCTTTCGCGGGTTCCTGAATACTCCGACATCTCCGATTCTTGCTACCTATACTTATACTTACCTTGTCACTCACTCTCTCAATGCCTCCCAAGGCCAGTGAGGGCTCTGCGCAGCCCACTCCTGCCTCGTCGTTCTTTACAGTTCCTCCTCCCATCAAGAAGTTGTTCGATAAATTCCCCTTGGCCACCTATCCCGCAAATGATCTGCCGCAACGGTCTCCAACTCGCCGACAAGGGAACCAGCTCTATGTATTCAGTGACGCGACTGGTGCGCGTCATGGCCGGCCTTCGTTCAATCCGCAGTGCCTCAAGTGGCAGGTCAGTATCTGGGGAGAAGGTGACGGGAGGGAAATGCATGTGTTCCAGTTACTGATCTTTTTTGTTTGCCAGGCGTATCTGAAATTCGTCGGAATCGACTTCGAAATCACCCCTTCCAACAATCATGCATCGCCAACTGGCGCTCTCCCTTTCTTGATTCCATCCCAACCGATCGAAACCGCCAATGCTATCCCCTCCCATAAACTACAGAAATGGGCGATCGAGCAAGTCCATTGTGAGGAGGAGCAACAGTTGAACCTCAGGTTCGAAGTATATGCGTCACTTCTGGACAACAGGGTACGCAGCGCGTGGGTGAGTGACTGACTGTGTCAATCTTATGGAGGAATGGGGGTGCTGTGAACGGGAAACCATGAGAAGAGAGCTGACGTGGTGCCAATAGCTATACATGCTGTACCTCGACAGCCAGAATTTCGAGGCCGTGGCGCGAAAACTGTACGTGAACTCGGCCACCTCAAATCATCTTGTGCGAACTGCGCTTGGGCTGCAGTTGCAACAAGCCGCCCGCGACGAGCTTCTCAAAACATCCAAGTACATCGACGTCGCCGAATTAGAAGGTGACGCCGCAAACGCATTTGAGGCACTCTCATCCTTGTTAGGAGACGATGACCATTTCTTTGGGCGGCCAAACCCTGGTCTCTTCGACGCGAGCGTTTTCGCGTACACTCACCTCATCTTGGACGAGAGTATGGGGTGGAAACAAAATCGTTTAGCCCAGCTCCTCCGCGAGCATAAAAATCTTGTACAACACCGCAACAAACTACTGCAATTTTTTGCGTGATTTCGTCTCGCCAAATACTTAATAGAGAGGAATAATGCAATATTCGTCAATGCATTGAGGGATATCATGTCTAGAATAAAGGAGTAATTGTACATAACCAGGGCACCGAAGTATGCAACTCGAAACCAAAAAAAAAAAATATGAAAATAAAGAAAGACACAGAAACAGCATCAAGTAAATCATGCCTGATTCCACTTTCCGAATTTAACATAGTCGTCATAAAGAGACTTGAAGACGGCCCGGCTCGATGCATCCAACCCGGCATTAAGTGATCGCAATGTCTCCTTGGACATCACGTCCAACACCGCGTACATTCCTGGCATAAGCGCAGCCTTGACGTCAGGCAACAAGGCGCCGCGCAGGGAGCACTGTGCGTACTCCATCACGACGTATTTAAGGTACTGACCGGCAATACTCTTTGCCTTCTTAGTTTCGTCAATCAGGGCCTCGCGGGAGGCACCAGGTTGGGGACGAAGGACAGCGGAGAGAGTTGGGTCGCAAAGTGTAGTAAGGAGACGAGTATAATGTGTAGCGTGGGAAACCTCGAGCGGAGCGAGCCAGAAAGGCTGCGAGAAGCTTGGCTGGGAGCGGGCAGAACGAGAGCGCTTGCGGGATCGCGCGAAGAGGCAGCCGAGAAGTCGGAACATGGCAGTGTTGACCATGTGATAGCGACCGCCAATCTTGATACGTTGCAGGCCGAGGACTGTACCCAAGAGACGACAGAGGCGGGTGAAGATGGTAGGAGCGTATTTCGGCGAAATGCGCGGGCCGGCTTTAGAAGCCGAGGCGGCAATGGAGGTGAGGAGAAAGTCGATGTTGGATTGAGTGAGGCTGCGGGCATGGACACGGAGAAGCAAGGTAACGCCCTCGGTTGCGAAGCAGAACTGGTCAATGGAGGTGCTATGCATGATAGTTTCGGACAGGGCCGTGCAGAGCAGAGACAGTTCGCGTGACACCGCATTTTCCTTGTCTTCGACAGGTGGAAGAGTGATGATGGCCAGATAGATTACGAGTAGTCGATACCCAGAATCCTCTCCAAGCAGGCCCAGTGTTCGGACTTCACGGATAGCCTGACAGATTCGCTCTGCGGGCATAGAGCGGAATCGTTCAGTGGTGGCGCGGATGAAGAGCTGCTGGTCCTCAGCGTAGAGAGACTGCAAGGTTAGAGTCTCGGCGCATTGCAGCACTGGGTCAGTAATGCTCCTCTCTGGTCCCTTGGTTGCGAGAAGACGACGGCGAATCAACCGGGAAGGGCCCGAATCAATCGACATCTCCATGTAATGCTCAATCTTGTTTAGGAACTTTTCCACTTCGATATTATTCAATGCCATGTCTTCAAAGTCCTCAAGGGCATCGATTGTCTTGATGAGAGTGATGGTCTCTTCCAGCTTCTGCTTTCTGCATTGGTCTTTGACGGATTTCATTTCCGCCAATACTAGGCCAAACACTCGCTCACGACAAGATCCTAGCTCTTCCATGGAGAAGGCTTTGTGTAGCTTTGTGCGGTGGACCCAAAGCTCCGAAAGAGACAGGCGAAGGAGGAAACAAGCCATTGAATCGCGATCAATTTGACGTAGCTTGGAAGACTGTTTGGAGATCCTTGCGAATAGCTTCTTAAACGATTCGATTCGGTCATCCTCAGACAGTACCAGTAGTTTTGCGATAATCGCGCGATAGAGAGAACGGAATGATTTCATAATTTGAAGATCCAATTCAGTGCCTCCCAGAGTAATAGCACGGGCTGCGGTCCAAATCGGCTCCCAGTGACCCGTTACAGCGGCGTCGCATTTAGGCATAGCCGCCAGTTTGGCCATCATAGTCAACAGCCCAACCATAACTTCTGGTGCGCTGTCTTGCTGAAGAATAACGTTGTGCAGTTTGTCCAAAAGGACGGTTCGAAGACCACGAGTGATTGAAGATGCGGGAATGCGCTGCAAGCTCTCCACGTAGAGACGGCGATGAGGAGACTCGTTCTCGATGCTCTTGTTCAGAAGGAGAGCCAAATCCGGTACAATGACCTGAACGCTGAGGAGATACTCATGACAAACCATGCTAGCCCATGCTTGAAGAAATCTCGCATTGTCTGAGACTGCCTCCAAGGGCAAGGATGACGGTTGATATTGGGCGGCAGCTAAGGTGAGAAGGTGCTCAAACATCCGAGAACGTGTATCAGACTCGACCTGCTTCCAGATTTCTGGAAGCCTGAGGTTCGCCAGAATATAAGCCAAGGCCAGGTTCGCCGGAGAATTCAGAGTCTCTACTCGGCCATTCCACGGCGTCTTCATTGATTTCTTCGCATCGCTAGGCGAAACCGATACAATGAAGTCGGTGATCTTTTCGGATACGGTGGTGAATGTATCCAGCTGCTCTTTGCTGGGCTTTCCCTTGACAGTGGCCAGAATAAAACGATAGGCCTCCCACGATTCAAGCGCGGCGAGTGGTGTTTTCTTGAGATGCCGGTGGTTACGCTGAATTGTCTTCAAGGCGATGTTGCCTAGAGGCTCGAAATCCTGTTTGAGAGCGCAATCGGTCAATTGCATGTTCTTCTGAAGAACATTTCGCAAGAATCGCCACAAACGCCAACGCCAGTGAAGGGGTTGCTTTGAAGATAGAGTAGCAGTCAAGGTCTCAAGGAAGGATGATAATGTCTTCGTCGAATCAGTGAAATCCAAAGATCTCACTCGAAGGCTTGCCTCGGCAATGACAAGTTTCGCATACGATTCAGAAGATTCCGAGATCTTGCCATCGGAAGCCTTTATCTCGCTCGCCGCAGTCTGCATCTGCGATGCGATATTTGACGATGTAACCGAAGTTCTCGTCAGTTCACTGAAGGTGTTGCACAGGTCATCGTCTTCCCAAACTGAAAAGTATGGAAGATTGGTATCTTGAAGACGTGCCTCTTCGAGGAGAACCAACTGCCCCTGCCAAACTTCCATGAAGGCCGGAAGATCTCTGGCAGTTGCAAATCCGCGAAGGAGTGGGATAACAACATCGTTCTTCACAATGTCGTATTCTGCTGTCTTGGTGTCACCTTCGTGCCACTGAAGCATGATCTTTTCGAGCAATGCCTCCAGAAGCTTGCGAGAGTCACGCAATCCCGAGTTAGGAAGGAAGACATCGACACCCAGGTTGATGATCAGTGCAGTAACATTCCATTGAACATGCTCTAACCCTTCCTGAAGAAGGCCGGTGTAGCCAGCATGTGTAAGGATAGTATGAAGCGATAGACCCACATTTCGGGATAGTGCAACTCGAAGCAGCTCCTCTAACACCGAAACAAACCGGGAAGAGTAAGTTTCTGGCTCGTCCTCCTTCGCTGTAGAATAGGCCAACTCTGCAACCGCAACGAACAAGGTCTCCAACCACGGGGCCTCGGAAGTTTGTCGACGGAAGTCGTCTCTCGGAACAGCACGGACGGCAGTATCGAAGAGCTCAGGGAGAAGCTCAATCGATTTCCATGCAGGATAGACAGATTGATCATTGAAAGTGTCCGCAGGCTGATGGGCCATTGAAGGTTCACGAATGATTGACCGGAAGGTGTCAGTCACAGGTTTGACCGAGCTCCAGTCCGGGTCCTCTTTCGAATAATCAATACCGGAGCCACCACGGGCGAAGAAAGCTGCCCGGGCTGGAAGTAGTACATGAACTGCAATGATCCGCTCGATTGCATGAAGCAGATGGGCTCTCTCATCAGTATCGAGGTTAATGCTCCGCAAACAAAGCTGGAGCCTGAGGGCATAGGCAAAGCAGGACTGCGCAAAGCAATCATTACTTGCCTTGTGATCGCTATCTTCTTGACGATAAGATCTCAAATCCCACAGTTCTAGCATAGAAGGAAAGACGAACACCAGATGCTGCAGATCGGTTGTCTTCCCGGCATGCGCAAATTGCGCAATGGCCACAGCCGACACCTGGAACGACTTGCCTAATAAGCCAGCAACCACTTGTGGTTCACCCCTAAGGGCTAGCTTGAGATGGGAGTGAGCGTTTTCATCAGTGGCCAGTGTCTGCTGGGTCAACGTGACGATCCCGTACAGACAATCCAGTGCGCGAATAAGGGCGAGGAAGCAAGATGCGGGGTTTTGCGGTTGTTCGCCGATATCCATGCTGTCCCCACCATCCTCGCCACTTCTCTTCCGCTTGATCCCATGAACTAGCCGGCTTTCTGAGGGCGGAGACCCGGCCAAAGTCTGACTCGAGTCGGAGGATGCGCTAGGAATCGACACTCCATCTCCAACGGCCAGGGAGATATCCGCTTCCAGGTCAGACACCGTATCGCAAAGCACCGACAAAAACTTCTGGTCTTTCAATACAGTCGCCAAATTCTTTGGTGAAATACGATCGATCAGTTGGCGCAGCAAGAGGAAGGACTGGGGGTCGACGCGGAAGTTTTTCCCGTTTCGTAGTTTCTTCAACAACCATCGTAGCACCCACTCCTCCTTTGGCGCCGCTGTGTTGTGTTGTTTCGCATTTCGGTGTGTCTCGGGGTGGCTCCCACACAGAGCCAAATCGAGGCCCAGGATTTGCGCTGCTTCATGTAGTTGAGTAGCTGGTGAGTCGCCGCCTTTCTCGAGGCGGAGTAGCGCCTCTTGCGACGAGCTCCGGGGCTGTTCGATTTTGCGTTAGAGAGTCCCAAGTCCCAGGGGAAATGCATGCATAGATTCACACTTACCTCCGCAAGCAGAGGCATCCTTGAAGCCAATCGGTCAGTGTCGACGTTCAAGTGGTTTACGCGGAGAAAAGAAAAAAAAGGTGCACTCCACAAAAACTGCGGTCAATCGCCCTGACCGCCCGACCGCCTTTGCCCGACCACTCAAACTCCCGACTCTCCCTGCCCTCTTCACTTCCGCCCAATCCACCCTCTTTAAACCCGCAATCCCTCTACCAGTGAGCTCACGATGGTCTGAAATATGTCTACGTGATCCCCGACTAATGTCTGGTATTTTAGTTCCTCCGCAATGGCCGATTCCAGTGAGACCCGGCCGGTCGCGCGGGCTACCAAGCCCGTTAGCGAGGCCCTGCTTAACGAGAAGGTACGAATGGTCTCTTGAAAGAGCTTTCCCCTCGAGCTTCCGATCGGTTGGATAGTCAATTTGGGACCTAATCTATGGTGGATGGGATTCAATTTGCATTTTGATGCTTGCGCGGGAGGAATCGGAAACATGGGGCTAACGACACAATGCTATAGTGGGACCGCGCCATCTCCTCCATGATCATCAAGTCTTCCCTCGGTCTGTCCTTCGGTGTCGTCTTCTCAGTCCTCCTGTTCAAGCGGAGAGCCTGGCCCGCATGGGTTGGTCTTGGTTTCGGTGCTGGTCGTGCTTGGGAAGAGTCTGATGGTATGTTTAACTCCACACGCTCTTCCGATATGGTTGGATTGCACGGTGGCTCTGTAGTAGAAGGTCAACGCCTTTGGATCTTGGCAATCATTTGAATATTGATAGCTCTCGAGCCTCCGGGATTGGAGTCCGGCACGAGGACAAGCAGTTACCTTGTGGGGTAGCTGTTGAGCTTGTCCTCTGAAGCCCCGTCTCTCCCCATATCATTGGTTCTACTCAACAATCTCTTGGTCCCTATGCTAATCTGTGAATAGCTTCATTCCGCCGCGGCGATTCGCCTGTCCGGGATGCTCTCCGCCGGTAGAGCAGCACGGGTTCCCATTGTGTACGATACTCTCCCAGTGGCTGTACAGAAGTCGGGGGAATAAACGCTTGGGGTTCTGAATTTTAGAAAGAAAATCCTATAGTGTTTGATTTCGCTGCTGCATCCGACCACGGGTGTCTTGCGTTCTCTCCTTCGCAGTTCTTTGTGTCTCATTCAATGTCACTCGATTGACAAACCTTACTGAGTAGATCAGGTGCAAATGAGTGTGCCTTAGTAGATCTTGTATAAAAGTTGGAGGGTCAGAGTAAAACAACGGCCTTAGTCAAACGATCGATAATGAATTGCCCTTAGTAACCAGGGTCACCATGGTAGATATAGACACTCTCGGGGATATCAAGATCAACATCAACATCAGACATCAAAGGGAATAAGGTAAGGGAATGTCCTATGGTACCATAGGGTAGGAGGTATACACGTGACATCAATTACTCGATCTCATCGAGTCATTCAGTCTTTACATCTTACAATCTTACAATCTCCAACCGCTCCGCCCCACTAATGATAACTGCTTGGAATTCTATGGTATGGTCCTGTTTGCTCGAGAGATACGACTCTCTGGGGTCCACCAATCATAATGCTGAGATTGATCTGCTTGCGGAGAATGTCTCCACTGAAGGTGCCCGTTCACACCCGCTTATCAGCGATCCATGCATTTACATTTGTCTAACACACTCTAATGCTATTGCCATGACTGACGCTGAATAGTCAGAATCAAGAAGAATCAACCAGGGCAACTCAATATGATAGGCTCAGACCCTTCGCACCTGGTTCCGCCACTCCTGATTCTCGCAATGATCGACCCGAGTCTGTGGAGATACTGCCAATGATTGCTTCCTTATCGCATCATCCAGAATCCAGATCCATTGGACGGTACCTATGGTAGGTACCCAGCAGGGATACGACCGCAGGATCCGGATATCCAAGCGTGAAAATGATGATATGGCTTTGCCATGCGACTCATTATATCATTACCCGCATGTCCGGGGTCATTCTAGACGTTCATGCTCTTTCCCACCCTTCCCCAGGTTTTTCTTCCTTTGTGTCCTCTCTTTGATACCCCATCTGCCTTCTTCCTCGTACTGCTTGCATTTGAAAGTACTTGTTCTCAACATCTATTCTCCTCCGGACAACCATGTCGAAACTCAAACGGATCCTCGAGAAGGCGACCGTGACCAACGAACCTGGGCTCACCAATGCCCAATTGATGCTCACGAATGATGACTTGCGGCCAGGTGAGAATCATTGTTAGAGCTGAACAGGCTGATCTTGCGTCGCCGTTGTACTCTTCGTTTCCCTTCCTGCATGAAATACCCCGATATATACTCGTCATCGTTCCCGGACGACTTGCATTCAATCTGTCTACTCCGTCCGAGTCGATCGAGACCATCCATATATATTCATACCCTCAAACTTTGAATCAAAGGAAACGGCCAGGCTGACCGGTGAGGAACAATTGTTTGTCTTCTACAGTTGAGCCAGAACGTCGTCAATGGTCATGGTGGAACTACATCGCCTTTTGGATTGCCGACTCTCTGAATATCGTGAGTTTCTGCAAGTTCGCCCAAAGAAAACAAGCCATTCATTAACAGCCATCGTTTCTAGAATACCTGGATGATTTCATCTTCTATGATCGTGGACGGCCTCTCGTGGTGGCAATCATGGATATGTGTATGGATCGGATACTTCATCGCCGCCGCCTTCGTTTGCTTGACCGGTCGCATCGGTGCTGTCTATCATATTTCCTTCCCAGTCACAGTCCGGGCCTCGTTTGGAATCTGGGGATCCTTTTGGCCTGTTATCAATCGCGTGGTTATGGCTATCATCTGGTATGGTGTACAAGGGTACATTGGAGGTATGTATACTCGCCGACATATACAACCAACTTAGTTTTATGGTAGTAGTACCGTGGCTGATCGACTACAGGCGAGTGTGTCACTTTGATGATCGAAGCCATCTGGCCCAGCTACAGAAACTTACACAATGGCCTTTCTGAAAGCGCCGGCGTCGACACCAAGGGCTTCGTCAGCTTCTTCCTATTCTGGCTTCTCTCCCTACCAGCGCTGTGGTTCCCAGTCCACAAGGTGCGCCATCTATTCACCGTCAAAGCTATCTACTCGCCCATTGCGGCCATCGCCTTCTTTGCGTGGGCTATCGCACGAGCCCACGGAATCGGCCCTATCGTCCACCAACCCAACACCGTCCACGGGAGTGCTCTAGGTTGGGCGATCGTTAAGGCTATCATGACTTGTATCGGCAATTTCGCGGCGCTCATTCTGAACTCTGAAGATTTCACTCGATTTGCCCGAACTCCCAAAGATGCATTGTGGTCTCAGCTATTGACCATTCCTATTGGGTTCGGCATTACCTCGTTCATCGGCATTATCGTGTCATCCTCCTCATCCGTGATCTTCGACACCGATCCGATCTGGAACCCGCTCGATCTCCTCGGAATGTTTCTAGACGGAGCCAGTTCAGGACAGCGGTTCGGAATATTCATCATCGCGACTGGATTTGCCCTCGCCCAGCTGGGTACTAATATCTCGGCCAACTCTGTCTCTGCTGGCACAGACTTGACAGCGCTGCTCCCTCGATATATTAACATCCGCCGAGGTAGCTACTTCTGCGCTGCTCTCGGTCTGGCGATATGTCCTGTATGTCATGAACCGTCATGAACCCTAAAATGACCCAAAGGTCAAGAAAGAGAAAGCTAACACAACCCAGTGGAAACTCGTAGTCTCCTCCAACCAGTTCACCACCTACCTCTCAGCATATTCCCTCTTCCTCTCAGCCATTGCCGGCGTCGTGATCTGCGACTACTACATCGTTCGCCGCGGGTACCTCGATATCAAAGCTCTCTATAGCGGCAGCAAGTCAGACCCATACCACTTCACATACGGCTTCTCCTGGCGCGCCTACGCCTCCTACGTCGCCGGCATTCTCATCAACATTGTCGGATTCGCCGGTGCCGTCGGGCGAGACGTCCCAATCGGTGCGCAATACATTTACAACGTCAACTATTTCAGCGGGGTGATTGTCTCGGGCGGGATTTACTGGATTCTCACGAAGCTTTTCCCCATCCCGGCTACTAGCCCTGTCTGGCAAGAGGTTGATATTGATATCGACAATTTCGGGGTTGCGTATGGACAGGATGTCAGTGATGGGGATCATAACTACGGCGAGCGACGATCCGTTACGGACTCTCTATCTTCTGATAATCAGAAGGGGCTTAATGTGGCATCGACGAAGGTCTGAGTGAGGCTTTTGTTTGGTTATTACGTGGTTTGAATTTGTACATTTTTTCTTTTTGCAGGTCCCGTGAGGACTGGCTATGGATACCCGTACATCACTCCGGTTGAAAATCGGAGCTGGCCTTGCTATGTACAGTATTGAGACTTGCCCATTTTGGAGGCAAGGTTATGACGAGACGACATTGAATCTGATTATTATGGGACTGACTTGCTTGATCGGTCCTTCTGAGTTTCACTCACAACCTACTCTTCACACGTAATTGTATACCTGTATGCCTTCCCCTTTATGTACACTACGAGTTTATTTCGAAGAAAGAGACATGTTTCTCGGAAGAAAGTTGATTTGAGTATAGCATGAGTCCCAATGAAATAGGATGCTAAGATCTATGAAAGAGGTATGGTAACCATGCGACCCAGCGCGTCATCTATTAAAACACAGCATGAAGGAAGGGTAAAGAGCAAAAGAAAGAAAGGGGAGAAGAGAACAGAGAAAAGGGGGATATGTCAAATGACAGACAAGTAGGTGATGACCCGCACCCACAGGACTTCCCCCCACCACGAGGGCCAATAGATAGAATAAGTAGTCAAAGAGAGAAGCAAATTCGAACCAGGTAGACCCAGAAAAAGAGAGAGCAACACGGCTATGCAAAAGAAAGCATGGAAAACAAGGCAAAAAGAAAAAAAAGAAAAGGCATTCCCCTTTCACTCAAGTAAATCCGACCAATGCGAACTGGGGTTATTTCCCTGAATAAGTGCCCTTCATGCTCATAAGATGCCAAATAAGTTGTGATGAGTAGCGCTCCGGTGAACCAGCCACGATGATCTTTCCCAGGTGAGACTCCCGCAAATGCGATGGATGAGTGGCTGTTCCGCCGAAATCAAATTCCCCCATGCTGCTGAAGGCAAGAAAACAACCAGAAAACAAAAAAAGAAAAAAGAAAAACCAGCAATGAAACACCCTGATCCAATGAGAGGGCCTGATACATAGGAAAAGGAAATGGGACAGAATGGAGATATACACACACAATGGGTAAACCAAACAAAAAAAAAAAAACAAGGGGGTATCGCTGCGACGGGTATAGCAATGGCAATGGTAACAGAATAGAACTTCCCAATGATGAAACGAATGTCATCAGATGCAAAAGAATGCCACGACCAACTGGTCGAAAAATGGAAAATAAAATGGAAATGGAACTGGCCAATGTCTTTCCAAAAGACCTTGGGCGCAATAGCAAGTTGGAATCACAGGCCACCGGATGGTGCAAATGACGAGGTGGACGCTGTGGAGACTGTCGGTGTAAGGTTGGGAGAGCTATCCTTCTCATCAGGACTGGGAGGGTCACTGCGCTCTTGGTTCTGGTCCTTCTCGCGATCAGTGGAGGAGGAACGCTTGAATACCGTCTGGCCAATTTGACGCAGGATACCCATGCGCTCAGCGCGGAGCTCTTCGATATCCAATCGTTGGACTGGGATTGGGTCTTCCTTGGAAATACGACAGAACAAAGTCGAGAACAGGTATTGGTCGCCACTGCCATCGTACAGAGGCAGGTAGCGGTAACCCTGAGATAGACTGGTGAGCTTGGCAGTGAATGTGGCGAGCTGAGTACTGTTGTTGTTTCCTGCGCTGCGTCCATCCATCGAGCTCCAGACGGTCCACCGAACAAAGACCAGGTCTGGGTACTTGGTCTCCAAGGAAAGCTTGAATCGATCATTGAAGACGGGGCTGTAGCCGTTGCTTTGCTCGATTTTGGTGCGTCGTCGGTGAGGACATCCGATGCCAGACATACCACTGCGAGCTGAAGCATCCAGGCCGCCCTCGCCAAACACCAGGCTCTGACCGCGATCGTCAGCGCTGAACATCTCGATCTCAACGTAAGGGTTGATGTTGTCGTCGGGTCCCATAGAACGGGGCCGCGGGAGCTGCTGGGCTGAGATGACATCAACGGAGAAGCGAACTAGTCGTCTCTCCATCTTGCGCTTCTGGTTCTCATTATCGGGAGAAGGGAGGCGGAGGCAGTCGGGCTTGAGGACATAGCCGGTACGGTCGGTTCCAGCCGCGAACATGGCCTGGTTCATTTGCATGCCGATGTCATAGGTCTGCCAGTTGAGAGCTGCCATCTGGACACCACGACGCCAGAACTTGTTTGGGTCGAAGTTGGATGAACGGAGGCGAAAGCCGGAGGGATAGACTCGAGTGAGATATTTCCGGTTATGCGACTCCAATGCAGCCTTGTTGTCGTGGGTTTGACAGATGCTCTCGAATGATCGCTCCGCGAATGAGTAGATATGATTATACTTTCGGCTCTCGGGGGAGCTGAAGCTATGCCACTTGTATCCACGGGTATATACTCCCAGATCCGAGAGGGGCTTGGTGATCTTGCTCTTCTGGCGGCGTCGCTTCTTCTTCTCATTGCGGGCGGAAATCAATGCACCGTCACTGTCCTCGGTGGCACTGCTCATGCTTGTCGCAGTGAGCGAACGTCGATCCTGGGAAATCAGAGGGCCGATGCTATCCTGTGGCCCAATGGTCGGTGGATTGGAGAGAGAAGGCAGCGGAGTTGTGAGAGAAATATCAGGCGGCGTTGGGCGAACAAATGGCGAACTGGCACTACGCTTGCGACCGTGAGTACCCACAGAGCTTGCTGTATCCTGGCGAGAATCACCCATCGTCTCGTCGCAGGTCTTGACTTTGACCAAGATGCGTCCTTTCAGCTCCTCCGGCGACGGGAGGATGAAGCAATTGGTCATTAAGGGCTCAAGAACGAGTTGCTCCTTGAAGGTATCTTTCATGATCTTGACCATCGCGAGTTGCTGCTCAGGATTGCAGTGCACTTCGAGAGAAAGAATGAGGGGGAAATCACAGGTGATGAAGGCGTATCGGTTGATGACGGTGATGCAGTCAGCGAAGAGAACGCTAGTGGTCAAGGTTCGTCCATGGGAAACGATTGGTCGCCCATCTGCACCATCCCAGCAGTCGATCTCCACACAGCGACATCCTTGCTGCAAAGCGCTGATGTAGGCCTCAGTACTCGAGGCACCAGCGACCTGACGACCCAGAAGATAGGTGTTATGAGAGCTAGAAATGAAGTACTCATTCAATGGTCGATCGAATCGCGATTGAGGAGCACGCGACGCATAGATGCCATTGCTGGGCGAGGCTAGAAATGCGGAGAAAGTGTCGAGGTTCATCCGAAGTGGAGGGGCAAGGGCATTGAGGTCCGAAGAAGCATCAGATGGAACGCGACTCTTACTCTTCCGCACGAACTTCTCGAACAAGGCGACCCATTGGCCTCGATCGGCGTCGACATTCTCATTCTGCACATTGCGGAGGAAAGCGAGAAACTCCTCCAGCGTCAAGCCTGCCTTCGGGTCCTCGGCACGACTCTTGTAAATCTCCTTCACGTCCTTTCGCTCTTTCAGACGGGAGAGGAAATCTTTGAACTCCGAATAATTCAACTTGCCAGTACGACCGGCGTCAGCTTTGGTGAATTGTGCTCGGAGCATGTTCTTTGAACAATTGATGTGCAAGCTGTGGCAGACACTTTCGATAGCGCCAAAGTCAAGGCTTTCCTCCTCACCTGGACGAGGTCCGGAAGGGAACAGTCTAGACATCTCACGCTGCCAGTGGGCTTGGAGGACGCTTTCACTTTGACCAGATGCAGCCAAGCCTGCCATGAGGCCAATCCTATATCGAGAAATGTGCTCAAGAGTGGTGACCCATAGATCGAGGATGCGGTCATTGGGAGCAATGAGATGTAGTGTCTTGACAGCACGACCCTTGAACCGCTCTGAGTCGGCAATCACGATGGTAAACCAACGACCTTCGGCATCTTCGGGGATTTGATGTTCTTCGCGATAGTTACGCGCATCGGCACCGACTCGAATTTGTTTGATATCATCGATGTAGAAACGTTTCGCCGGGTTAGAGGGGTCCCAGAAGACCTTAGCGGCATCAAGATCCAGGAAGAATCTGACCTGCTTGCGGCGTTTCTTCGTGACTTTGGTCAGGACAGTTCCCCGTTGAACAGCGGAGTCCACTTTGGGCGCAACAGCAACAGCAGCGCCGCCAACCACTTCGCGAGCTGACATCATGCGACTTTCACTACGCAGGCTAGACGGCTCTGATCCGGCCCATGCGCCAAGGCTATCCAGAGCCTCGCTAGTTTCGTCCTCGTTGCTAGAGTCCAGGGCGTTATCTCGAGTAGGATTGTTGCTTGTCTTGCTGTCACTACGCCGGCGCATGATGACAGGGCCGGAGCTGCGGTCACGCTTATCATTTTGAGAGGCGGATTGTCGTCTCCGAGTGAGCTTGTTGGCGGCGCCTCGAGAGATCCGTCGCATGAGACCGGGGGCTTTGGAGGAAGCGGTTGGGTCATTGACACTGGTGAATTCGGGAAGTGCCATCATGGACTCGCCCAATTCGAGGGGTGCAGGGATGGGAAGAGGAGCCACTCGACCACGAGGTCCCTCACTGGGAGGTTGGAGGGGAGTACCAGCAGGAGTCAAGGCATTCGGCGTGCCGGGATAGGTCGAGAGGGGTAAAGAAGTAGGTGAGGATGTGAAGGATGGTGCAGAAGGGGGTGTCGGGTTAGGAGGAAAAGATTTGGCACCATATTGTAGTGAGGATGATCGAGGGAGAGATGTTGAAAGTTTTAAGCTGGCTTGGGCGTCGGCATCCAGAGCCGGAGGTGATGTTGCCGTAGCGTAGGCCATGACGGCTAATCTGTTATCAAGCCTGACAGCTCAGCTGTCGATAGAGCGGAAAGTTTTGAGACTTTCGTGTGAACCGTGCCAAATCGAGAGTCACCTGGACTCTTTAAATGGCGAATCGGTATCAGGACAGGGTCCAGCCAGTCGTTCAAGGTTTGCAGGGGTCTTATTTGCAGAAGGATCCGAGCCAAGTATCAAAAATGGAATGGTCCGACACAGTAAGAAAGATGATGGTTCAGCCACGTCGTTAGCAGATATGATGGGTTGTTGAACTCTGCATCTTGGCCTAGCTGTGATGCAATGCGGAGAAGCCTGTGGGAGAGCGCCTCACGGGACGGAGCCGAGAAAGGGAGGAATGAGGGATTTAGAAAAGACCGAAAGAGATGGAGAGGCAATAGGACGAAAAAAAAGTCCCTGATAGCAATTGCAACGGGCAGTGGCCCCGTGCAATTATGACCGAATCTTTCCTCGAGAAATGTCCTCTGATGCTAACCAACAATGGGACGTCACAGTGGGAATCCCAACGGGGAGGGATGATCTTCAATTTCCAAGGTTGCGGTCCGCAGGTATGCTTTCTTCTTTGGGAACCGAGCTGATACTCTGAACAACGTCCCAATGATACCAATGCTACCCCTCTTTCTGTATGTCGATCTACCGGTCCGTGGGGAAAGCTGCTGGTGGTCACTAGGGGTGTTGCGATATGGGCCAATTGATCGCGCAACCGGAGTGGACGGACGAGGGAGCGCGCAGGCACCCTGTAGTCAGTAGCGGACGAGTGGAGAGACGGCGCGAATCAGAACCTGAGCGCACTGCGCATGCGGGATCGATCCTGGGGGAGACCAGGGGAGAAGAGCCCCAAACTATTGCAGTCGCGTGTTCGGAAAGAGGCGGCGGCAGCACAACAAGGGCCACCAAAAAATTTATGGCCAGGGTGTATCTTCTAGTGTTGCGATGCGGCGGTGCGATTGGCCACAAATCGGAACTAGTGGGTGCAGCAATGGGAGTACCCGTATACAAGGGTTGCCGGTAGCTTTTTTTCTTGTTCTTGCAGGGCGACGCAACTGGAGAGGAATGCGATAGGAAGGCGAATTGCGACACTTGCCAACGCAGTGGATGCAGGCGGTCCAAAGGGGAAAGGCGAACAATCGGCGACTGGACCGAACTGGAGGGCTTGCTGATGTTGGATTATTCGCTTTTAGTGCGGATTAAGCAGAGTCGCTGTGAGCTGATCGGCTGGTGCTGCACGGTTACGTGGTGGCCACTAAGGGACAGTATGCGAGTGGGTTTTGGAACTGCGTCCTGCAGCGGGAATCGTGATGATCATGCGACGGGGAGTGGAAGGACAAGACCAGCGTGATCCTTGGGAGTTGGAGTTTTTTGTTAAATTCTTGAGGAGAATGTTAGAGAAGAGAAAAGGGGTTGAATGTTGAAGGGGGGGAGTTGAGTGGGTGGTGGAAAGGAAGGGGGGGGGATGAAAAATAATTAAATCAATGAATCAATTCCCAGCGATTCCGCCGGGTTGGATTTGAAGCTGGAGTGGACCGGTAATGCGGTATTGGGGTGACCATACCTCAGGGGACCCGCAGTTGGTATTACGGTATTTTTGGGCCGTTTTGTCGTGGGGTCTTGGCAGCACGTGGATACCTTGTACAGTATCAGATGGTGGTATCAAGTAAAATGTTGTACTTGACTTGTGCGAGACAAAGAATTGGTGTGAGTGTGAGTGTGAGGGGTGAAAAGAGAAAGGTGATATAGGTCAGATATAGTTGAGGGTTGTCTACCCAAGTAGTACATCGGCGGAATATCGCGGACTTCGTGATGCCACTAGCAGCCCAACAAGAGGAGAGATACTTTTTTTTCTCTTTTTTTGGGGGGTTGCTTCTTTTGGGGCCCGGGGGAAAGTGAAAAATGTCAAAGATGAAGTGATCAAAGGTGGAGGATGCCGTGTCTATGTATAGCTCAGGATTGAGGCTTAGAGTGTATCAGAGCCACCGTCATCAAGGGATCTATCTCTAGAAATGGGGCGAAAGGGAGACTTTCTTGACAAGGGCACGCATCAAATTAAATAACTACGTGGAGCAACCCTACGACAGCGCATACCAACGGTCACAGCAACGGCAACTGTCCAGGACTGGACTGGACTGGATTGGATTGGATTAGATCCATGACGGATCATTTAGACAGCCGTAATTTGCTACGGAATTAGGTATAGGAGAGCTGGGTACAGTAGGACACGACATCCTCAGACCACTAGGGAGAGAGCGGTCTACGGTCGACGGTCTACCGGACTGGCACTGGGCTGGTACCCGGCTGGGGTGACAATGTCGTGCCTATCATCGTATAGGGTCCTGGGGATTGGGTAGGAGATGGGATGACGATGTGGAATGACTTGGAATCCACCGATGGGCAGATAGATCTCGGAGCCCGATGTCATTGGATGATCCCGCTAATTCCTGGGGAATGCCATCAGCCAAACGGGGGCCGATCAGTGTTTCAGATGTGAGAAGCCCGGCAACAGAAATGACGCTTATCCAGAGCCCAATGGGATTGGGGTTACCTTCTACAGTATGTCAGTCAAGGGGAATAGGTAAATCATACCCAGACTACGGAGTACGGAGTAAATAACTAGCCAAGGGGGTGGGGACACGAGTGGTGTATCGGATCTCACAAAGTATTTCCAGTGGAGACGATTGAGCAGTCTATTCCATTCAGACTTCCATAGTTCTACGCTTTTTGTGCCGGGCTCCAGTTCCCCCACACCAGCCATGTTTTGAGTCAGGTCTGAATCTTTTGAGCTCTTTTACGGAGTAGCCTACAATTCATTTTGATGCTCGTGTGTTTTTTTTTTGGCTTCATTATTATTATGATTATTGTTATTATTCTTTTTTTCACAAACAATCTCACGATTCCTGATAGTCTTCAGATCAAAGCGAGTACTAGTACGGTGTACTCCGTACAAAAAGGAAAAGACTCAAGTTGATTGTATCGTCGCATACCTAGTCTGTACCGTGGCCCACATCGCCGTCATTCTTATGTACTCCGTACTTCCATGTATTTTCCCAGCACCGACACGCTGGTCCTACGGCCCCCGGGGAGAATTTGCGGAGCTCTCGGATTCTTGCGTTTTGATCTCTCAGAGACAACCTCCATACTCGAATGAACCTTAGCCGAGGACGACCTTGACATCCCTGTGTAGGGTATCCATTTTTATTTTTATTTTTTTTATTAATTTTTTATTTTTTGGTTCTTCCTAGGGTTGTTCAACGGTCGGGTGTCGTCTACGATGTGCCCAACCGAGCATGGGGAAAAATGGGAAGGAAATCCCTCTCGCTCTGTGCGAGTGCCACAGACGGTCGATCACGATGCACATCATCATTCCCTCCTATTTGACCCAAGACGCGTAGTGGGGGGCCAAAAGTGGACCGACGTCAGGTCCATACACCATACACCGCAATAAGGGATGTCAACTGGGGGTGGTCAAATGAGGAGGTTTTGGGAAGTGATAAGAAGGTACACCGTCATTTTTGGGCCGAAAACAGCGAGGCTGTTGGATGAGGCTGGGGCGTGGCAGTGAAACGTTTTGGGCGGTGCAGATGAAAGTGGATCCAAGGATCGCCGGCGGTTTAGGAGAGTTTGAGGGTTGGACTCTCCTAGTTTCTTCTCTGACGAACCGTCGGTGGAGTTTGGTTTTTTTGTGTTTTTGTGTTTTTGTGTTTTTTTTTTTTTTTTTTTTTTTGTTTCGCCCCTCACCGCGTCCAAACTCCCCGATATCACATTCACGAAGACAGGTAACTCCGTATAGACACTATTCACATAGGAGTGGTCGAGCGGAATGGGTGTTGATCACGAAAACCAGGAGAGTTTGTTTCTCATTTCCCTTTCGCTAAGTGGGGGTTTTGGTTGTCGATTCTCCAAAATGCCCCAGATACCTGAATAGTAGCGTACCTGCGGGCTTGCATGCATTTTTGGTGTCGGTGATACAGACAAGAAGCGACCCCGAAACCATATGCGACAAGCCGCCATCTGCTGAGATGAATGCGATCAGAACTGTGCGGGGTTTTTTTTTGTTTCTTACCCCCCGCGCTTTACCTGATGCGCTGGCATTGCCGTGCTTCTCAGCTTTTCCTTGATTTTTGGCATTTTGTTATGAGGCGGGGGGTTGTCTTTAGGGCCGTCGCACCCGAGGTCAAGCTTGCAGATGATTGTTGACCCCTCACCGTGCTGCATGACTGCAGGTCTACAGGCCCGTGAGAGAGAGGCGAACAGTTGATTGCGCTGTCCGTAGACCAAAGCGCTTAAACATCGACAGAGACTCGCCGGACGTCGAAGTTGAGCCTAGCGGGCCATTAGCGATCTGACATCCCGGCACGGTCAGAATCCGACTGCCTAACTCTGTTATACCCAATCCTTTCTCTTCCTTCCGAGTACGATGAGTCACTTTTGTTGCACTGGATTTGAAAGCCTTGCTAGCCCTGAAATTTTGGCCTTTGGCTTTCCGACCGTATCCGTGCGCTATCGTGTAGAGCGGTTGTGGCGGTTTGCCTTGATAATGTGAAGATACTATATCATTAGACGTCGGCATGTATGCATTGGACCGAAAACGCCACGCTATCAGCGAATTATCACCTATATCATAGTTGCGGGGCCCACTCGCAACAGTGAGGAGCATCTATCGTCATGCCATTTCCAACTCTCCACTCATGTGCCGTGGCTGAGGGGCCCCGAGCCACTCGATGACATTGACAGTCACGGTGAGGGAACGGTAATTCTCGCGTGCTCGGCCGTGAGGGTCAGAGCATTGCCAATTGCTTGTACGGAATAGACAGCCCCTCCAAAATTAAAGCTATCTCCATCATCGCTGCAACGAGGACCAGTCAAGGTTCAGGAGGAGCCGATTCGGGTTGACAGTCGGCGACTATCCTGTTGATCGCGGGAAAAGAGGGGTGAACGAATGGGGGGCAGAGGCAGAAGAGGGGACTTGGGGATGATCGGGGCCCAAAAATCCCAAAGTCCCCATTTCCGAGTCGCAAAACCGCAAATCGCAAATCACAAACAAATGAGAAATGCCGCTCGCGGGTCTCAATCTGCCCTGCCGTGACGTGCCCAGCGCATGAAACCCGAGTGGTCGTTCCCGTGACCTTTCTGCGCTTTTGCGCCGTGATATTACTAGTTTCCCTCCCCCATCACAAGGCGCCAGTCATGCCCGGGGGCTGACTGGAACGAACAAAGGGAAGTTAAGATATTGCTGGCCGAATCAGGGATAGCTGCCAGGGTAAGAGGAGAATGTCTTAGGAGGGTGATTCCTTCCAAGGTTCTTGGGTTCTTCCATTGGCTTGGGTGGGGGAGTTAACGTTACGCTGTTGAGAACCGGGGATCCACCATTGACAGGGTCGTTCACACCTCTAGTGATTCCTTGTATTACTTGGTGTATTGTAACTCATGTACTACAATACCTCACTCCACCACAGACAGGGCTACAAGGCTAACTAAGGGGCGGCTGCCCCGGAAATGGTCTACGTATGCCCAACATGGCTAGTTAGCCAACCGTGCAGACGTATGCAAAGCAGTAGCGTTGATTTGATTTCTGGGATTGGGGATTGATGACATCTGAATTGCGATGGCATCGACTCATTCCATTGGAATAAGATATGAGCACGTATAGAGAGGGTGACTCTAGGGCTGGTAAGACATACAAAAGGTAATCAGAGTTAATTTTGGTAGTATAGAATATACACCATACATTATCCTCCGTGCTTAATACCTAATACCAACTTTGGTGCAAAGTCTCCGGAGACTACTCCCAGATGAATGCATGTATGTAATAATACCAGGTTGTTCAATCTCGCAGCCGCTCCTTGTTACGATCAGCAGCCCTAGTTCATCCCCCGCTTTCTCTGGCACTGCCCTATGAGAACGGAGATGAGCGAACAACTCTGAAAGAACGTTGAAATTTATCCTCCTTGTCAACTTTTTTTCTTCTTCTGATAAGGAATCCTTTGTATTATTTCTTTTTTCTCTCCTTATCTCTTATTTCAACCTTTTTTTTTTTTTCCTACTTCTGCGGGGTCTCAGCTGATCATCTCTTAGTGCCCGATATGTATTACATACACCGCTTAACGAAGAAATTCTTTTTTTCCTTTCTTTTATTCTTCTTCTCTCTGGCTAACCACTAGTCTATACGTAGTTCTATTATTCTGTACACCTCCCATTCTCCTTAAACTCAATGTTGAAAGGGTTTTCGACAATGCAATGGCAACGCGACCAGATTCGATGACATCATGAAGACGCAGGCGAGTCGGTGGGATCCATAATTGTGCATTCATCATGTAATCTGAAGTCAGAATCGTGTATTGTGTATACCGGACGGTATTTGTATACACCTATAAATATACATTAGGATACATCATTACACACTATGACGGAGTATCGGTCATGGATTACGGTAATACCAACCTGCTCGATGACAGTGTCAGACTCTCCCAGCGTGTCGGGGCCCTTTATGGGCCAATAATGACCTTCAATGAAGAGCTAATAGGAGTCAGGGGATGACAAGCTAGCCACTCACCGTTGAAACTCAGGGGAACCTGCCCTTGTACTAATTAGCTTGAACAGAATCTTGGATTTTTGACTCCAAACAGGAAGGCGAAATTACCATTTCCATTGCCCTTAATTACTCTATAGAGGGTCTAAGTCTGATCTTCAGGAGAGAAGGGGCTTATCGTCTCCATTCCAGCGAGAGTAAATTTCGCCGGAATGAGCGCTCAGATGACAATCACCCGACAGCTCATCTATGAGCACTCCATCTTCGCCCTGTAATTCGCACGGTCACTTTATTGCCTTAGACCCAGCTGGGTGGAACGTTGCGCCTTTGAACAAGGGCTGAATCGCTGACCTTCCCTAGCGGGGCATATTTCCCCTCCAAAAGGCTGAAAAACCGGCAGCCCTAATGCATCATGCACTCAACAGCCTCATTGAAAGTGCTGCCTTGCGCTCTTCCCGTGTACATTTTTTTTTTTTTTTTGCCTACTAAACCGCTAGTCTCCAACTTTCGTCAATTGTCTAGCATCTCATCCGCACGCCATACTCTTGCAACACAACGCAAACGCAATGCAACACAACACAACACACCTGGAAAGGAAACCGCCATAATAATCCCCTCGAAACAATCCACTCGTCCCACAAACACAACCTGTCTCACCCTGCAGCCACCTTCGGCTCAGCCCCCTCTACAGACGCTTCGATGCGTCTTCGATGCTCGATGCTTAATCTATTCCCGTATTCTGCAACCCCACTATAAACCAAGTGTATGCAAGAGGGCTATTCTGTCATCCTCGGCCCCCTGCCCTCCTCTGCAAATGCAGTTTCCCGCGCGGCCGGTGGAGGTCACGGTTGACTGTCTAACGCCGTGGCGTGGCTGAAATTAATCTCAGGCCGAATTGAAACTCCACCGAGACCACTCACATATGTTGCCGTGCGTATCAATTCACCGTGGTATCCTTGACCCTCGTCCCTTCTTTTGGCCGATTACCAAGATTCTCGGTACTACGCTACAGGGGAAACATGCAGATGGTTCGCACCGAGATAGTGTGACCAGCAGGAATTACGACGACCTTTTTTTTGATCTGGTCCTGTTTGAAATTTCGACATCCTATACATCGTATGCAATACGGCTGTGGCTGCCGGCGTGGGATGATGTTTCTCACGAGATCTTCTCACCGCTGCGTACCAACAGCAGAGATATGTACTCCTTGCCAACATAACTGGCTCCTCAGTGTCGTAGGCACCGATAGCCAGATGATCACTTTGAGATGTCCGCATGAATAGCTTGCAGTTTCCATCAGGCAATTGCCATGGACGAGAAACTTGCTCACACAAGGTCATGCGATCCAAGAGGGTACTTCGGTCTCTTACAATACGATAAGTTTTCCATTCGCATATCCGCAATGAACTCAACGGCAGCGCAACCTGAGAAAGCGATTGCCGAACTCAAACCGTATGACCGGCTTCCAAACATTTGAAACCATACGAACATACTGTTCGAATGAGCTCTCAAATATCGGACCCTCTTTTCATATGTGTTACGCGGCTTGAGGGGCCAATGCAATTCGCTTTTCTAACCATATCGACACCCAGCGGAGTCCGTGGAGCAGATATTGAGGCTGAGATCGGGAATCTCTTGTTGTCGACAAAAGGTGTCCACCAGGCTGAGATGCATACATAGTTGGACCCCATCAGGCCCCGCTTTCCTGAGCTGTGTAGCGGCTCTTTCAGATTCACTATCTATGCTCATTCAGGATCACATTGAACATTCCTGGGGTTATGCTGTTAAGCGATGGTGGCTGCAGCAACCATGCTAGGATCTGGAGCCTATCGCGTTTGCTTCAACCGCGAAATTGTTCCAGCTGACACAAAGACGTTGCAATGACACCAAATGCCGAACAGCGGCATGGGATTGACCTGTTCTAGACAGGGTTCCTCCTATTTCGAACTCCATGATTCGAAGACCCAGGCGAGCTGTGGGGGATTCGCGACGTTTCGCCGAGCCGCGTACGGCACGTCGAGAGAAAACTCTGAACTCGATCTACCTGAAGCACTGGATTCGTTGCTTCATCCACAATTAAACATGCCTGTCGTGAGTATTAACGTTGTATACAGGACCAGCCCTCGCTGCCCCAATGAGAGGGCCGGGGCTGGGCCCGGAAATATCATCTCTGTTCAAGGTGTGGATCCATCGTGGATCTGGGGCTGAAAACAGCTGGATACTCCTCTTGAGCGGTCCATGCCCACTCACCTTCCCGCTCTGGACAACGTGGCTTCCAGAATACCCATCGAAAGAAGCAGCCTTGTCCGTCGTTGCGTCTGACTTGCAGGAAGAGTTGGTTTACAGTCATTCGGACGACAAGTATGCGTTGGCAGCGCATTGTAACCCCTCACCAGCTGAGGCTCGGCCGGATCAAATGCCGAGCTACCTGTTTTCTAATCGCAGTTTCTTGTTTTCTTCCCTGTTTCCTTTCCTTTTGGTTGCGCATTGGCATTTGCACCAGACTGAAATTGAAATGAAGGACGCGGCGCGGGACGGCCGGATAGCCTCAAAATCGTTGGCAACGCTCTCACCCGCGGTCTTGGCGGGCCCTCGTTTGGTCCATGGACGATGAGACGTATCAGATCAACCTGGTGGATCTTGTCTTGTTCATAGAAGGCTGTTCCTTGCGAATCCTGGGTATTACGATACTCTAGCAGCTAGCACACGGCATTTAATCGATACCGATCGCTATTCTTAGCATCTGGAGGTGGCTGTTTTATCCCCTGTCATTGTTCATGGCATGCATCTCCCTATGGCATGCATAGAGTATTCCCAAGAGCTGGTAGGGGGGTGCGTCTGAAACACGCGAAACCGGCATTTCGGAACCCAAGCATGAACCGTTGTGTGCCGGGACGAGGTTTCGCGTAAATCACCCAATTTTTGCAAATTGCGCCAAAAGGCTAACAAAGACAGATGCAATCTCGCAGTAAGATTAGAGAAGCATTCCAAAGATTGGGCTAAACGAAGGAGTTCAGAAATTGAAGAGAAAAAAAAAATTAAAAGATAATTAGATTCAAAGGTTCTCCTGTCCTGGCTCCAGTCGCTCCACTTTTCATATCACTATCTGGGCTGTCCGGAACCCGCGGTTCAATTTATGCGAAACCGTCATCACACAAACGGGATACCTGAGGGCGTTTGGCATGGGTTTGGAATGGTTCGGATCCCACCGGTAAGTAAAGTACGAAGGGGTAAGGTGGTTTGATTTGACTTTCAGAGAAAGAATACACCGGAACGGGAATTGTTCTGGGGAAAGGTGTCTTACATGTCAGATTCGGTTGCTCCTCGCTACCAAAGCTGTCGCACTGTGGATGATACGATACAGTTAGCTCCCCCAGAGGGTATGGTTGACCCAAACCGAACACGAGAGTTTGTGGGGTGCGCCGTTGAGGATCCGTTGAGGAGCTCAAAAACTTAGTAGTAATTCGTATGCTGGCTAGACTTGAGAAATTCAAAGTTCTAGATGTCACTCTCCATCTGTTCATAACCAAAAGTCTGTAGGTAATTGTTAGCAGTAGAGTAGAAGTAGTAGGAGCGAGTTGAGGCTCGTTCAAGATTGGCGGTGATGGGACTGGAGGTACCTGACTTCCCCCTCTCCAGTACACATCAACACCGCAGATAGCTCTTGCGGGGTACATGACCTCGTCCCTAATCATGACTCACTCGACCCCAGTTGAAAGCACATTCACCAAGGCGTTGCCGAAGGTGGAGGTATTTGCTCTATGTCCTAAATGTGTTCAAGGATGATATCTAGTCTGACCAACCCTAGCTGCATGCCCATCTGAGTGGCAGTATCAGCCGCCAATGTCTTCATGAAATATGGCAGCAAAAGAAGGCTAAAGACCCCAACTTTCCGGTCGAAGACCCTCTCGTTCTTATGCCTCCCGGAAAGGTCGATTACACCCTTCAGAAGTAGGTGGCACCGATATCTGAAGCAGTTATTCTACCACAACCACACCCCCGCATCAAAATGATTCACACATTCGCATAGCTTTTTCCAAGTCTTCTCCAAGCTCATATACCAGCTCTGCAATGACCTCGAAAGCCTTGAATATGCAACAAACTCCGTACTAGAAGACTTTCTCCACGATGGAGTCCGCTACCTGGAACTCCGGACCATCCCTCGGCCATCCCCAGAAGCCAATATCAGCAGAGAGAAATACCTCAACACAATCTTAGACACCGTTGACAGATTCAAAGCCCGAACACAAGAGATGTCAGTCTTTCTCATTCTCGCCCTAGATCGAGGCAATACCACAGCCAGCGAAGCAAACGATATCATCGACCTCGCCATCGCAAACAAACCACGTGGAGTTGTCGGCGTGGACCTCTGCGGGAACCCGACGCGCGGCGACGTCACGATCTACCGGGATGCATTCGCCCGGGCAAAGAGCCACGGGCTCGGACTCACGCTGCACTTTGCCGAGACACAAGCCTCCAGTACTCCGGCCGAGCTGGCCGCCTTGCTTTCGTTTCAGCCTGATCGCCTAGGACACGTCATTCACGTTCCCGATGAGTTCAAGCGGGAGATTATGCAGCGTCGGATTGGGCTTGAGCTATGCATGTCTTGTAATGTGCACGCGAAACTCATTGAGGGAGACTTTCTGGACCATCATTTTGGGGAGTGGAGGCATACTGATTGTCCCATTGCGTTGTGTGTTAGTTTCCCGCTAAGCTTGACGCCTTCTCTTCCCAAGGAGGAAACTGACGATGATATATAGACCGATGACGTCGGGTTTTTCTGCAGCCCTGTCTCGAACGAGTACTTTCTTGCCGCTCAGCATTTTGGTCTTGGTCGTGCTGACTTGCTGGATATTGCGATCAAGTCCGTGGATTCGATATTCGGGGGAGAGTCGGAAAAGGCAACACTTAGGGAGATGCTAGCGAGGTTTGATATGACTTGAAACTCAGCGGCAGGGCTTGCGTAAATTTATTTTAGATAGCATCAAAATACACGACGATCATTAGCGAAAAGGGAGCAGAGGAGCAGCAAATATTATACGATGCCGCGTTAGTTTACTCTCTCTATATACAGATTTCGGGATCAATTCATATTTTATTTTTTACGATTCAATGTTTGTGTGGGTGTTAGATTGGTATCTCTCGAGTTATAGTAGCACTCATTAAGTTAGTAATAACTGTAGCACCTCATAAACTCATTTGTCCGTATGGTAAAACATAACCTAAGAAAGCTGTAGCCATCATTGTTGAGCCGTTATGTTTGCCTCAGTCTCACGGTGCCAATGCCCCGAATTCAAGCACCAACGCCGGTCTTTAGTACATCTATCACCTTCTCTTGAAAGTCCACTGCCAGAGTAGGCCCATCAGTTCCTCTGAAGTCTCCGTTCAGACAAGCAAGCACGGCTTGAGTATACCCGAGTCCCACTTCTCTTGGTAATTCGCGAGTTGCTAATGCCACCAAGTCTTTAAACACCTGTTTGGACCTTAATGGCCCACGTCTACTGTTTTCGGCCTCTCGGATCTTCTTCTCCATCAATTGGGATAACGTCACCCATAAACCAATTTCCAGAAGCACCACACCTAGTGCATAGATATCATGAAGACGATGGAATTGACGCGTTGGCTGACCTTGTCGATCCGGATGGCGATAGAGATTCGGCTCAATCTCGACGTCGGCGCGAAGATCCGTACCTTGTGCTTCGGAGCGTGCATAACCCCAGTCACTGAGGTAGGAAACTATCTTGTGTCCCGGGGTTGGATTAAGTCGGTGCTTGTTGAGATCCGAATCGCTGACTCCTGATGATGTTTCCAAGAAGAGGAGGATTCCCCTGCTCCAAATATTCTTGTGAACCCAAGATGAGGCATGGACGTTGGATAGAGTAAGCGCAAGGGTGTATGCTATGTTAAAGCGATCATTTAAAGAGGGCTTCTTAAGAAGTCGTTTAGTTGTGGCGTCAATGGAGTTAATAAAGGCATGGAGAGTTGTAAAAGATGGCCCGACCCCTTCATCGGACGGGGGTAGCTTGTAGAGAAAAACACTTCGTTCTTCTGTAGGCTGATCCACAAAACCGATACAATCCAGTGCGTAGATCTTTGGTTGATCTAGGGAGTCTGCAGATTTGCCAGTGAAGGCCGAGTTTTGTAAAAGCCAAGCCAGGTTGCGAATAGGTTCCTTGTACTCGTCTATTTCTTCTTGATCTAGGTCATCGCGCTTGAGTCTGTTTTCATAGTCGTGATATTCGACGATGACTGGTGTTGCTTCAGATCCAGAGCCTGACCACGTTCCAAGCTGAAAACCCCCTCTCTTCTCTCCTTCTTCGATGATGGTACCAATCAGACTATGGAAGTCTGCTGGCGCCTTAGCTGTTACCAGCTTGCGTCGATTCACAACTGGTTCCAGGCCACTGCTTTTCAATCCTCGGGGGTCATTTCCAGCCAACCTAATCAGAGTAACCTGTGATAGGTGCTGCATGACATTACGTAGGCCTTCTGACCATTCTGCATATGCCCCCAGGATGCTATTCAGCTTCTTCTTGTCGAAAAGCGACCAGTCATACGCCTTGAGCTTGAGGGTTTTGGCTTTAATTTTGACTCGCTCCATCAAGGATTCTTGAACCTTGGGCTTCTCGGGCTCAATGGCGAATTCTTCGTCGACTAGGCCATACTTGGCTGCCACAATCTCATACTCGGCCAGTGTCTTTCGCATCTGTACTAGAAGGCCCACTAGTGTCTGAGCGACGTGGGGATCCAGTTGTCCGGGTAGCATCAGTCCGTTGTCTCGATTGAGAAAAGAGTGCTTGAAGAATTCAAGGGTACAAAGTTGGACGTCCAACTTGAGTTGCATCTCGGCCCGATCATCTTCAAAGGCTTTGACATCAGATATGACACCCCTTATGAAGACAGTGACCTGATAAACCTGGGTAATGGCCGTAGAGGCCGTGCCATAAAAGTCCATGGTACCTTAAAAGCTGATCCTGCCGGATCCGAGAAAAAGCAGGCTGAGAAAGAGAGAAAGATCATTTTCAAGGAGGGGGGGGTGCTGAAGCTGACACCAGAGTCAGCACTAAGTACCAAGTGGGATAAGGCCAATTGCGCTTCAGAAGACTTTCGACTGAAGAAGCCCCGCACCTCTGCAGATAGCCAGGGATCACTTCGTCTCTTTTTGTCACGAAATTTTGCCCCGTCAAATGTAGGAATGGCCGATCTCTCCTCGTACGACGACATCCTTAACTCCCTCGAGGATGATAATTTCTACTCCATAGTAGATGGAGAAAGACCTTCATCTCCACCTGAATACCTGTCTGACACTGCAAGCCATGAAGAAGAGATCGACATTGAAAGTCTCAACTTCACAAACTCCGATTCATCATGGTTTGACCCTTTGGAGTCCGCCATTACTACAACGCGCAATGGCTCCGCTCCAATACTCAGCACCCTCTCGCAGTTCACTACGATTCTATCTAAAACTGGGATCCATGGTCCGCGTCTTTTGAAAACAGTCAATCTTGCGACTAGAGGAACCAAGATTGGATCTGGCGCCCAGTTCACCGTCTTTAAAGATCCAACCTTCGAAGGGGAGGTCATCAAACGCGTCAATGTTGCTCTTTCAAGCAAGGCAGATCAGCGCTTTGCAGCGAGTATGGATTATCGCTTTCAGCTGAAGACATTAGAGCTCGAGGTTCTGTCGCTCTGTAATCCAGTCATGCGGACGCATCCAAATATCACCAGCCTCTTGGCGTGGGGATTTGATTACCCATTCGCGGATATGGCCGTTCCAATCCTGTTTATGGAGGAAGCACTGATGCCATTGAGTGATTTTCTCATGTCCGAGAAGAGGGAAGTCAATGTGAGATACCAGCTTGCACTAGACGTCTTGAACGGACTGGAGGTATTGCATAATCTTCGGATCGTGCACGGAGACGTCAAGCCGGACAATGTGCTCGTGTTTACAGGTCCAAATGAGAAAGTGCCATTCCGGGCCAAGTTGAGTGATTTCGGAGTCTGTCTTGACCTAGAAGCGACTGATAGGTTTACATTGAGTGACTATCGAGGCACACCTGCTTGGTTAGCCCCTGAGGTGATAGAAGGGGACATTTCGAGATTTGGCAAATTCTCACCTGACATGATGTTTAGATTTGATGCCTACAGCCTTGGATTAGTATTACTGTCCATCTTCACTGCCGATGGCCAAGTCTTGAAGTTAAAGAAAAGCCCCGAAGAAATCTCCGGTCAGGTCTCCAGATTACTCGATGACAGCAAGGATATAAGCACTGCTATTAAGATGGAGCTTCGCAAAGCGGTTTTGAGACTCCTGGCCGAAGATCCCGGGACCCGACCATTGCCAAGTCAGGCATTACTGAAAACAGATACTTCGATATATGCATCTTGGTATGAAAGTCCCGTCCTCATTGAACGCACTTCAAGTATCTGACAACTAGAAACAGGCTCTCTTCAATTCAATCTAGTTCCTCTGCCAATAACCTTACTCCTTCGGGTGTCATTGACCCAATTTACAACAAAGGCCCGCTCTTCTGGTATCGATTAGACGAGAGCATTCGTGTGGAACTGGAAGCGCAGCACGCTCTTAGCAAGGAAGGAAATGCACCTGAATTTGCCGGGGATGTGTTGCTTGGATTGGCGCAGACAATCACTGGGCAGAAGCCTTCGTATCTTGATCGCTTGTTGACTTATTTAGGAGACTCGGCAAGAGCAGGATTCTCACCTGCCAGGGCCTTATATGCACAGATCATGGAGGCCCACGGAAAGAAGCCAGAATTCAGCCAGAATGTGCTGGATAGATGGATGCTGCAAGCCGTTTCAGAGGGGTATTACTTTCCAAATGGCGAAAGATTGGAAAGGAAGATTGAGGAGGCAAGAGAAGCATTCAGGAAGAAGGGGGGCTTTTGCTCAGATCCATTTGTGGGCAAAAGCGACGTGAAAGCAGCAGCAATGAACCCGGAGAAGGCACTTGATTGGATAAGACAAAAAGGGAGTGTTGTCGATCGCAAAGGAAATACGCTTCTACACGCAGCTGCAGCCTTCGGGGCCATTGGTGCGGTAAGGGCAATATTGAATGCTGCAGATATCTCAGTGGATGTGAAAAACGAGAGTGCAGAGACGCCGTTATACAAAGCATTCCAAGCGGGACAGAATGAGGTGATCGAAATCCTTCTTGACCACGGAGCTAGTTCATCTTGCAGAACTCAGCAAAAAGCCTCTCCATTACATTGGTTGTTCATGATTCCTGACGATGCAATTCACTCCATTGCAAAGCGAATGATTGAAGGAGGTGCGGATATTAACGCAATTATGGAGCCTGTGGTCAAAGAGAACAGCGGCGGATATCCAGAGAAGATTCAGATTCTTCATTAGTAAGATGGATTTCCCTCTTCTAAGACTAAGTTAAGCTAACAACTTGTAAGCCCATTTGAGTTGCCACACGGAGCGCCACTGCACTGGGCATGCTTTTTCAACAACTTGACAGCAACAGATGCTCTGATTACTCTCGGGGCGAACATCAACACAGCATACCATGGCTTGGACTCATCGACCACCCCACTTGCCTTAGCAGCATATTACGGCGAGCCCAAGATGGCAAAATATTTGGTATCTCGGGGTGCAGACGGAACTCTGCTAGACTCAATGGAACGAAACACATTGCACGGGATCACTAAATACTTTCCTGATCGACATGGCTATCTACCACGCCAGTGGCATTATTGGGTCCGTCATGGGAGCTGGCAAAATCATTTGACCCAACTTGCTGAGTTAGTCAAGACCTTGGTTCAAGCTGGAGCGAATTTAAATGCCAAGGATAAGGGATATCCCCCTTTGACACCAATTGCAGCTGCCGCTGACCTGGGAGTCTGGGATGGGGGAATGATACACGCGCTTCTAGGAGCCGGGGCTGATCTGAAAGATTCTATACTATCGGCCGGAAATACAGTCTTACATTGCTGGGTCTCCATTACTGGACCGCGGTTGGATTACCCCAGCTCATATATTTCAACCCTCGAAAAGATTGTTGATGCAATGACGAACATTGACATTCCCAATCGTTTTGAACAGGATACACCATTGCACATTCTATCAACAATTTATCACTCGGAGGAGGAATTTGAGACGGCATTTGATGTTTTACTTCGCCATTCCCCTCCAGCAGATATTGACAAAACGACTCGTCACGGCGATACTGCGCTATCAATAGCTTTGGACACTGATAGAGATCCTGAGCGACGAGCTCGCTTCCTGCTCGAAAAAGGAGCCAATGCTACCATCATCAATGGCCGGGGGAGAGATATTTTCTATTCGATTGCCAACAACGTAGTTCTCGATGACAAAGCCAGCCACAGCCTTATCCAGCACTTCTTGTATTCTCTCGGTCCCAGCATGCAAGAAACCTACAGAAAACACTACCTGAGCAATACCAATAGCCACGAGTCTATATTTGCGGCTGCAGGTCGCGGGAAGCCTCGCACTCTAGCTCTTCTGCTCTCTTTCGGCCTCACTCACAGTATCAATAATCTGGACAACACCAAGTCTCCACCGTGGACTGCACTGGATCGAGCCCTGCATTTCGCTGAACTTAGTCGCCGTGGACATATCCAGGGGTTAGCGTCGTATAAGCACGGTTCATCGCGTGCTAATGCGATTGATCGAAACCTCGTGTACGATGAAAATCAAGGTCCACCAGATCGTGCAGCTGAAGCGTACAGATGCTTCCCCGAAGTCATCCAAATTCTCCGAGATGCGGGCGCTAAGCGAGGATGTGAGCTAGAGGGGAGTTCAAATGGCGATTATATTGAGCAACCGGCCGAATGGGACAAAACTGAATTACAGAGGTACGGTTTTACGCGTGAAACACAGCCGGACGCTGAGGCCTGGCAAGAATTATATGACTTGGCTATGTACAGCAATGGATGGGGATGGCTAAACATGCTGGTTGGGAGAAAGAAGGGCTGATTCACTTAATTAATAACCAAGATACATGGCGTTATAGTTGATCCTAGACAAAATTGCAAACCCCATTAGTATCCCAGTCTTTCATTTCCGATATTGCCATTTTGGAATACACAGCTGGTTCTCACTCCAAGTTAACTAGGTCTAGTCCAAAAAATTGTTGATAGGTCGATTCCCGAGGTCGGACTCGGAGCATGTATATATATACCATTTGGGCGAGGTTTTCCGTCTGATTGGGCTATACGTTGAGCTCAGGCTGGATTTGTGCCTGCATAATACTCAAGAATGGATTACCATATCTCATATATATGTTAGTCCTAGTCTTTTCAATCTATTCGAGCCAAATAGAAGTTATTTTAGAAAACCTGGAGCAAATCTCTGTTTTGTTTTGGTGGGAACTATAAAAGTGGGTCACTTGACCCAATCGGGTTTCCGATGAGGTGGAGGAGGTCAGTTACCCACTTGAACTTCACTCAACTTCATCAAAGCCACTCGCCGTTTGCCAACTTGAGTCCCCGACTCTCCACAACGTCATCCTTGCGACTTTTTCGTTGTTCGACTTGAGACCATTGATACCTAATTCACTGCTGCCGACAAGTACTTAAAGCAAGCCTCTCGCAGCTCCTCACTAGTCACTTTTCACCTCCTCCATCAATCTCCAAACTCCTTCTTCAGTGCCCACTTCCCTTTTCTCTTTTCAGTCAATCTTGATATCTCAGATTCCAAAGTATATGTTTTTCAATCCACAACATCAACATGGCTTCCACTGGAGCACTCCCTCAAACCCTCAAGTCTATCACAGCCACCAAGATAAATGAGCTGGCTAAACAACGAATTCTGTTTGACAAAGCGAAGGCTGAGATTTTTGAAGCTGCCGAAGCAACAACAGACCTCTACACTCAAACACATATTTTACTCAATGGTGTCTCACGTCTCAAAGGATATCCGAAGGATGCACTCGATAAAAACGACATGGATTTAGACGTGGGATCTTCAGACGACGATTCAGACAACGACATAGCTACCCTCGATATGGGTCAGTTGCATCGCTCAGATCACTTGAATATTCGTCGCTTCCTTTTACAGGGTCGATACGATTCCTCTATCTCGGAGGAGGCCCTGCGTGGATGGATCAGTCAACTGAAAAATGAACTCCGTTACCTAGAAATCAAGCATGACCATGCATCCTTCTACAGCAAGCTGGTCACGGAGTGGCTGACCCAGTTGGATTCCCAGACAGTATCTGCTGTCAATCAGGATACTCAATCAAACTCCGACAAATCTGACGCTGGCTTCGAAAGAGTGGGTCGTGCGGAGATGCACGAACAGCGGAAACAGTGGGAGTCCCTGGTGTTCTCCGACTCCAACAACGTCGAAGCAGGCTCTATTCGCTCATACCTTGATGGATTATTCCACAAGGATAAGCTGACAAAACAGGCCCTCAAGGAACTTCGTGAGAGCATTCAAAAGTTCGGAAATGATCTGACCACCCAGGGGGACTGGCTGGATGTTGACCAGCTTCAGTGGGTTTCAAAGGCTTTGATGAAGACCGACCTGCTCAGCACAGAAAAGTCAACGATTCTCAAAGAATTCATGCGTAACAAAGAGGTCACGCAGGAAGTTGCCGATGTGCTCAACATGCGCCTGGCATCTCTGGACAGCTGGAACTGGAGTGAAGATGGAATCCCCATTGAAATGCGTCGACAGCTTAATGGAAAATACCGCATTTTTATGGACGAGGATCTTCTCGACAGTCTCATGCTACAGTACCTTGGCTCTAGATGGGCTGTCCAGCTGCGTGAAGTGTTCACAAAATTCTTGGGCTCTCGCGCCTGGAGCCCTATGCAAGAAAAGATCCCCGGCGAATACATTGAGCGTCGCAGATACTTCTACGGAAACACTTCGCCCCCCAGGAACCAGTGTATCAATCAGCTGCGAAAGGAGACATACGAAAAGGAGTACTTCATGAGCCAGCTGCCTGAATTCGTTAACGAGGGTGCCCGAAGCTATGATGACAGCTCCCAGGTCAAGAATGCCTTGAACACAAAGCACTCTCTTCTTCATCGATTGATTGCTGAGTCCCTCATTCAAAAGAATCTGAAGGATGAGTTCACTGCAATCCGATCCGACTTCAAATGGTTTGGTCCATCTTTGTCTCATACAACCGTGTTGACTGTCCTTGATTACTTTGGTGTTCCCCAGAGATGGCTGAACTTCTTCAAGGTGTTTCTGGAAGCCCCACTGAAATTTGTCCAAGATGGCTCTGATGCACAGGTGCAAACCCGCAAGCGTGGAGTTCCCATGAGTCATACTCTGTCAGACTGTTTCGGGGAATCAGTGCTTTTCTGCATGGATTATGCAGTCAATCAGAGTACAAATGGCAATATTCTGTATCGACTTCACGATGATTTCTGGTTCTGGGGAGCGGGAACGGTCTGTGAACAGGCCTGGGAGTCTATGACCGAATTTGCCAAGTGCATGGGCCTGGAATTCAACGAAGAAAAGACTGGTACAGTGCAAATGGGTAATGGTCCCAAAGGCCAGACTCTCCCTATCGGTGATATTCGTTGGGGCTTCTTAGTTCTCGATGCAGAGCAGGGAAGGTTCGTCATCGATCAGGCACAGGTGGACCAGCATATTGAAGAGCTCGATCGCCAGCTTTCGTCGTGCAAGAGTATCTTTGAGTGGGTCCAGGCGTGGAATGGATATTTCGGACGCTTCTTCGCCAACAACTTTGCGAAACCTGCCCTGTGTTTTGGCCGGGACCATATCGACATGGCTATTTCAACGCTCAGCCGCATAGAAGCCGGCCTTTTCGGAAAGTCTTCCCAGGGGAATGCAAAACAGGAGGGTGGTGTCACCAACTACCTCAGAACTATTATTGCAGAAAGGTTCAACATCCGTGACCTGCCCGAAGGATTTTTCTACTACCCTGTTGAGTTGGGCGGTCTCCAGCTATTGAATCCGTTCGTGAATCTTCTCGCTATGCGCGAGAACATCAAGCAGACACCGCAGCGAAGGCTGCAGAAAGCAATGCTAGCAGATGAATCTAGTTACTTTGAAGCCAAGGAAAGGTTCGAAAAGGAGGGTTCGAAGTCCGGGACCGTACTACGGGATTCGGATGACCAACCGCTCTTGTTTCCTTCGCTAGAGGAGCATAACCAGTATCGGGAGTCTTTCAGTACCGGTTACTACAATGCCTACTGCGATCTGATCCGCGTCCCGGAAGAAAAGAGCGTTGCGCTCACAGGCAAATTGAAGAAAAGCATGCTTGGTCTCAAGGGCCCTATTGGTAGCGCAAGCAAGTCCACTACTATTGGCCCAGAATGGTGGACAATGACCCCTTACTGGCGCTGGGTAGCAGAGCTCTACCATGAGGAGATGGTCCGCACATATGGGAGCCTGGCAGCTGTAAACAGGGAGTTTATGCCACTCGGGGTGGTGAAAACATTGAAAGAGGGGCGCTTCAGATGGCAAGGCTAGGAGCATTCCGTCTAGGGTCAGCTGTTGCTTACTAGAGAGCAACTCATTACTACGCAGTTACGAATCAAAATCATACCCATTAATTTTTTCAAATGTAGCACAGTACTATAATCTGATGACTTAAAAACTTAATCAGCATAGGAAGTTTGTTTTATCCCCTTTGACAACCCTTTCGGAGTAAAGACACCCTTGGTTCTCCCACATGCTTGATGATAGAATAGAGTGAACAGTGGAGAAATGAAAATAAATTATTTGCCAAGGCCCTAATGCACGCTTAATGATATTGAAGCCATCTCCATTCAACATACCCCGGAGAATCTGGAGTGATCACCATATATCGATTTCCAATTACTTCTGTGATGCCAGTGTAGGCAGGCTGAAGTGTAACATCTGCAACTCAATATCACTGCTAATTGCCGCCGATTTGTTTGCTTGAATTCGGCCAGCCCATCCAGTCAAAATTTTCTCTCCATCAGCCAGACCCTCTCCCTTCAACACATAGAACAGGTGCGTGGCATCATCGGCCGCAATTTGCCAAACACCTTTCTCGATCTTAATCACTTCTGCCCTCGTCTCGCGCTCCGAGAATACCCCAAGAGTCTTTTTCCACACATTGTTGCAGCCTTTCATCTCAGTCCACCCACATGCATCTGGCTGCATCTTGATGATTCGATCATAACGTCCCTCCGGGTAAACGAGGAGGCGGCCCATTTGATCTTCCCAAAGCGCCTGGTAAGCGTCTATCGGCTCCTGCTCTGCCTGCTCACCAGTCCCAGTGGCATTCTCTGTCCGACGAAAGAATTTACCACGTTCAAATCGGCCCTGGCTACCAAGTCGCTTCTGACTCTCCGCAAGCTTTGCATGGCTCACAAATCCCTGACCACTTGCGCCGCCAAATTGTAAGACTAGAACTTCTTTCAGTTCATCGCCGTCATCCTGTGGGCCGTAATAGACGCCCTCTGGGTGATAACAGAGTTCGCCTTGGCGAACATCAACTTCTGGCAGGATATTAATATCACCTAGCGTAGGATAGCGGAACTGGTCGAAGTTGTGGCGATGTACGGGTGAGTAGAAGCCTTGTTGGCGAGCGAGAACAAAGAGGTAATTATTTGTCGGATCATCTTCGTCGCCCAGAAATAGATTCTTAAACCATAATCCGTTTCCTCTATGTTTGAGGCTCAGGCCATCGAACTCGAGCTGACTGGTGTCGGCAATCTCCATAGTGATTCCTGATGGCTAGCGTTGACGAGCGCTTTATCTGAGACTGAGAAAGGATAATAGCTTTGCACAAATTAAAAATCTGCGGATAGATTGAGTACTGGTAAGCCTTCACGCCTTATATGTCAGACAAACTGGTCATCAAGGTTGCCGATCATCCGGATGACGAATCTCTCGAGTCTGGCGCATGTATCGCGAATCCTCACTTCTTTGACCTGGGCATATTTAGTAATACTTCAACAAGCTGCCTCTCTTTTTCACTCAAACATGGGAATCCCTTTATCTTGCTCTCTTTCATTTCCATAGCCCCTCCTGCAGTTCGATGGCCTGACGCTTTCCCAGTTTCTTGCCCCACTGTCAACCATTTTTGGCCCCCATGATACTGGCGCTCAAGCCTTCCCACTAAGAGTGCTAAGCCCCAGATAGTGCCAATAAGCTTTGTTTGCTCGCCTTCTACATTGATACAAGAGTGCGAGGTCTGTACATACGCGACTCCGTGGCGTTTCAAGTTGTACCAAGATGCGGTGCGTCTTACTCCTGATGAAAAGTATACTAGTATTCGTGCTAGTAATTATGTATTTGAAATTTGATAATACGCATGGATGTATTGAATCTTCATGCATAATGATACTATTGAGTCTATATTTAGTTCTATTTCAATATCTTAAGCTTTACACTGCGAGTGGGGGATAATCTATTAATGGGCAAGTTCGATACCTTTGCTACAATTCAAGCACAGTTAACTATTCCATTATTGTCCAAAATGAAAACTTCTTGCATAACATCATTGATCATTATTTTATAAAAATAAAGAAAAGAAAAAAAAAAAAAAAAAAAAAAAAAAAACCACAAAATCGCTATCTTATGGGAGCATAAGTAGATATTAAACCATTTTACTCCATAATCGAGTAACATGGGATCTGAGCCATGTAAAATTCGATCCTAGCCAGCTAGGGATCCACTCTTCCCAGCTGGGTGTCCACTTCAAGTCATGAAGAATGAGATAACTAGAAGTAATAATGAAGAAGACGAAATAAATCTGCGCCCATGTCCAGCTAGGCATAGGGCGGTATGGACGCATGTCAACAAACCGAGCGTACTCTTTCCAGAGATCCTCAATTCCCATACCAGTAACCGTCTCCCACGTCCCAAATTCAAGTCTGCAAGGGGACTCTGTTTCCACGAGGCTCCCTGCATATCCAGAACCTAGAACGAAGCCCATCAATGAACTAACTGTATCCTCTCCGAACCTCATCTCCAGCCATTCGAAGAAGAAGGCTTTGTGATAGGTTCCAGCATCCCACCTATCTGGAAGCTCCTTTGATGAAGTTGGTCGCTTCCAGTGCAATTTCTTCAGACCAGATCTGAGCACGACATAGTCGGCAATACCCTCTAGAAGCTCCTTAGGTACTGAATCTGGTACGCGAAGCATGTTTTCGCTCAGGCTAGTTGGCCGAGAAAATGGCCAAATACCGAGTGCGGAGCCAGGATTCAAGGGCCCCTTCCCGCCACTGGCCTGAAGTCGTTGGTGATACCACTGGAAAATATGTGTAACCTCGTGGGTAATCGTCGCCATTATCTCTCGCCACACAACTTCTTCGGGGTAGGAACGTGCCATCCTATCTAAGTACGGAAGGCTGATGGTTATTTGTCTGTAATTACTCTGAGCCCGACTTGGTTGGATTTGGCGATCGAAAGAGCCATCGAGTCGGATATCCAACGAAATTTGAAGTGGGTACGTAATAACATTCGGATATTCAACTGCCATAGGCGCGACGAGATATTGCATGATATTATCAAGCATCGAGCTAAGAGAAGGAGGAAGCTTGAGAAGCATACTCGCGCATATATCATTATGCGGGTCGCACTGGAGGCTGGCCTGAACCTGTGTTCGTTTGCCTTGACCCAACTTGAACGACGCAGCCGTTGACATTATGAGTCTATCATCTGGGAGAGTTATGGTCGTCCCCTCCTCAAAATCTATTAACTGATAGTTCTGGACTTTCTCTACTGGAGGCTTCCAGGGATGCGGTCCAAATGTGTTTAGCTTGCGCATCATATAATTGTTGCTCCATCTATTACCAGTTTGGACAACTTTAAATGCATGTAAGGTGGCGCGCCATCTTGATTCTCGATGGCTCTTTTCCCTCTCTAGCCATTTTTTCCATTTCTTGTGGACACGAAATTCTTTTTCTTTATCCGCTACCGTGGTGATTGTTGAAGGGTGCGTTATCTGATAGTCTTTATCCATTTCATTTTTGAGAAACTCCTTGTCTTCCCAATCCAAATCTGGCTGGATATCTGGGATAAAATCAGATTCTGAAGAGGCATATGCCCCTATCGCCCCGCTCCGAGTACAAACCCGGAGGTTTGAGCAGCAGAGCAGAACTGCTAGCCAGAAAAACAAAGAGATCGTCATCCTAGTGTTGACCAAGAGTTATTTCAGATATCTTAGAGTAATTTCGAATAGTGTACTTCAATTTTAGAGGGTAATGGTAGAAAGGTGTTTGTTTTTTCAGCCAATCTCAAGGACAGAGACCGATCCTTTTTATACCTCTTATCGAGTGACTGTGTTCGGGTACACTCATCAAATGAGCTTTGTCTTTTATACAAAGAGAATAAGACAATAATGACACAGTATTCAGAATATGAAACAAGACAAAGCATAAAACGATTCAGATGAATAAAAAGAGGACGAATGCATATCAGTACACTTGAAAGAAATCGGAGTGTCTGGGAGAGTATACCAATGAGACTAGTCAGAATTTCTAAGAACCCATGGTCTTTGTGAACTTCCTATAAGTGAAGCTCCATGTTCCCCAACAAAGTAAAATCGAGGAAATGACTTCGCTGTTTGATCATAGTAGATAGATAATTCTTTGAAGTGCAGAGAAATAACCCTGCTTGGCTTGGCCTTTAGTTTGTTTGTCATGAAAGCTCGTTGGACATATTCCCATGGTACTCGAGTTCTTCACTGATTCATGTCTGATACGTCACGAGTCTCTTTCAGAAAATTCATCGCCAGGTGAAAATATATTGGCTAATACTAATTGAGTCGATTTTATCCCATGTAGTAGAGACTACGGTCATATCGGAATGGGAACACCGGAAGCGCTTGGCAGGAAGAATCAAAATATTCAGAAAACCGGCATAAAATGACTTTATAAGGGAGGAAATGAATTATTTCTGGGTATTCTGTAAATATTGCCGACCGGGGTCGAGCAGACTGAACAGATCGTTGATCTCGATATGGTCGCGTGTCGTCTTCATTCTATGACACCAGGTCATTTGTTTTGGCTGACCCTCTCCGGTTGATTCATAAAGAAGTTCACCACCATTCTGTCGGCTTTCCCCTCCTTTGTGTGCAAGACCACTTGGAACTTGTTTCAAAGTTTGCACAATTCCTTCGCCGATTATGCGAAGCAGACTCTTGCGTATGTATTCTGGCTGGGGGCCAAGGGCCAGGTTATTGGCCATGCCAAGCTCATCGTACAGCTTGCGCGTTGGGTCGGCATAGATTGGGAATGGACAGCCTGTTTGAGTTGCATAGAAGTCTATCAAGCCTGGGTCGCCGCAACCGATGATGGCGATCGACGTGCTGGCAGGTAGATTTAGTAGCTCATCTGCCTTAATAGCTTGCGACAAGGAGATGATGTATTCTTGACAGCTCTATGCAGACGATGTATCAGCGTTTTGGCACCCTTTTGTGGAGATTCGGGGAATGCTTACACCGCAAAAGAAATGTCGGATGAAGATGACTAGCACGCGGTCGACTGAAGCAGGGCCCTGGGACACACTCTTGAACGAGTGCGGTTTCCCCTCACGATCCAACACTTGAAAGTCCTCGATCCTGCTACAGGTCTCGGGGGATGGAAGTTCCTCCGTTGTTAGCGGGTCACTGCTGGGATTTGTATTCTTGGCATCGTCATGTCCCTGAGGCGTCGCAGCTGTCCCATCGGTTTGAGATGTTCCTGTTGCAACTGGGACAGAATCTGTCTCTTTGTTATCTGCCATTTCTCCAAGGGTTCGAGTGTCGCTCTCCGGGAGGAGAAAAGTGAAGATGAAAGAAAGCTCCAGCAGTGCGAGATGGGCGGGGGCGGGAATCCTGCGCTTGGACCGATTTGAGTTGGGCTGATCATCCAGCCAGTTGAAGCTCGACTACCTATGTCTATCATATTTACATATATATATATAGAAGAGTAAGTCTAATGAATTTGAGATAAACATGAGTATCTGCTCCGGTGCTCATCAACTTTTGATATCAACCAACTCGTACGAATTACTTTCAACATGACATCATGCCTTAAGGTGCTAGAGTCTAGTAGGAGTGTGGATTCACATAGCTAAATACTACTACAAATCATTCATGACTCACTTAAATCTAATTTACTGAGATCTATTAGATTATAATGTGTCTTGTTTCGTTCAACATACTAGTATTCTGTAAACCTCTATGTTGTGTGTCATCTGCAGAGTAACTTGCCGTATCCACTGGCAGCTCACACACTGGCAGCTCTCAACATTTGCGGTGCCGAAGGAATACATCCAAAGATTCAAGATTGGCTTAGTAGCCACACTACACTTGTATGATACATTCAGCCAAGGTCCGCAAGGACTGGTCGTTGAACTAGACCTAGATGGTCATGTCCGACAACTTTTACAGCTGCGGACCTCGATACTAGTACCTATCTGGCTGAGTTTTGTCATCAAACCACAGTAGTCCTTTCCAAGTTGAATTTGAAGTTTAAAAGCTAGTATAGCTCCCCAAATGGAAGAGTAGCTGTGAAGAAGATACCCTAAATGACCTAGAAGCCCTTAAACGACCTAGTAACAATTGCAAGAAACATGGAACTGCAAAAGACCCAGGTATATAAACCTCCCACTTGACATTACGACTTCATTTTCTTCTCCCATCTCCATCTATCCATTTTCATTTGATATACAAAAAATATCGAAGACACCCAACATGACCTCCTCTACCTACTACGAACAGTCCCAGGGCTGCAACTGGCTCGACGCCATGTCGAAAAACAAAAGATACTTCGACCCACGGTGAGTCTATACCTAACAAATATTGATATTCTATTCGACGAACTATCTATCTAATATCTTGCCCAGAACAATCGAAGTTTACCATTGCCCCATCACTTCATGGGGCCCTCGCAAATCTACCTCTCATTCCGGGAGGATCAACCCTAAAACCCTCGCCGCCCTCCCCTCAACAAACCAAAGGGCATCCGTGTCCAAATGGGCACGCGAAGCCTCAATCAACCGGAAGGTTTCGGTCTCTTCTACCAAAACAAACGAGACCAAAAACACTGTCGAGCACGACAACGAGAAGAACAACCGCCGGGGGGTCGCTTCAGAGACCTCATCCACTACCGGCCCCTCAATCGACAAGGAGTTTCTAGAATCCTTCCAGATAGAGGCAGTCCCTCCCTTTCCAAAACAGAGACTTGCCGCCGGCACTCTGTTTGATTTACGAACTCAGATTTATCCCCCAGCAGCTCCGAAAAAAGTACCCGGCCCGGGGCAGACTGCACACGTAACTTTCGCCGATGACGATTACATATACTCGCCATACACAGAAATCGAGGTGCCTTCCATGGCCTTGTCGTCTACCACTACTTCTAATTCCTTCAAATCCAATGAAGAATTGAATATTGGCAAACTCATTGTCGCTAAGGTGCGACAAGTGGCAGCTCGAAGTGTGGCAGTATGTGATAGTCTGAAGCACAAGTTGAAATCTTGAGACAGTACCACCTGGGCAACTGGTCGTATACAATTTGGGACTCGGATATTTATTTCATTTTATTTCATTACAGCCTTGGAAGGCAGTACTGGTTTCATATATCATTTGCATCATGTATTTCTCATCGTCATTTCTTTCCAATTCGTCTTTTTTTATTCTATGTATTATTTCCTTTTTTTTTATCTTCTTCTCTCATTTTCATCTTCTTATTATTCATTTTTTTTTCTTCAAATAATTTGTATAATCTCCTTCTCTATCTCTGACATCGTGTTACTTTGTTTCAAGATTGTACTACTCAAATATGCCTGTTTCTTTCTCAATATGTACGTGATGGAGGCCCTACTTGCATCCGAGCTCTTCGAGCCCTTGATGTACTCACTTATAAAAATGGATCTTCCAATCACCAAAAAACCAAGGTGCCGATCCCTCGTAGCTTCAAGTAGTTACTCTACTCATACTAAGTTGTGTGTTCTAGCTAGATGTGTTTGTATGTCTGTCAGCTACAGATCACAGCACACAATGATAAGATGCTTAAATTAGATTATAAAATAAGAAATAAATAAAACACTCCTATGTATTCTTCTACTTGATTATTTCTTTTCGCCCTATTCTCAAACAGAGAGATAGTAACGATAATGATAACCACTCCACCCTCCACTAAGGCGGTCGGCCCACCTGCCCTCGGCTGAGTTGCCAGCTCCGCGATTATGCCAGCAATCAATTGCGGCCAACATCAATCAACACATCCACCGCTCTCCTTCTCCAACTTGAACCCCACAGACATCAACATGGATCCCTTTTCAGCAGAGGGCGGTAAGTACATTCAAAACAATGAATCCCATTCAACCCGCTCATCACCCTTACAGAGCTCCTCAACATCCAAAATGCCTTCCACTCCGGCCAATACCAGAACGTGATCGACTTCGACACCTCCGCCCTCTCCTCCGAGAACCAGCTCCCTGCCCGGGTGCTCAAGCTTCGCGCCCAAATTGCCCTTGGCCAGACTGACGAGGTCCTGGCCGCCGTTTCCAGCGAAGAGGATACCCCTGATCTGGCCGCCACCAAGGCCCTCGCCCAACAGGCCGCGGGCAAGACCGACGCTGCTCTGCAGTCGGCCCAGGATCTTGCAGAGAACTACCCCGACAATGGCTCTGTGCAAGTGCTGGCTGGAACCGTGCTGCAGGCCCAAGGACACAGCGAGGAGGCGCTCGCCCTGCTCTCCAAGCACCAGGGTAACCTCGAGGCGTGAGTGACCCGCAATTGCAATTGCAATCGAATAGATCAAGACTCTGACAGATGCAGTGTTTCCCTGATTGTCCAGATTCACCTTCAACAGAACCGTTCCGACCTTGCGCTCAAGGAAGTCCAGGCTGCCAAGCGCTGGGCTCAGGACTCCCTCCTAGTCAATCTGGCCGAGTCTTGGGTTGGTCTGCGCCTTGTACGTATCAAAGATTCCCCGCATCCCCTGCGATCATTTGTCCCCCTTTTGCTAATCGCTCCCATCGCATATACAGGGCGGAGAGAAATACCAGTCTGCCTTCTACGTCTATGAAGAGCTCGCCTCTGGCCCCAGCACTTCTGCCCCTCTGTCCATCGTCGGCCAGGCCGTCGCAGAGCTCCATCTGGGCCGCCTGCCCGAAGCCGAAGCCGCCCTCACCGCCGCCCTCGAGAAATACCCCTCCGAAGCAGAACTCATCGCCAACTCAATTGTCCTGAACGTGTTGGCAGGGAAGCCCTCCGCGGATCTGGAAACGTACGTACAACCCCGCAAAGCGACCCACCAGATAAACCCATAGCTAACCACCACACCCCCTATAGCCGTCTGCAGCAGACCGAGCCCTCCCACGCTCTCCTCGCCGATATCGAGGAGAAGAGCGCTCTCTTCGATACCGCCGCGCTCAAGTACTCGCCGAAGGTGTCTTCTTAGTGGGATCCGGGAATTGGGAGAAAACGTTGGAAAACATGCTTTAATATTTTTGTTGTGAAGCCAGTTATTTACAGTCGGGGTTCATGATATCCTGCTTCTTTTTATGAGTTGACACGACCACTACCTGCGTGCAATTGTTCGAGTTGTATTTTCTTATATTACCAGTACGTTGTCGAGACCGATATACTAGGTCCATATGCGCTTCATAGAGAATAGCTATTTGAGTGATCACACTGAGATCTCACTTTGGGGGCTCGCTTGAAGCCGAGCTTACGGGTCCAATCACAATGCCCGTAGTCATGATCTACTAAATCTTAGGAGTCTGATATCAAAATAGTATAGTTTCATTCATATCCCTGTTCATAATGAGTGGACTAGTGCTCGAAAGAGTTAAGTACGTATAAAATATTAGTAGCCTCTCATCTAAAGACGAGATACAAGCCATTGCCTCAATTCATTGCCAGTCTGTGCCCCCTCCGGCCCAGGTTGGCCATAAAATACCGCGTCGTGAGGCTCGTCAGAGCCAACGATATAGGTAGTATTAGGAAAGACAGACTAGATAAACGAGTGAGCAATTGCCAAATCCAACGAAGAACCCAACGATGGGAGAAATGGAAATAGCCTACCTTGACCTTTTTAGCAAAAGACTCTATCGGAGATAATAAAAGCTCATCCGAGCCCGCTAGAATCAAGATGCGCTCTGTTTTCGCATCCGCCCACCACTCAGCAGGAGCGCGGTCAGGCTCACTCCACGCATCATGGTCCTTTCCGACATGGTACATAGCCGACCATTCGTTCAGTACACGTTCGGTGAGGAGGTCTTTATAAGCATTCTCCTTAAAGGAAGGCCAGTCGGTGTCGAAGTTGACCCAGGGCGCAAGGCCGAAGACGCCGGCAAGAGGGGTGGAAAGAGAGATAGGGTCAATTTCCGGGTGTGGGTGCGTGAGATGTAAGAGGACGGCCATGGCGAGATTACCACCTGCGGAATCGCCGCCGACAACTACGTTAGAGGGCGAACGACCAGTCTCGTTGAGGATGTAGCGTAGGGCTTCGGTTGCCTGGCGCAGTTGGGTTGGGTAGGAGCCATATGGACTTTGGATGTATCTTGGGAAGAAGACGGCGATGTCATGGCCGTTCTCGTTCACGGCCTTTATGAGGTCGAGCCAGAATTCGAAATGGGGAGCGACGGCTGCCAGCACGAACCCGCCGCCTGGTTATAGTTGTACTTAGATTAGCTTCCCGTGTTGTGCAAGGTCGTGGTTACACGTTCCAGGTAGTTGGGGTAAGTGGTGTGTCAAACACATACCATGGTAGAAGACGACTACGTTCTTTGCGTCTTTGTTGCCTAGCCAGTAGCCCTCGGTGTCGTGAGGTAAAGAGACGATCTCGGGCTGGAGGCCTCGTTTCTCCATGACGGACTTGTAGGTAACCGGGGTGGGGGGACTCAGATATCTATATCAGTTGTGAGTGTTTGTCATTTTGTTTCAACTTGAATGTATTCAAGTTGGTCTATTCCATCTCCTAGACCCCCAGGCTGTGGATCTCCAATAACGTATAAATCGGCAAACAATGAAAACGTACTGGTTCTGGCGAGCTGAAAACCGATCAACCGCCGTTCGGACCGCGGTAGCCAGCAGATGACCCTGGAATGTCTTCGGGCTGCTTTTCCCCCGAAACACTCCAGTGATGGCGGCATACAGGACATTTGCGAGGATGTTGAGTTGACCCAGTTGAGCGTCAGCTCGCTCCCAGAGACCCAGCTCGGGCACATTAGGATCTTTCTTGGTGTCCGCCATGGTTTCGAGCTCTGAATGCGTTGAAGTGGAACTGAGATATGGGAATATCACAGATGCTGCTCTGGTGATACGATTGTGAAGAGTCTGGAAGCTGCCGAAGTTGAAATATTTTTTCGGCTGGGGAAAACAAACCCACTATACTAAGTAAGCGCTCACTGCACTGATGCAGTATCCCCGCTCTTTCCAGCGCGATCCGGCTGGTTTTAGCCTCGGCTGGCCCGTGTGGAGCTGAACTCTCGCCAAACTCTATATCCTTTGATATCCACGAAGAACACGTTTATTTGGGCTTGGAAGAATCGGAGGTTTTGAGGATGCATATTCAGAAAAGACTGATGTTTCCCTGCTGTTTCTATAGTTCTGTTCGAAAGAGACCTGCCCATTTCAGTATACACGGGCATATTCCTGCATCTGTGATGGTTCAAGTTTCCAGCTGAGGCGTCCAGGTATTGGCACCCTAGTCCTGATTGGGTATCCCTGATGTTGGTCCACCTACCAATTCAATATACAATGTGCGAAGGGAAGACGTCTACATAATATAATTCTAGTAAATTTGATCTTTGGCAGATTCCTTCGAATTTTGGATCTGACTGTACATCCATACAGTTTCATTGCTACTAATATGCTTTATGACAGAAAGGTCACAGGTTCGCGCTACGCACAGCAGGGTCTATTTGCGACGTTTTCGGATTAGAATTGTAGACCTAAGCGCCGTTGGTCAAGCCCTCCTTACCGTCCAGTTCGCAGAACGCCTTGAATGTCGTAAAAACATTATCTTCGCCCTCCCCACTGCCACTGTTCTGGATGATGCACTCGGCAGTCGCACCAACAAAGAACACATACCCTTCACGCACTTCCTCGGTCTTGCTGCCGACGGTGATGGTTCCATTGCCACGGGTACAGATAATGACGCTGGGGCCCTCGATCGGGTCGAAGGTAGCCTTAGCCCCAGTACGCTTCAAGTCGGTCTTAACCACACTGAACTCCTTAATCGGGGGGTTGTAGAGCATAGACTCCGAGGCACTCGAGTAAGCGCTCGCGTTCAGGACGACATATGGATAGTCCGTTGGGCGAAGCTTCTGCTCTTCAATGGGAGCATACGAATAGGTCAACATCTTGGTCAAGGTATCGACATCCTTGAACTTTGGAGTGAAGCCTGCGCGGACGACGTTGTCGGAAGAGGCCATGCACTCGATAATATCTCCCGAGACATAAGCGTGGATGTCATCGGCCTTGAGGAACATAGCCTCTCCGGGCTGGAGCTTGATGAAATTGAGGAAGAAGAAAACAAACGAGCCGATATCGTTGGGGAATTGCTGGTCAAGTCGGCTGATAACCTCGGCCAACTCACCTGGGTTGGTTGGGTTGGTCTCAATTTCACCGGGGAGAGTACCGAAGCTTTCCGGTGAGTTCTTTGCAAGAGCAACAAGCTCCTTACAAGCAGCCTCGATATTCTCGGGGGTAGACTCCATCAAAGTGGTGAACAAAGACCGTAACGCATCCTTGTTCTTCTGAACAACCGAAAGGTCCTCCGAGTCCTCGTTGCCCTTGACAGCCTGTTCAAAGGCGCTAGCAGCCTCGGAGCCAACAAGTGTACGGAGGGGCTCGATGGCTTGGAGGAAGTGGGTGATCTCGGCGAGTGGGCGGAAACCGCAAAGCCCTTCGAACGGTGTGATGGCAATTGTCATCTCGGGTTTATGGTTGTCATCTGGATTATAACAGTCCCATCGTAAGTATCTTGCTCTGACATTTCCAGTTTTTATATTTTCTGCACTCTGCACGTACCGGGATAATTTCTAGGGTCCCGAGCGTGGAGCTGCTCAGCCAGCGCCTTGTTGGGGTGGGCTTGGATGCTCAGCGCCTTGCGAATGGAGAGCACCTTGAATAGGAATGGAAGTCGGCTACCATAGCGCTCGCTAATTTCGGTCGACAGAAGAGCCTGGTTATCTTGTACGAGATCGAGAAGGGAGCGCTGAGTCTCGACATCCTTGGAAGGCAGAGAAGGATGGGTACCCATCCACAGCTGTAACCTAGGTCAGGATCCGGCCCACTTCATTTCAAGGCGAGTCTGTAGCCATGCTTTGAGCTCACCTCTGCATATGGCTTGTCATTTTCGACCGTGAAATCCGGGGCAGCCGTGGTGGCCGCATATCGGGCTGCTGCCGACTCTTGGCCGACCTTGCCTATGACGGGATTGAGTGCGGGGCATATACAACATTAGTTGACGCGAACCTACCCCAGTCGTAGCTATTAACGCCTGTTTGGGTTAAGTTAGCAGGGAGGGAGATTTCTGGGACAGATAGACATACCGCATTGCAGCCGAAGCAAAGGAATCTGCATTTTGAGGATGTTTGGTCGGAGAGAATGGAGGGGCCAGCAGTAGTTTTTCTATTACGCAGAATCTCCACGCCAAGACTCCCGGTGAAGGTGCATCCAGGGTCCGCGACTTTCTAATTAAAGATTCTGCACAGGCAACACAGAATGTTTTTATGATTATATCTTTAATTATCCCTCAATACATATATATGTCGATACCGCTTTGAGTCAGACAGAACCAAGTGATATCCTCTTGCAGACATTCCAAACAAGCAAAACCCTCTTCCGCAACCGGGTTTGCCGATGCTCCGGTTGACCAGCCCCGCATTCGATGATAGGTAAGCCGAAAAAATAATCGAATAAACAATAATTTCGTGGATTATATAGAGTAATCTTGATCATGTATATCGCAGACAGTTCGATATTAGACCATAGATGTTTAGAAATGCATTCTCCCTCCACTAAAAGTATATGCTAGAATCCTGGCGCCAGTCCTTAAGCGCGCGTCTAGGCCGACCGCCTTGGGGCTTATCACCGCGTGACGAACCACCGGATCTCGACCAGCTTCCCCCAGCTTCCAGTCGTCAATTCCCCAGATCCCAACTCCCCCTGCGGTGCCCACTTTTGCGCCTGCTCAATTCGGTCGCTTGTCGGTCGCCCCCCACACCAATATGTCCCGTCATCGTCCTCGGCCCCGCGACAATGGGCTGGGCAACAATGAGGAGATGGAGTTGTGGACCCGGATATGCCAGGACATCCACAAGTCCAAGGAGAAGTTCGATCAACAGGCATCTCTCTCGGTCCAAATCAAGACATTGGTGGATAAGATCACTCGTGAGGGGAACAGTAAGTCACACCCGATCGCGTTTACCGCGGTGAAACACGCGTATCACTTGGATGCGAACTGGAAAGATATGACGTGAGCTATCCTCGTAACCTGGCTGATACTCAACTCGCGAAGAACCCACCATGTCCGAACACGACCAACTAGATACATGGCTGCGCCAGAGCCAAAAACTCAGTGAAGAGGAACGATCGATCATGCAGGACGAGCCATGCGACGTGATCAAGAACTTGGAACTTCTCACGGCGCTTCGCAAGGCCTCCGAAGCAGAGGCCCCTCCAAATCGATCCAATGCCCTCTCAAAGTCCCGTAAAAAGAGGGATATCGAGAGCTCCACTGATTCCCCGAGTGCCTCTGGTGCGGACAAGTCTAGTCGATCTAAAGGCGGGGTTCCCCGCAGCGCCAGTGTTTCTAGCACTCAGGCGCGTGAGGGCCGCAGTGATGGTGTTGCGGTGAAAGTTGAAGAGGGTATGGAAGGTACCAAAGGGACTGTAGCCGAACGCAGTGGACTACTCGTTGTTGGAGCCCAGGTTGTCTTCAAGCACAACAAGAACAAGCAGGGAGTAGAAGGCGAGGGTATACAATGCATCATCAAGAATATTTCTGGTGATGGTCACAAGAAACGGTATGGATGCTTATTCCCCTCCAGGGCTGACCTCTTCTTTCCATGACTGATTACTCGTCGATAGCTGGTACGACGTGCAAGATCCCGAGCCTAACGAGAATGGCGAGCAAGGTGCGGTTTACAAGACTACCGCATCGTCACTCATCCCCATCCCACAAGTGAGCTCCTCTGCCTTGCCATCCTTTTCTGTCGGGAAGCAAGTTCTTGCGCGGTATCCCGACACCACTACCTTCTATCGGGCAGAGGTGATGGGGTCCAAGAAAGACGTCTACCGCCTAAAATTCGAGGGTGAGGAGGACGATAAGGAGATGGAAGTTGACCGTCGCTATGTCCTGGACATCCCGAACAAATAGGTCAGGCCGACGGCGATGTTCCCACGATCTTGTTCTTGATCTTGATTTGATACCCTTTAGCGAGGCGCTACTTTGGAGTTCGAGGGGGTCTGCCACTCCAAGCGGATACACCATATGACGATTGCATTTTGATTCTATTTCTTCTGCTTTAACAATGGCATCATCGCTGCCTGTTCTATAATTCTACTCCAAAAAACAAACCCAAAACTATGGAGTGTAGATGCGATCCACCATGGAAGCTGCTAGAGTAAGCACTGACAACGGCATGACTCAGCCGCCCCTCATCGTGCCGGTGCCGAGGGAGGGTTGACGCCATGAGACTCTCGGTGCCACCGTGATCATTTCTCAATTTCTACCTCAATGCTGGTCTAATTTCCCCCATTCTCATAACCCGCGCAACCCATTCGACTACCCTGTGCATACGCCTCTTTACTTCCATCGTCGACCGTCGCAATGGCGGATCTCCCGGCGCACGCCTCACCAAAAATTCCCCCGCAGTCCCTCCATCCCACCAGCGAACCGGGTAGTTTGCCAGACGATGCCAGCCAGGGAAGTGGTATCAAAACAGGTGAACAAACTCCGGCCCTCCCCGGGTCGATTTTGTCGCCTGCATTCACTCCGCCCGCAACCCCCGGCGGGACATTGAATGTGACCTCAAACCCGACTCAAGCTCTCCATGAAAGCCAAGCCGCGAGTCTCCGACATCAAGGCGAACACGCCAAAGCACCTAAATTACTATCGCAACTTCCACAGGTCGAGTGTATTGTTCGAGCACGAATCCCAACGACCAACGGCGCTGAAATGTTCCTGCACCTCTACCATAATGACTTGGACAATAAAGAGCATCTGGCCATTGTATTTGGTAACAAGATCCGTAGCCGAAGCTTGGATCGGGTGTACCCTGGGGAAACTGAGATGGACCGTATGATCCGAGGCGCATACGTGGGTAAATTGCACCCGGGGCGAGTTAGCAGTTGGGTCGACGAGGAGAAGAATGCGGAATCACAAGCGGAAGGCTCGACGAGGGTAGAGCCACCGTTGGTACGGATTCATTCGGAATGCTATACAGGCGAGACGGCGTGGTCGGCTCGATGTGACTGCGGTGAGCAACTGGATGAAGCTGCGCGATTGATGTCCTTCCCGGTTGAAGATTTGGCATCGGATGCACCTCCCGAGGCACAGTCTCTGCGATCACATTCTGCCGGGGGCGTTATAATCTATCTACGACAAGAGGGTCGAGGAATTGGACTTGGGGAGAAATTAAAGGCATACAATCTTCAAGATCTGGGATCTGACACAGTGGAAGCGAATCTCCTGCTGCGGCACCCGGCGGATGCTCGAAGCTATGGATTGGCGACGGCCATGCTGATGGACCTGGGCTGTGGAGCAGATGTGAACCCAGAGGGTGTTCGCTTGCTCACCAATAACCCCGACAAGGTACGAGCTATTGAAGGTGCTAATCGTGAAGTGTTGGTCAAAGAACGGGTCCCGATGATTCCTCTCGCTTGGCGCACTGGTGGCCAGCGAGGAATTAAGAGCTCTGAGATTGAAGGCTACTTGAAGACTAAGGTGAGTTTCTTGATTATCAAGCTATACACAGCTATCTGTATTTTGAGAATGATGCTAAAGCGTAGTTGCAGATCTCAAAGATGGGCCATATGATCCAATAATATTGACCCTGCTTTTCTATTTCTGTCCTTCTTTTTCATTGTGTTTGCTTCCTACGGGAATGCATTTTGTGATCTGTCTACTCCATCCATTGGAAAGTGAACCACCTTTGTACACGATCGACATGACCAGTCTTTTTTTCTTTTTCTTGCATATTTTTGTCTTGGGTGAACGTGACGCGACGCTTTTTGTACATGATCATTTCTCTTGTGCGATAAAATTTCCGACCATCTCATTTCCGGGGAAGATGGACATGGTGCATCCTACACCATTCTCCAAGTCACCTCTACAGCACAATATACTACTCTATACTACATACTACCAATGGAGTTCGGATGTCTTTTCCAGGTGGAGACAGCGTGCTCAGGCTGTCAGATCCGATCTGTGTAGATCATGATATGTACTCCGTACCACGAGCAAGATCGTTAACATGGCACACTATCTTCTGTCCATGCAAGATATTATGTTTCCTTCCATGACCTAATTGGCCCCCCGCATGAGGTTAACACCTTCTGATCTGCGATTCTCAAAAGGCGGTCATTCGCCAACCGAACGAAACCCCCAAAGTCTACCGCCGCACCGGGATTCTGATTCTTGACCCACTCACAACGCCAATGCCGATGCTGATTCCCTAACGGCTTCCCCCCTGCTGGTGTCCTTTCTGCTTCATCCTTGAATGGCTGCTATCATCCTCTAGCGCGCGTGTAAGGCCATGGCCAACCGTGCCCCGGTCAATATCAGCAACTATGTGGCGCCTTCACCGGCTATGGACCCGGTGAACGACGACCGCTCACGCCTAACCAGCGCCAAACCCGAAGAATCACCGGTGCCTTCGCGCTCGGCCTCGTTAGACGCAGAGGCCCTGGTCCCAGATACCCCCGATCACAACAATGGAGCGACGACTGCGGGGCGGAAACGTAAACTGAACAGTACATCGTCGCGAGGGGTCGCGAACCTCACCCCCGATCAATTGGCGAAGAAGCGTGCCAATGATCGACAAGCACAACGCGCCATCCGCGAGCGTACAAAGACTCATATCGAGGCGCTTGAACAGCAGGTGAGAGATCTCGCGTCTCAGAAGCCAGTCCTCGACCTTCAGGCAGCCCTTCAGCGCAATGAGCGCATCCGGTCGGAGAACCAAGAGCTTCGCCAGAGCCTGAAGACGGTAATGGACATCATACAACCTTTACTCGCAAAACCAGAAGCTTCAGGTGAGTTTTGCGAAGCTAGTTCGGCTAATCCCTGTCCTCTACCTCTCTGCGGCAGCACTAAACCAGAACAGACCTACCGGCTGTTGTTTGTCAACCAAGATCCATCCCACCCCAATCGAATCTATCTCCCTTTCCTGATGCCGACCACCTCACTCCAAACGCCCAATCGACGATTCCACTCGACAAATCATATGATGAGTCAATTGCAAGCCTCGACACGCCTTCCCCTACACACTCTGCGCCGACGTTAGGAAGTCGCCGCAACAGTGCCAACAGCGGCCTGCAATCGTCCTCGTTTCGCTCTGCATTGGATAGCCAGCGCCACAACAATACGCACGGCTTAGATCTCGGACTAGAAGAGCGACTTGGCTTCAACTTCCTCCTCGATCCTTCCCAGAATGTTCCCAAAGTCGACCAGCTTCGATGTGATAGTGCCGAAAATCCTCGAAGCCAGCAACCGAATCCAGAACCACCTCTTTACCTCCAACCACTGAATTACCCGGGCGACCGGGGGCCACCGGCATATGCGACGCCGGTCAGAAATACCGCATCTACATGTGCATTGGATAGCATCTTATTAGACTTCCTTCACAATCGGCAGCGTGAAGCAGCACAGGGGATCCCGAGACAGAGGCTCGCTGGGCCAGCGTATCCCAGTGTTTCCTCATTACTCAATCCGGAGAAGAGCGTTTACTCGCACCCAGTGTCGAAGGTGTTCACCGATATCCTGCGCACTTTCCCGGATATTTCCTCGCTTCCAGAGCAGGTCGCAGTGCTTTATACCATGTTCCTTCTCATGCGCTGGCAAATTTATCCTACGCAGGAGAACTATGACCGACTTCCCGAGTGGTATACCCCACGACCCACGCAGCTTCTCACGGCGCACCCTGCATGGATGGACTATGTCCCCTGGCCTCGAATGCGAGACCGACTTGCTACCTCGCATCAGGACTACCCATTTGAAAATTGGTTCATTCCTTTCACGCGAGGCATGAGTCTGAACTGGCCTTATGAAGATACCGACTGTCTCTTGTCAGCCGGCAACTCAGATGAGCTCATCATTAACCCGGTGTTTGAGCGGCACTTGCGGAATTTATCCAATTGGTCGCTGGGTCCTCTGTTTGCCGAATCTTATCCAAACTTGGTGGATACTACACAAATTAGGCCCGAGAGGGGTTCCAATAAAACTCCCTCATAGGCCCATTCATCCTTAGACTTCACGTCGCTCTATTCAGTTTCATTTGGTTTGCAGCGTTCAGTTTCGATTAATGAGAATTTCCCTTTTTATTTTTTTTCTTTCTTCTCTGTTCTGTGATCTGTTCGGCATATACTTCGTGATATACTTCGTGGTGATTATGTTGAGTATGCTATATCGTTTCCGGTTCGATAGAGACCGACTTCATACCAGAGCAGCAGTGGTCATTTAGAGGTCGTTGGCAGAAATAATAATATTACTTCATATATTGGCATTTATTTCTAACATGTCTATTCCTTCCGGCTCTTCTCGTTCCAGAATTCGAGCCCTGATTGTTGTCGAAGCGTACCGTACATCGAGCTGCTGTCAAGGCATTCACCAGCATAATCCCTAGCAGCTTCCATGTTGCCACGAGCCAGCTCAAGGCCAGGAAGGTTGACACCGAATTCCTGGGCCATGTCCATTGCATGCTTCGCATCCTTGATAGCCAAGGACACGCCAAATCCAGGACGAGAGTCCAGAGGCGGGGCATAGGCACCAGTCGTCAATCTGTAATAGGGTGAGCCAATGTTTCTATTAATACACGTAAATGGAGAAATTTCAAACGAACCTCTTCGAATATCCACCAGCAACAGGACCAAAGGCCTCGCCAATCAGCTCCTCCATAGGGCCAGTTCCGAGTCCGGTCTTCTCAGCGAAAACCTGGGCCTCGCCGACGGCTTCCATCATGTTGACAGTGACAATATTTCTAATAACAAAGTTAGCAACAACTTCAAGCCAAAAGAGAGGAAGGGAAAACAAACCCAGCAATCTTTAGTAGGGAAGACTTAGCCGGGTCTTCTCCGCACTCGATCACACGCCGGCCCATAATATCTTGAATAAGAGGCTTCACGACCTCGGTGGCACTCTTCGGACCGCCAATGGCAAAGACCAGCTTGCCATCGACGGCGATGGGGTTTCCACCAAAGACCGGGGCCGAGACGAAAGCCGCGTTTTGGTCTTTCAGCGCCGCGGCTGCGGAGCTCACGGTCTCCGGGTGAACGGTTGAGCAATCTACGAAAATCTTATCCTTGAGGGTATGTCCTGATCCAATGGCGGAAGAGACCAAGCTCTCAAGAACCATGTCATTGGAAACCTGTGTTACACATCAGTCCTGGCGAATCATTCAGGGGGTGACTCAGAGCATACCATGGTGAAGATGATCTTGCTGTGAGCGACTAGATCATTGAACCCCGGCACGGCAATTCCACCGATGGATTGCAATGGCTGACCGCGCGCCATGGTGCGATTGGTGTACAGCAGGCTCAGGGCCTTCTTCGCGGCTAGGTGCCGTTGCAGGTTGTTGGCCATTGCCAGGCCCATGGACCCGAGGCCATACTGCGTTTAGCATTAGCTTCCATTTCTTCCCGATGCGAGATAGACAGAGTTGGGAAAAGGCAAAGAGATAATAAAATTAGGCTTACCCAGCCGATTTGAGTCATTGTGGGTGGTAGTGATCTGCCCTTAGGCTAGGGTTCGGGAAAGCGTTGAGGTTATTGGATGTCTGAGCGATAACGCGATTGATAACGAGTTCTGAAGAGATCAACTCGAGGGAAACAATGTCCTAGCCACTTGTATTACTTGATGCAATTGTTGTTAATGGTCAATTTGATCAGATTGAAGCGGCCATGCCCGTTTAATAGTAGGATGAAGAGGGGGATTTCGTCGTTTTCCGAGGGAAATCGGAGTCGGCCGATAGCAGGTGGTCTTGTTTCTACTTGGGATTTCTAAGGCTACCCTAGGTACAGGCTCATGTGGTCCTCGGTACTGAAAAAGGCTAAGAGCATACGTATCTCAGATGCGGGGTGAGAGATCTGAAATCCTGGGGAAGCCATTATAGCCGGGATCTAGTGGTAGTGGTTCTATTGATATGGTGAGTTCTACCAAGTCCTTAACCAGTGTTTATGGTGCTCCGTCCACGACAATTGGGCTGCCAAACTATCATTATAGGTCATTACAGTCACCCGGTTAATTTCTTTCCTTGTACATCTAGCAGTTATATTCAAGCTCTTTCCATTGCAATTGCATTTTGATACGAATGCATCTCCCCCAATCTCCTCTCTGATAGCTGTGGCAGTGTTGGCAACGTGCGCTGTCACGTCAGGTCACGCGGCTGCGGCTGGCTAGTTGGAAGCGCCGACTGCGGGGAGCCGCTCAGGTACGGTACTGTCACGTAATTTAACGATGACGCCCACCCTGAGGCAGGCGCCAGCTCGGTGCGGCCTTCTAGCCTCACCTACCTCACCTCCCCCCGCCCTTTTGCACTTCCATCCACCTTCTGGAAAGTCCGTGCATAGATTCCCATTTCCAGAGCACTTACTTCCCTCTCCTCCACCATGGCGGAAATGCCCATTGGTACGTGACCCCGAGTCCCTTCGTCCCTAAGCCTCCTGCAGACCGCGTGTCCTCCACCCCCAGTTCCCTCAAGCTAACAACTCGCAGTGCTCGACGGAGGAACCGGTTTCCTCAAAGTCGGATATGCAGCCCAGGTTTGTCGCATATACTCATTCGACGATTGAATCTCCTCCTCTAACTCGACCTCTCCGCCAGAACTTCCCAGAGCATCAATTCCCCTCGATAGTGGGGCGCCCCATCTTGCGAACGGAGGAGCAGTCCGGCGACATCGTGGTGAAGGATATCATGTGTGGTGATGAGGCTGCTGCTGCCCGTTCGATGCTCCAGATTAGCTATCCTGTACGTCGATGTCCAACGAGGGCACCCTTCCAGCCCGTCGCCTCTACCCCGCAGAAAACAAGTTGCTGATTACAGCCGTCCCCTTGCGGGCGGGAATTGCTATAGATGGAGAATGGTATCGTCAAGAAATGGGATGACATGCAACATTTGTGGAACTACACTTTTTACGACAAGATGAAGATCGACCCTACCGGCCGCAAGATCCTCCTCACCGAGCCCCCGATGAACCCGCTCAAGAACCGCGAGCAAATGGCCGAGGTCATGCTGGAGGGATATAACTTCGGAGGTGTCTATGTGGCGATCCAGGCGGTGCTGGCACTGTATGCCCAGGGTATGCAGCGAATCATTCAAACGCGATATACTCTCGTTTTTGAGGACATGCTAATAGATGGGCTATCATAGGTCTGAGCAGTGGTGTGGTTGTGGACTCCGGTGACGGTGTGACACACGTTATCCCCGTGTACGAATCGACTGTGCTGAACCATCACATTAAACGATTGGACGTCGCCGGTCGCGACGTTACTCGTAACCTCATCGCCCTCCTTCTGCGCCGGGGCTATGCGCTGAACCGAACCGCCGATTTCGAGACCGTGCGTCAGATTAAGGAGAAGCTGTGCTACGTCTCCTACGACCTTGAGCTTGACAAACAGCTGTCCGAGGATACCACTGTTCTCGTTGAATCCTACACCCTCCCCGATGGTCGTGTTATCCGCGTGGGCAGCGAGCGATTCGAGGCCGCCGAGTGTCTGTTCCAGCCTCACCTGGTTGATGTCGACCAACCCGGCATGGCAGAATTGCTTTTCAACACTATTCAAGGCACCGATGTCGATATCCGATCCAGTCTATACAAGGCCATCGTGCTCTCAGGTGGTAGCAGCATGTACCCCGGTCTGCCCTCGCGGTTGGAGAAAGAGCTGAAGCAGCTCTGGCTCACTCGGGTTCTTGGTGGCAACCCAGAGCGACTGAATGTATGTTTTCAAAGAATACGTATGATCGAAGTATCTTACGTGGCTAACGGCTCTACAGAAATTCAAGGTTCGCATCGAGGACCCCCCTCGGCGGAGGCACATGGTTTTCCTTGGTGGTGCCGTGCTTGCCAACCTGGTATGTCATATTACTTTCCTTTGGATGATTTCATCTCAAACTCCGCAGCACCATGCTAACATGTCATTTAGATTGCCGACAAGGACGACATGTGGGTATCCAAACAGGAGTGGCAGGAACAGGGTGCGCGTGCCCTGGCGAAGCTTGGTCCGCGGTAAAGCGAATGTATTTAGACGGTTGTTTCTATGATCTCCTTTCTCTTCTTGTTTTCTTCTCCGTCTTGTCTTGCTTCGCACTCTCTCACGCATTACCTGCAAGCCGTGCCTCCCTGCTTCCTTATCCATGTCCTTTCCTCTGTCCCCCACGACCGCTCTGTCGATATCCTCCCCATTTGTTTTTGCCGTATCTTACAGCCTCTTCTATATTGTGCCTAGACTGGTCTGGTGCGGGCGGACTTGGGCCTTTGAATTCAAGAAAAGAAACATTTCTATCGACACGGATCTTTCTATCACGTAGGATTGTAGAGGGTCGTAGATGGAGTCAGTTGTTTCTCGGTCCTGGGTAAAATATGAAGAATACTAATTAGCGGGAGCTTCATGCTTCATGGAATGCATAAAACCTCTCAGAGCCACTGGTCTCTGAAATCATAGACTCTCCCGACTCTTTGTATGTCGAATCCCAGTTGAGCTTCCATGATAATCTTCATGGTATGTTAGCGGGCAGCTACAACCGTCGGTCTCGGCACACGCAACATTTGCTACTGCTACCAACAAGGAAAAGAATCCCGGTTAACAAATCGTCCCTCCTCTTCATAAGCCAAACCGGTTCCCTTCATAAGCCAAAGGGAACTCCTTAGGTCCCGGCCAACCTGGCCGGCGATAAAATTCCCATTTCCTTGGTCCATTCACCAACGGCGGTTCGCCCCTAGTAGCCCATGCTTGATGTGCAGGAACACGCGTATATACAAAGCCCCATAGTTTCGGGAAGGGTAAATGCTGAAGAATTTCATGCCTCCGGGCTATACCAAACTGAATTGCTGTGGCCAGAATCACCGTTGAATCGATGGCAGACTGTCGGTCCACACAGAAGATATCGATGGTCCAAGAACGAGAGACACTCGGACACATAGTAATCTCCTCCATGATCTTCCATATATCCTGTGCCGTTCCATCGCTAGCGCCTGAGCTCCCACCTTTCCAAGGCGTGAAGATACAGCGCGGGGTCGCGGTGCGAGTATGGTCTGTCTCTGATTCTGTCTCATCGTCTGAATCCACGTAGAGATCATCTTTAACCCCCATCTCTGATTTCAGCCTGGAGATACCCGTTTCACTCAGGCTATCCGTCAGAGAAAATAAAGGACTCATTGAGGGTTTGCGTATGGCTGGTTCCCAATGCGGTACATTCCAATAGAACGGTTGATCTGGATGACAGAGTTTCTCTTGATAAACCCAACCTCGATTGACGTCCTCCGGATCCAGGAAACATGAGATATGACCAGTCGATATTTCTTGCCCCATGAATAGCTCGAACAATACTTCCCAGTCGTAATTTGCCCGTTGTCGGGGCCATTGACTCGACCCTGTTGCTGAGGTGTATCATCACACCGAAGAGAGTCGACTCGCTACTTTCGAATGGCTCGGTGAGATATAGCAAAGGGAAAACCTCGTGTCTCATCGCATAACCACAGTCCCAGAGTCGGTACTCGTTCCAAAAGGTCGCCAGGTCTCTCCTAGTCGACATCCGATGGCGTTCCCATGGAATCAATTCCATTGTCATAGACGGGACATTTTTGTACATTCTCGTTACAAGGTCTTCGAGAAGTCCACGACCAGATCGTTTCTTGCCTTTAAACATGGCCGGAATGGCTTTCTGGATGTCACCTTGCATCTGCACAAGCTCCTCGGCGGTTGTATCGAATAGAACGAAGAAAACGAGATGGCTTTCACTCGGTGCACGCTGCCATACTGGCATCTTGATTTTGTAATTGGCAGCCAGCGACAGAATCTCATCTATCAATTCCGTCGGCAGACGCGGCTTCAACGCACTATCCACCGCATTAACATACCGCTCGTGTCGAAGCAACGATATCGGGCTGGAAGTGAAGACCCCAACGTCCGGATCACGGAGTACCAGTCCCTCGCGATGACACTCTTCATGCTCCATCGGAGCCTTCCAAATAGGGCCCCAGGTACAGGCGAACGCTTTGAAGTCCAATGTTTGGCGATCAGCATGATCGGACCAGAGGAGGATGTCGGCGAATTCAGTGCAATACTCATCATACCGCCAGATTTTCTCGCGGTAGAAACAATATGTGCGTTGGGCGTAGACGTATAGCTCGGTCGATTGCGTCTGTTGCTGAATGGAAACAGTTACTACGGTGATAACTTCCTGATCCTGCTTTTCTTTGTAGAGGGGTGTTCCTAAAAGTTGGCACTTGGTCATATCGTCTGCTATGATGATCTGTGAATGGCCTGATCGATGTGCTAATACTGCAAGGGCGTAGATATTGGCCTGGCTGTCTTTGTGAGGGCCTTGTTGAGCTATGGATGCGAGCAGTCGCTTTGGAGGAGACCATTTCTCCAAGCTGATCCTGTTATTGTCAATCTGAATCGCATGGTCGTTTCCAAAATAATACTCGCGGTTTCTCTGGAGATCTTCTGCAAGGGTGGTTTGGAGCTCTTTGGTCAGTCTTTCTTGACAGGCTTCGTTTAAGTCGGTCAAGAGGACAAGTGGGTATGAGTAGTTTTGGGAAGTTCTCTCTTCTAGAAAAACTGGAGGACTACCGCCTTGAGTCATTGTAAGACTAAAGTCGCTTCGGGATAGAAAAAAGAACCCGAAGGATTGAATCGGATTGGCCCCCGTGGTCAGCCAAAATGTCACTACATATAGTGTATCAGCTGCGCCAAGCCGCACCGTCGACTAACAGTGGGGGCTGCGCACGGATGTTCAAAGATTGGCATAGCCACACATAAATCTCTTGTTCAATGTCTACATTTAAGAGGGCAGGACTGTTCAGATACTCGGTTAATTAATAGAGCATGTCATGAAATGATACCCGAAATTCTGATGGTAGACTAAGCGTACACAGAAATAAGGAAGGTCATGGTAAAGAAATCGCGCCTGGTCAAATGCTTACAAGCAACGAATGGTACGCTGCAACTCAGCATGGAGATCCCCCTTTCTAGTCTGCGTAGACGGTTGGATTCTTTATACTCACATAAAAAAAAGAGAAAAGAAGGGGCGAATTTCAAAAGGAAAACAACATTCCATGCATTCAAAACGAGGATATAACAATGCTAAACGCAATTCATGGCGAGCTATGCAATGAACCAATGTGAAACCCCAGAGACAAGCATAAGTGAACAAAATAGCTGGTTGGTCATAATTGAAGAAATGGTATTTACCGTTCAATGGCTCCTGGCGAAACCGCCAGAATTACCGCGAATGCTGCGACAATCAACGCCATGGCTATTGCCGCTGTCAAAGCAACACTTCCCCGGCTGGCGGGGAACTTGCCCCGGACAATCCAGTACTGGCTTTCGAAATAGCGGTGAAAGCCCACCACGAGAATTAAAATGGCCACGCCAATAAAGGTGGATCCAAGCGGTTTTCCAACGCTGCGTAGCCGGGCCGAATCTTGGGATGAGGGAGCGGTAGCGACATTGTACATCGCTGGAGAGAGGTTGGGTGGAAGAATGGCAGAGCCATGAATACTGTTGGTATCTGTGACTGCGGTGGCTGAATTAAGTCGGAAGAGTTGAGTGACGGCAATACCGATTGAGGCGAAAGCAAGAGAGGTGCGCATCCAGGCGAGGAATGTTCGCTCTGCGGACGAGTTAGAAGACGATGTCAGGTGATATGGAAAAAGAAAAGAAAAGAAAAGGGATAAATATACCAAGGGCAAGGTGGTCACGAGCGACACTCCCTTTGTTTTCTAACTCAAGAGCACCGAATCGGTCCACGAATCGAGAATACCATGAATGGTGTGGCTCGGTGGGCGAATCTGGGGTATTATTTTGCGCACGATTGGCGCCGTTCGTGCCTACTTCGAGGCGTGGGGTACTCGGCTCATATTTTCTCGCCTCGGAAGGGGCCCCCTGAGCGTTTTGGTTTGGTGTCGCGGTGGCTTGGTAGTTTCGTGTTGAAGCACCCGCTGTATTAATAGGGGTCGACTCGGTGGAGGGTTGGGCCTGCTGCGAACCGGCGTGCTTTCGGGATGAGGATGAATAGCTTGAGTGGGACCGGCTGCTACCAGCCGACGATGACAGTCCCGAATCTGCATGCGTGGGCGGGCGTGACGATGAAGATCTGATATCTCGAGCTCCTGCGGCACTGTGAGGACCTGTCGGAGTGGTCGCCGATGAGTCGAAATCGTTCATGATGGCGTGCTCATTGCCTTGAGGGTCACACTTGAGAATGCGTCCAATCGCCAGGCTGGCTGGACAGGGCTCGTGCAGCACAGACACGCCAGGCACCGCAAACAAGGGTGCAGAGCCTTTTAGGAGTGCGCAAAGATTAGGAGAATGAAGTGTTGCGGGCTTCGTGTTTAATGGTGAGAATGGGTATGTTTCCCTTGAGTTCTGCTTCAGAGTCGATTTCTTTTCCTCCCCTCCTCCTTCATTCAGCTGTCATCATCAGGTGGACTGCTGCGGTATGTGACGAGTGAAAATCCTCGGAAGATCATTGATCGCTCGTCCGGGGATGCAGGTGATCACATGCTCCACCACCCTAGTGCCGATCCGGTAATCGAATTACATCATCCTGTCTATCCGTTTCTGGTAGGCGGTACCTTTCCGATTGGGAGACACTTTGCTTTTTTTGCCCGCATCGCGCGATTATCTCCCGTGGCTATTTATCTTTCCAACTATCCAACTCCTCTCTCCCTCACGCCTTCTCTCAACAAAATGGCGTCGACATCGACAGGGTCTAGACCTGCCCCTAGTGGCAAGGTCGACCTATCTCAAAAGTTATCACAATTGCGATCAAGCACGAACCGCCGATCCCAAGCCGCATCCACCCGAGATCCAACACCAACAACCCCTCCTCTGCCTTCGCCTCCAGACCTCTCCACCCATCAATATACCCGTCCCGTCCGTCGCATCTTATCACCCAAAGACCACGAACTATTTACCTCCTCGCCCACTTACAAATTAGTCTTGGCTTTTACTTTCGGCCTATCGGATTCGGTACGCGGGCGAGCCATCACCGACCTCAAGGAACCCGAATCCAATGCCATCTCGAAGATTGCCCAGATAGTAGGACAGATACGACTGCTGGTGGAGAAGTGTCCGCCAGAGGATCAAGGCGGGTCGAGATTTGGAAACCCTGCATTCCGCATCTTGTTCGATCAAGTCGCGGCGCAGAGCTCGTCATGGCACCAGAAAATCCTCGGTCTCACTGACCCAGCCGCCATCGATGAAGCATCCACATATCTGATCAACTCTCTTGGCTCACGGGACCGTATTGATTACGGCTCAGGCCACGAGTTGAACTTCGTGATGTGGCTGCTCTCCCTTTACCAGCTAGGCAAACTCCCCCGGAGTGAATTCCCGGCCGTGGTGTTCAAGGTCTATCTGGAGTACCTACATTTGATGCGCGACATTCAATCGACATACTACTTGGAGCCTGCTGGCTCTCATGGAGTCTGGGGTCTGGACGACTATCACTTCCTGCCATTCCTATTTGGTGCCAGCCAGCTTGTCGACCATCCCTATGTGACCCCGCTGGGTATTCACAACACCGCCATGCTGGATGAGGAAGGCGACAAATACCTTTATCTCGACCAGGTGCGGTGGGTGGACAGTGTGAAAACCGTCAAGGGTCTTCGCTGGCACAGTCCTATGCTGGATGATATCTCTGGCGCTAAGAACTGGTTCAAGGTTGAAAGTGGCATGAAGAAGATGTTTGTCAAGGAGGTTCTGGGGAAGCTGCCCATCATGCAACATTTCCTGTTTGGCAGCCTCTTGCCCGCTGCCGAAGGTATGGGTGAGCTTTCTGGGGAAGATGGGGATCACGAGCATGAACATGACCATGCCCACGATCATCCCCACGGCCATGCAGCACATACCGATTACTTCGGAGATTGCTGCGGTATCAAGGTACCCAGTACCGTTGCCGCGGGTGCGGAAATGCGTAAACGAATGGGTGGGTCGGGACTGCGCCCAATCCCATTCGATTGAAGCCTCGTTTCAAATGGATCCAATTAGACCACCTTTTAATCTTGATGAGAAATGACACATATAAAAATGATGAAATCACAAGCAGACGAAGTTTACGAATTTGCGGTGAACCATGTAACCTTCCTGTTGGGGAGTAGGATAGTGTCTAATTTTCAGCCCCAAAAAATAGATCCAAGTTTGAATATCTCTTCTCCTTCTGTCATTTTTTTCATCGTAGTGCGACATCGCCGAACATTGCGGTGGGCGTTGCGCAGATCAGATCGCATCAAAGTTGCCTCAAGGTGATCCACAACGCTACCAGTCACATTACATCACCGCATTGATTGGCCCACCGCCCCAACGCATTGGAACTGCCGCAAGCAAAAGAAACTCATCACCAACCCAACTTCCCAGAAAACCTTGAGTGGCGCCAGAAGTCAGACGCCACACCGCCATTATCACAGGGACTTGGAGGGCCGGGATACCCTGATTCCCCTCCTCGACAGCTCTACTGTACACTCCCAGGGGCTGTCTCTACTTTCCCGATCACCAGGAACCAGGCCCAAGGCCACCGGGCCAAAGTCACGCGGCGGCAAAAAAAGAAAAAAGGCAGACCCACCCGGAAAAAGGCACTCCTCTTTTTCCCCTCTTTACTCCGCACGCGCAACTGGGGCCCTCTTGCTCGACAGTACCAACCCCCCACCACACCCATCCCATGGCGCCAGACGAGTACTCCACTGGCGGGGGCGGCAGGCTCAAGTTGAAGGGGAGCAAAGTGGCCGATGGACGGGTGGAAAAGAAAAAGAAGAAGAAGGGACTGAAGAAGGAGAAGAAGGAGGAAGAGGGGAAGGCTAATGTGGATGTGGATATTGAACGGGGGGAGAATGACCTTCAGGCAAGGCAGTCCGAATCCAATTCCAAGTCCAAGTCACCAGAACATGAACGGGATGAGAACGTGCCCGGACCCAAGACTGAAACGGAAAGGAAATATGAGGAGGTGAAGCGGAAACGGGTATGTTAATCTATCGATTTGTCCCCCCTTTTTCCCCTTTGCTTGGCCGGTGGGACTGGATGGCGTGACATTTGGTGTGCTGACTAGGATGTGTTGGATAGTTGCGTGAACGGCTCCAGCGGGAAGGTGTTAAGACTCATAAGGAGCGGGTGGAAGATTTGAACAAGTACCTTAGTCGACTGAGTGAGCATCACGATATGTATGTCTATGTTCTAATGGTGAATTTTGGATCAACGTGGAACATTGAAAGGCTAACTGGTGCACAGGCCCAAGATTGGACCTGGCTAGAGGAGAGGAGAGGAAAGGAGAAAGGAAAGGGACTACTTCGGCCGCAATGCTACGAGAGCAGTAACAGGCCACATTCATGTATCATATGGGCAAGATGGAACGATGGTATATTCATATAAAATCCAAATCTGCTAAAAAGAAGTAAATGCCCCTGGGAGTCCCGTGGGATCTCTATGAAGCAGCCCGAAAGAATCAAAAGCAACAAAATCCAATAAAGGGGCGGATCAAAAACATGCCAGACGAATGCAAGATGAAAGGCCAAAGACGGGATCCCAGTGCGGAAGTGACGAACGCCGTGTAGATGGGATTAGAACGAAGCCGAGTAAGAAGACAAAAACACCCTCCCAATAGAGTCGAGAAAAAGGAAAGGAAGAGAGCCCGGATGAAACCGAGGCGACAAGGATAGAGAACACCCCAGATAAGAATGGGAAACAGGAACAGGAACACCACGCTAAATTCAAGCGGTTGAATGGTGACAACCAGCAGGGGGAGTCACACCAGTGGCGAGATAAGAGATCCGAGATCGGAAACCATGGTACCGGACCGAGGATGATGATGGAGATAGAGATGAGTTGAGAGAAAGGGGGGAGAGAGCGAGATTCCATCAATCCAAATGGTGTCGGTGTATGTCGTGGTTACTCTCATACGCCCTTGACGACGACGGTGCGCTCGCTGTTCAGCTTATCGGCATTGCGGGCGTGGGATTCCTTCTTGCAATCCTCTAGACCACTGCAAGAGTGGGCCTCTAGCATACGGTGCTTGGAACAGAAGTGGCCGTGGCAGAAGCTACAATCACCAACAATCCGCTGGGCGGCTTCCTTGCACTCCTTGAAACTGCAACGTGGCTTGCGGGGAGGCATGTTGTATGGAGTGTATGAGGCTGAGCGAAGGGGATCGGCGCAGACGGTTCTGAGTGGTTGTGGCGAGCTCAGCGGGTCGTTGGGGTGGTTTGAGATAAGCGCCGGAAGGTAGAGGATGTGGCAAGCGAACGAGTGATTGCCGAGAGACTCTCCTGGTTGAGAGCGGTGATGGTAGGTGGTAGATAGTAGGTAGTAAGTAGGTGGAAAGTAGGTGAGGAGAGGAGAGAGGAGAAGTGGAGAGAAGTGAGGAGAAGGTAGTAGGTAAAGAGGTAAGAAGGTAGGGTCAGGAGGTATGGAAGCGGAAAGGCCCAGGTGATGTCAAGATAAAGGGGGCAGTCAAGTCGGGAAGGGGGAGCAGATCGTTATATATAGGGAAGTCGGAACGGGCGGGAGAATAAAAGTCAAACGGAGCCAGTTTTAAGAATTACATGGAAATGGAATGGGCTGAGTCAGTTGAGGCGTGGAGAGTGACGGAATCATCGAAGGTTCGATTGTGGCGTACGCAGTAGTTAGCAGTCTAGCAGTGACACTGTTAACAGTTAGCACTTAAGCAGTAAGTACTGCTAATACTAACTAAAACTAACACTAGATCATACACTATTGATTCTAGTCAAATCCATCTATAGTATATAGTAATAGTATCTAATACATCTGACCACTGACCACTCCCTACTACTGACTCTACCACGCGACTCCTTTCACGTGAGTGTACAGCCGCATTATTCTGGCTGGTACGGAGTCCACGACTACCCTAACTTCTCCCGGTGCAGGACTACTGCCGGGACTCCACATTCTGAGTGGCAAAGGACATCTCAACTGCGGTGAGTTGGTCCCAAGGTTCTCCTCGCGGTAAATTGGACGAGTCTCCTGTGGCCCATGCGCCCTTTACCATTGATGCACGATGTACATTGTACCATGTACCCCGTAGGCAATCGGCCCTCCTCAGGCCATGAGACCAGGTATCGCGGACCACGTACATACCTCCCAACCGAACGCCCCTCAGCAAGGTCATGGTCATGATCAAGGTCGATCTCGTCGCCCAACCATACCCCATTCATAGGGCAACCAACCCCGTTCAGCCTGCGCGGAAAACACACCGCGCACTTCTCCTTAAAACTCTCTCTGCCCCCTTTCGATCGCCTGCAGCCCGATTCAATCTCTACTCCACTGCAGAAGCCGGCCCGTTGCAACTGCTCCGCGGGTCTGCCGCAATCCACTTTTTGGTTCCCACGCTGTACGTGCCCGCTACGTGGTCCTGGTCTTTGGGATGAGCTGGCATAGGGTACTACCGTACTCCTACCATCGGGAAGGGCGATCTGCGAATTGACCCCTTCCCCCCTCCTAGAGAGTATTTGAAATTCGTATGCATTGGGTAATAAAGAAACTAAGGCAGCAAGGGAAAATCAAAATGAAAAAGAAAACAAAAGAAAGTAATAAAAGTCAAAAAAGAAACAAAAAAAGAAGAGACAACGCCAGTCGCCCTGCGCACGCACCCGATTTATTGCGCCCGAAACCCCTTGCCCTGTCAAAGCAAATGGAAGAAAGAATAGACAAAAAACGAAAATAAAAGAGATAAAAAAATATCTCTGCATACTCAGCTTTCATCCAAGTCGAGCTCCATCCTCTTTCTCTTTCCCGGCATCGGGATCCAAGTAGTCTGGGCGTTCGGCGGCCTCGTATTCGCCGATAAGGTCCATCACCACGGACCGCGCCTCATCAAACTCCGTCAATTCTTCTGAAAATGCGGCCGACTTTCTGTATTGATCCAGGAAAGCATTGCGCTTGCGCAGACGATCGTATTGCTGAATGATTCGCTTGAACAAGGTTGCCACTGAGGTGTGGTTAGCCAGCATCAGTCCGCTCACTCGGTTGCTATGATGTAGATAAGGCGACTTCTTGGTGAGCGCCACCTGAATACTGGCGGGGCCCCATGGAATGAAAGATGCCAGGCGACGTTCACGAATGCGGAGCAGAGACTTGTGCACATCGGTGGGGTCGGCCTCGCCTTGGATAATGTTGAGAATGCTGATGTAGCAACTGGATTTGCTCGGGGTGATCGAAACCATGCGATTCTTAGGCTGCAACAGTCGACGCATCACATCCAACACAGTTGTCTTGCGCACTGTCTTGGCCTGTTCAACATTATCGCCAGTAAATGGTGTATATGATGGAAGCAGGAAATGGCTGCGTGGCGTCGGGATCAGCGAAGCAATGATACCCGCCAGGTCATTGTGCATGTAGCCGGGGTACCGAAGAGTGGTTGTAGATGCCGACATGACCGTTGATACCTGCAGCTTTTAGCATAAAGTTCTCCTTGCACATAAGCACGACCGCCACTCACCAGCTGGTTGGTTTGGTCGAATGATGGCTTTTCCACGTGAAGTCGATCAGCAACGATTCGCGAGAGAGCACCATTATCCAGAACAACCTATTTCAAAAAAAAAAGAAAATTCAGCCAAATTTGTTTTTCCACGGGATCAAATTTTCGAGAGCCCGCCATACCACAGAGTCCGCATCCTGGGTCAATCGCTGCATGGACAGCAGACTGTTGTAAGGATTGACAACAATGTCCGAATATAGATCCGGGAAAACAGAGTATGTCTGGATGAGCTTCTTAGGAAAGCGATCATTCATCCGTTCGAGGATGAAACTGCCCAAGCCAGATCCTGTACCTCCGGCGATCGAGTGTAATAGCATAAAGCCCTGTTACCAAGGTGGTCAGCCAACCTGCTGCGACGGCCTGCGGGTGGGGCGATATGATCAACTCTACCTCCAGTGAATCACTTCCATCCGCCTCTCGGTCAATCATATCAAAAATCTCCTCCTGGACGCCTTCTCCAGCCGCGTATCCCAGACCCCAGTTGTTACCCGCACCCACGCCCTGCTCTCCAACGAAGAAGTTCTCGGGGTTGTAAATGTTTTTGTAAGGGCCGGATTGGATGCCATTGAGGACCTATTCTTGTCTCAGTAACTGTATCAGGCAAGGCGATAGCCGGTATAGAGAAAGGTCGGTACCCTAGGTTCTAGATCGAGAAGAATCGCTCGGGGGATATAACGGGTGTCGTCACTCTGTTTCGCGTTCGATTAGCCTGGTTCTGTAGAGAATGGAGCGCATTGTTCATGCTCCAGGTATTTGGATTCAAGAAACCATACTTGATAGAAGAAAACATCCTTGCGGTCGCCACCTTCGGTTGCGAAATCCTCCAGGTTTCCATCTTGGTTGATTCCATGCTCCTGGCACAGCTGCTGCCAGAACTGACTGCCGACTAGAGAGACTGTCAGCGAATCAAGCTCGACACATACTAGTCGGTTCCAGCGCATATGATTGATTCGACTGAGTTCCAGCACGTCACGAGCTCTGGTGCTGGAGAGTTGATCGAAGTTGGGCGGAGTCACATACCGCTGTTGCCGCACTGGCCGGCTTGGATCGTGATGATTTCCCTGTGTTTTTTCACGCAATGATCAGTTTCTGCAGTTTGGAGGGGGAATAAGTCTTCGTAAAAAAGCTCTCTGAGCACATACCTAGGCATCGTTGTCGACAGGCGATGTCGAGAGAGGTTGATTAGCACGCGTAGCGCGTTGGGCGCGGGGAACTTTTTGGTTGTCGACCGCCTCAGGAACGAACGTACCCACTCGGTCTGGACATCAACATCAGCTTTGGGAATTAAGAAACACAACTGAGACAATTAAATGAAGATGAAAAGTTGCATTAGTGAACTCTTGGAATTCAAAAGATTTTCTTCTCTTTTCTTCCCACGTCTTGTGGCCTGTTTTTATGCTTATAATCGAGCTCGCTGGTATCATATAGTATGCTTTTGTACCTCAGTCCAATTTCCATCATATGTACACACGATGTATTCACTCATTTCGAATCAGAATCCCGCCTTGCAAGCCGTCACCAAGTTTCCAGCCCCAGCAACCACCCCATCGACAATGCGTACCGCAGAGCCCTCGTCTTTTCCATAAACCTGGATGCAACCTTCCCGCACCGCTTCCTCCATGCCCGCCATGCCTGCACAGCCCATGCACACTGCACCGACAGGGCTCGGTGCGTTTTGCAGCAGCCGCCGTGTGGCAAGAATGATCCTTTCTCTCACCTCCTCCGGTGCCGTAGTGTGTAGTTCAACAGCCGTCAGGCCCGTGGTCTCAGTGCCTGCGAATCGTGAGGACTGAAGGCCTGCCCCAACTAACATCTCCGTGACGGCCTTGTCAAGTTCGTCCTTCCAAGCGCTTGCCGTCGTAACTATACCAAAAGTCGTGTTGATTTGCTTTTTCTGTAACTGGCCCGGTGCTACAAAGTCGAATCCACTGATCAGAGATAGAGAAGCAGTGATGCTGGCCTCAAAGATACCGGTCACGTATTTCGCTCTGGTAGACGGAACGGACTGATACGTTTCCTTGATTTTTTGGCGTAACATTCCCACCAAGGGGTGGGCGGAGTAACATGCGACCAGAAACGCATCGTATTGCGCAATCTGATCCAGAACCGAGGAGCAATTCAACGCCGACTGGGCGGACTCTTCGCCATTGTTAATGCTGGCGATTGGCTCACAGACGCGGCCATCGAGAGTAAACGTCTCGTTCGGCGCAGTAAAATAGTCGAATTGAACGTCGGAGTAGTTGAGACGCTGTAGGATGGGCTTCAGGGCCTCGGTCATATGCGTGGAAGTGTTGGGGTTGATGACCAGAACCCGGAATGGGTCCTGGGCTTGGGATGTAGCCATGTCGGGATCGGATATGCTGAGTTAAGGCGAAGCTCTTGGTATGTTTCTGCAAACAGGAAATTCATATAGCGTCGCCTAGGGAGCTGCGGTCGGTTCCGAAAGTTGCCCTCGTATTCCAACGGAATTGAATCCAATGGGATGGGATGCTCCCTCGTGTCCGTTTAGGTTCCCCGCCGTTATCGAGTCATCGACAATCGGGCCCCTCCGCATTTATGAGAACCACTTTGAACCTTTGCCCCTCCCCCGCGCGAGTCTTTCACACCTCCTACTCTAACGGCCCCCATCCACCATGCCTCTTGTTGCACAGAACCCCCAGCCCCGAGTCATCCTTGGGTTAATGACCTTTGGACCCAACGAAGCCGAGGGTGCCCGCATCACTTCGCTTGACGAGTTTAACCGGTCCCTGGACTACTTTCAGCAGCAGGGATTCAACGAAATCGACACTGCCCGCATCTATGTCGGTGGAGAACAGGAGGCGTTCACTGCCAAGACCAATTGGAAGCAACGCGGCCTAACCCTGGCAACTAAATGGTACCCCCACGAGGGCGGCGCGCATAAACCGGCTATCCTGCGGGAGAAGCTCGAGCTCTCGCTGAAGGAGCTGGGCACCAATCAGGTCGATATTTTCTATCTTCACGCTGCGGATCGCGCGACTCCTTTCGCGGAGACATTGGAAGCAGTCAATGAGCTGCACAAGGAAGGGAAATTCGTTCAGCTCGGCCTGAGTAACTTTACGGCCTTTGAGGTAGCGGAAATCGTTACCCTATGCGCTGAACGTGGATGGGTCCGCCCAACTATTTTCCAGGCCATGTACAATGCCATCAGTATGTTTTACCCGTCTCCTGGTTTCCCTTGGTTGGAGTGCTGTATATTTTCCTTAAATCCCCGCAGTCGGCTAACCCGCGCTTATCCGAACAACAGCCCGTAATATTGAAGTCGAGTTAGTTCACGCCTGCCGACGCTACGGCTTGGATATTGTCATCTACAACCCTCTTGCCGGCGGACTTTTATCTGGGAAATATAAGACGAGCGATGTCCCTGAGGATGGCCGATTCGGCGCGAATAGCTCCACGGGCAACAACTACCGCGACCGCTACTTTAAGGATGCCAACTTCGAGGCTTTGAGCATTATTGAGCCTGTGGTTGCAAAGCACGGTCTGACGCTGGTCGAGACTGCGCTGCGCTGGGTCCACCATCACTCCGTATTGAAAATCGATAATGGCGGTCGGGACGGTGTGCTGATTGGCGTTAGCAGCTTCGGTCAGCTTGAGACTAATCTTCAGGACCTGCAGAAGGGACCTCTCCCAGAAGAGGTGGTGGAAGCTTTGGACAAGGCCTGGCTGGTTGCTAAGCCTTATTCCCCTCCTTATTGGCATTTGGATCTGAAGTACACTTATAACACGCAGGAGGCATTGTTCAAGCCTAAATCTAAAGCTTGAATTCGGTAGGGGGGGGGGGATTGTGCATAAGAAAGTGGACAGTTATTACCAGGACTATCATATAGGTACACTCAGACTGTTGGTACTAGTATAAGAGAACTTGAAGTGTTGAATAAGCAGTATATCAGTAATTTCTAAGCCTGAAATTGATGACTCGGGACTCCAATGTTCAAATTCAAGTTTATAACTACTTCGAAGTTCATGGTAGTACCTTCTGAGAGCTTCTATGGGCATGCATCATGCATGAAGCCTCTCTCAGGCATCATGTGATGCAGTCTGCAAACGCCGTTGTAGGCATTAGATAGCTTCACCCGCCCGTTGGGCTTCTTCATCTATCATCATCTTCATCTCTCATTCATTGCCTTATCTACGTTCTGTATGCCCGTACTGGCTTCTGCCTGTTAGCAGTACCTACTTATTCCCATGTATATATCCACAAGTGTTGGTTACTTAGTCACAGGCTGCCAGTAAGAAGATGTGCCCGAAATATATCATGATATGTCAATAACTCACGGATAATAATACTGGAAAATGCGCCTAATATTTATCTATTCATCAATTGGGCAGATGCTTTCAAGTTGTTGTGGAGCTGTCATTGTATCCAAGTTCATGCTACTAAATTTGGTCATCTGCCTTGGACGCCTGAGACCAGGTGACAGCACGCTAGACTGTTCTGGGACTAACGCCGTCCCTGAAGGTCACGTGGTACCCACCGGCCCCGAACCGGCCGTTTGGCCCAGCATGACGAAGCCGTCCATTCCTCGGGGTATCGTTTGCTTCTCCCGACTTTTCGAATTGATTTCCATTCACCTCGTGTTGGAATTTGTCTCACCTCAATCTTCAAAAATTGTTACATCTCACGCCCAACCCCTAACCCGTGCCGTGCCCCCCTGAACCTTGTTTATTCCTCATTACGTGGCAGTTGCCGCCCCATCACCACAACATCTTCAAGGGCTCGCGACTGTATGCGCTCAGGGCTGCAAATTCGCATTCTGGTCACAGGGCTGAGATCCGGGAGTTAGACCCACGTTATCAGCTGTCAAAGGATCACTTGGTACATGATCTGAATGAGTGGAACCTTAGCAGCCTCTAGTTCCTATCTGTTATCTGTCGCCGCAAGGGCACCCTTGACGATCAGCTGGCTGAGAACACCCCTGATCACTCCCAAGGATCTTGTGAATCCGATCTTAACTCCCAAAGGCAACCCTAAGATTCCTCCGGGACCTCATCGCCAGCGTGGCTTCGGAAAACATTGAACTGGGAAACAGCCGGGCGAAAGTAACCCCAGACTCGCCACAGCCGGAGCGCTACTCCCAGGATTCAGACGACGATATGGTGGTTAATCGTCCCCCATTGCACCGTCCAACAGATGGCCGGTCACAGCAGCCGTTACTCAAAGATGATCGGGAGGGACGACCCTCCCGAACTAGCTTCGGCAACGATGAAGAAGACCGGCCTATGTTGCACCATCACACCCGTCGGCCTACCATTCGGAGTAAAAGCCCGGAACACGACGCCGCCCAAGCGACTCGCAAAAAGTATATGATTGCATCGGGATTTCTCCTCCTCAGCCTGGCCAGTTTTGTTGTCCAGACGGAAACCGCCGTCTACATCCAACATGAGTTGGGATGGGACAAGCCGTATTGCATGCTGTAAGTTTGGACGCAACCGCCACTGGTGATCAGATTGACCCTATGCGCCTATGATCCGTCATCACCTTCCCTGGACCGTAAATGCTTACCGCTTCTTTTCTCCCGAACGCAGCTATATTACCCACGGTTCCTGGGCGTTGCTCTGGCCGGTCCAGCTCGCCATCCTTCGAATCCAAAAGCGCAAAATGTCGTGGGAGGCCTTCTGGCGGCGCCATGTTTTCCTCTTGAAGACCACTGCCCAAATGGTGGAAACCCAAGAGGTCCATTTAAGCTCCCGATCCCAGCACCGTTCTCCGATCCCATATATGTTGAAAACCACTGCTTTTGTGACCTCCGCACTCACCATAGCGGGAGGTTCGTGGTACGTCGCTGTCAATATGACGACAGCCAGTGACTTGACAGCAATTTATAACTGCTCGGCCTTCTTCGCATATGCCTTTTCGATCCCTCTCCTGAAAGAGAAATTGCGTTTGGATAAGGTCTTTGCAGTGGGTGTTGCAATTGTCGGAGTCCTTGTTGTTGCCTACGGAGACCGTCCGGAGAAGAAAGTATCGAAAGGTGGAACAACAAAAGATGACCAGGAAGCTCAGAATCGCCTTCTAGGAAACGTGGTGATTGGTATCGGAAGTGTCCTCTACGGCCTCTATGAGGTGTTATACAAGCGCTTTGCCTGTCCACCTGAGGGTACCAGTCCCGGCCGCGGCACCATTTTCGCCAATACATTTGGTAGTTTGATCGGTTGCTTTACCCTCTTGGTCCTGTGGATTCCGATTCCTATTCTTCACTTTCTTGGCTGGGAAACCTTCCGGTTCCCAACCGGTGAAGCGGCGTGGATGCTCATCATCTCAATCACTGCTAATGCTAGTGAGTTGACAATAACCCCCCTTTGCGATTTGACGACAGAAAGCTAACCCTGACCCCAGCATTTTCCGGTTCATTCCTGGTACTCATCTCCCTCACCTCCCCCGTTCTTTCGTCAGTTGCCGCTCTTTTGACGATCTTCCTTGTCGCAATCGTCGACTGGTTCCGCACAGGACAACCACTCTCCTTCGCAGCCATTATAGGAGGAATCTTGATCATGGTCGCCTTTTTCCTGTTGAGTTGGAGCACATACCGAGAGATGAACGAGGAACGCAAGAAGCACCTCGAAAACGACCAGGTCGAGTCAGAAAGTGACGAATAGATTATAGCATTGGTGGGCCATTCTTTTTTATTGTCTTATAAATTGTGTTGTCATATAAGCGTGCGATTTGGAATTTGGATTCTTGGCCCTTGCCTTTGGGCATGTCTTATATTAATGGTACAAGATATATGCAAATATATAAATCATTGACCATGAAATATCCCGGGCTAAATCGCATATTCAGTCGAGTGGTCTTTATTTAGTACAATTCGAGTGCAAGCTTCTCTTGATATGAATCTGCCAGGTGGAGAGCCAGGAAGACAGGTGGTTGGATTCTGATTCAAGTTGACGGCTAATAGTCACTACCAGTAACTATAAAGGCTGACTCCCAGCCCTGTCCAAGTGACTCCACAGTGATCAAGCATAGTATATGTACATAGACCTCAGCATAGTGCGGCCCGATACCCTGACAATTTGGAGGGTGGGTCATTGCATGCCTCACTATGTATTACTATACTACTTCGAAGGCTTCTCCAATGCCAGTTCAAATACTAGCTGTCAATTCAAGTTTTATGTTTAACATTGAATTTAGTCACGGGGTTGCCAGTGTTTATTCAAATCCTACTAGTACCTACCTAGGTAGTCATTTCAAGTTCCAACTTGAAGGTTGTTGAAACCCTGGCGATATATAATCGCAGAGATGGGCCCACACTGTTGATGCAGAACTTGAACATGGCACTGGCAACAATTACATCGGCAATCGAGCCCTAAGAATACCGAATGTCTGCAGACATTGCGTATTCCGTAGACGAATAGTACTGTATAGGTGGCCTTTCTAATAAATACCTGGGCAAATCAAGATTGAACCTGCTCATCCTCTGAATGTCTTCCAAGTTCACCGTAGCTGTATTTGGCTAGACGATGTTAGTATTGGAATTGCGACCGCACTTCCTCAGCAATTGTATCAATATGTCTTTGCTACTAATGAAAAGGGGTTTCTGCATCATTCGAAACAGGTATGGTATGGTGAAGGGACAAAGGTCCCATTAGAAATACCCCAAGGTTCTAGAATTCTGCAACACATGTCTCCTTATCTGATGATCTAGACTTCAATGTTTTGTCTTTTGATACTTCTGATGTGGATCATGAGATTGGAATTTTATTTTGATTACTCCATACTCAGTAGATTAGAGGGGAATTGGAACTCATTAAAGTAACCTGCCAAGAGTCCGGCGTTACAAACGCTCCTTTAGGGAGAGCCTTAACCACGATGTTCTTCTCTTTGGAGTCTCCACTATCCTTCATCCTACAGATTACTCGGTAGATATCAGCCCTGAAGATTTCTCGCCATACTCCTTATTGTGCATGTCGTTGAATCATTAGTTACTCATTTTTGGTTGTCGGCCAGTCCGAGTGAAGTCAAAGTTTGACATCGGTCAGCTTCCTAAACAGGAGGAGCAGCGCGATAAACTCAAGCGAACTGATATTTTTGGTTTGGGGCCTTGAACTGTCTTGTCGAATCATGAAGAACGGATTTAACCGCTCGGTCGGACTGCTGGACAAGGCTACACTCCACAGAACCGTCCGTGGACCCCCGGGATGGCTTATCCATGGTCCGGGTTCGGCATCCCGGAGGAAAAGCAGAACGAGAGCGGAGCGTCGGACACGGAGGAGCCTTTGAGTTTTGAATCTTGAAATTGAAACTGAAACTGGATCTGAATTTGATCAAGGCTCAACTGTCAAGAAAAGAATTGAAATCAGTGCGAGTGGCGATTGCATTATGGTCCGCGAATCAGATCCACTTGACTTTGGCAGAGTACGCGTATCGCCCGAGTTTCATCTCCCGTAATGTTCCTACAGTACGGAGTACAATACAACGTGTACAGTAATTAGACATTGGATATGCCGGCAATAGGGGGTTCTCTCTATCATTCACGTTCACTTTGCTGGCACCCGCTAGCACCCGACCCAGCTACGCTCGTCAAGTTCAGCTGGGGACTCGGCCCTCCCGTATGGTCAACCATTGATCAAATATTGACACGGAGATTGAATATTGAATCGGACCCAGGCTATTGCTGCACACCGGATCTCCCGTTGCCGCCCCAATTGGCCTCACGCCGATCTGCCCCACGTCCAACCTCGCTGAACGGGCAAACCCACATGCAATTTGCATGGCGGATCCTCCTGTCATTGGCCCCCTTGTCAATGCACTCGTTTCCCCTCGGAAGCCAGGGGTGAGAGTCGAGGGTTTCATTGTTTCAGTGCCTTGACCCGATGGCGCGCAGGGAGTTGCATATCTTCCTCTTAGCGACTACTACAAAGATAAACATGAACATGACGATCCAACTTTTGCACCCCCCACTCCTCGGTCAAGTTGGCGCTAAAGAGGGACGCAACTATTTATATCCGATTCGACATGATTTGAATTAACTGGGGGTGGTGTTTTTGCCAAGCCCTAGACAATGGAGACTGCCTGCGAGGACAGGCAACCTAGCAATCTCCCAGGTGATAAAATGATGGATGAGCCGTGGTCATCTTCTCCACCTGTGGGTTTTCATTTTCCTCAAGAGATAGGTAAAAAACGCCCTCGCGCAGGGAAGGCATATATGTATACCTAGATCTGGGTATCTCCACCGAACAAACAAGAAATGCGGTCAAAAGGGTGTAAAAGGAAGGTTAATGGTTCCCTCTGCCGCCCCCCAGTGACTTGCATCTTGTTCCCTGTCTTTTGTCTCTCCCATCCCCAGCGTGGCGTCCACCAGACCCACCGCACCAAGCGAGATTTGTCCGACAGGTCTTTCTGACTTTAGACTCATTGGTGCCTGTAACCCACTTTTTCTCCGGATGCGTGCGCATGTTCATTGGGCACGTCAGCTTGGACCCCAGGATCCTGTGTACGAAAGGGTGTCCGGCCCCATCGGAGTTGGTGCTAGTTAATTAAATTGTACGAACTATCCTAGTGGCAACCAAAGTCATGACGTCCGTGAAATCTGGAGGGACCCAAAAATTGGATAGACGGAGTAGATCGGGATGGATACTGTACACACTGGCATATACTCTGAGGAACTGCTGAGGACTGCTGAGGAACAGGAACGGTTTCCACAAAAGTTCTTTTTTGACAGCCCGATCTGGGCCCCAGCGTGGCTTGCGTGGAATGTGAACAAAGTTGAAGATAGTTCATTTGGCCGAGTCAAGGGTGGACAGGTAGCAGGACCTGTCTCTAACCCTCTCTTTTGCTCTTTCGACATGCAGTAGTGTATGTATTGGCACTGCCACTTAAATCTAGTTAAAAGAGTGCGAGGTGTAACCAAACCATTACTTACCAGCACCCTTGAGGGTCACCCTCTACTGTACACACAACACAGTACAGTAACCAATCTCCCGTAATCGCCCCCCTCTCCGCCCCCTCTCCGCCCCCTCTCCGCCCCCCTAAAGTCCATGTTGATTGGCTGGAAGTAGTACCAGAGAGTGTATGATACCATACTTTACCATACGTAACCATACAACGGCCCCCTCTCTCTGGGTTGTGCCTGCCCTTGTTATTCTATTCTGTTCTGCCTCTTCCTTTCTCTTTCACCTCCATCCAACCTCAACCTACGACTTCTCTCGCCCTCTCAACCTCCCACCCTCCTCAACCTCCCTGGCCTCCGTCGTGGCCGTCCGTTCCTTTACAACATATTCATCGTTTACAACTCTGCGACCTGGTTAACGATCTCTGCCTGGCGCGGAAGGATTCGATGTCCCTAGTCCGTGATAATTAAAACAGACCTCCAGATTCTTTGGACTTTCCAGTCGACGCAGGGAAGTCGAGAACGGTCTGGAGGTCTTGCTTTCCATCTGGATCTTGTCGACCGCAATTTTTTGTGTTTTTTTATTTATTTCTTTTTGTTTCTTGTCGAAATTCTTCTTTTTATTCCAACAGTACAACAGCATTGATGGCTTCGATTTCTCTTCCCCCGCAGCCTGCCTCAGGCTTTCCACAGCATTTCGATTCGTCTCCCCCTTCAGATACTTCCGCAAATCGTCGCTTGACAATGCCTCCGTTGCCGAACCCACCATTTGTGTTTCCTGCCCGAGATCCGGATGCTGCCGACGCGAAGCCAGAGCGTCGAACGCCGCCCGCTCTGCCTGCATTTTCATTTAACCCCGGTGAAAGCCAGTCACTACAGCCTACGCCGCCTCCGAATCCTCGTGGCGGAGGACACCGACGGCGACCGAGTGAGTTTGTTGGCGGTGATCAATTGGTGACCCCAGAGACAGGGGTTACGGGCGACAAACGGGAAGAACCTCCATCTCCGACACAACCAGTCGTCCCGTCAGGACCTCCACCTGGTAGAGGACCAGGACGACGGCATCATGCTCATCGCCGCTCGGCGGCGGTTTCTGGTGTCGACTTGAACGCTATACAGAAGGCACTGGGGTCCAACCCCGCTGCACCAAGTGCCCCGACTACCCCTGGCGATCGTACTTTTGACACTGGCCATGAAGATATACAACGACCGCTCTCCTACTCAGCTACGAGTCTTGGTCGCCCTACGCCCCCGGCGTCGCCTCAATTTCCCCCGGTTCCCCCGGTTCCTTCTCTTCCGCCAGTTCCTAGCGCTCTTCACGTTCCACCTGTTCCACCTATCCCGACTACCGACACTGCTGAGATCGGGCGACCTGTTTCAGCAGTATCTCAGGAAGCTCCCCAAAGCCAAGGGACTGTTAACTTGCCACAGTCGAATAATCTTGGGGTTACAGCACAAGTCCCGGTCCAGAAGCGCACGTCAAAACCCCGACCAAAAACTGCCGATGCTTCTCTAGCTTTTGATTTGATGCAGAGCCAAAATACGCCGGATGTCAGTGCGATCAAACGTTCGAAATCTACTGGACACTCGCGCGCTCGAAAGAGTGTGTCAGCCCGCCAACATCTTGATGCCCACCTACATAACGAAACCGGCATTGACGATGCGCATTCAACGGATACATCTCGTCACTCATTCTCTGATGATGGATCTGAAAGTTCCAGTGACTCCGAACATGAAAGGGATGGGACCCATGGTACGAAAAAATCGCGTTCTAAGAAGAAGCAGAAACGGGTTCGTCATTGGGCTGGCTCCCTTCTAGGCCGAGGCAAGGGCAAACGCCATGTCAAGACAGAAGTGGAGAAGTCGGAGAGTCCCGAACGCAAGAGTCCTGAACGGAAGGGCAAGAAAGCGCTGCGCCCCCCTGCCCTTACCCGGACTAATTCAGACGTTGGATCATTTATGGAGGTTGATTTCGACAACGACGACGTTGTCATTCTTCGAACTCCCACCAACACCGATGCTCCAGTGTCAGCTGAGGAACGTGGCGAGGAGGTGCCGCCTATTCCCACAGCATCCCTTGAATCAGCATGGAAACCACGAAGCTTTTATGAACAGAATGCGCAAGACGAAGTCTTGAGCAGCCCTATCATTGACCTTGATGCTGCACTTGGCCCGTTCAACACTCCCGATATGCGACCAGCAAAAGGGGGTCAAAGCAAATTCTCTGTAGCAACGCAGCGCATGTACAGCGGTGGACGACGTGGTGAATTTGTTGGTCCAGAGATGCGATATCACCGTCGCGCCGAGAGCGCTCCCATTATGCCACCATTTGACCGCAGTGCTTTGGTTACCGCTCGTCTGGGTGGCGCCACTGGAGTTGAAACTCCAGATGTTTTCTACGAGGAGGAAGAGGATGCCTTTTTGGCTGCCAACCAATCACCTAGAAACGAGGTCGCTCCCAGCCAAAATGAAACTGCGTTTTCATCTACATCGGAGGACGAGGCGAAGTCCGTTAAGAGTGATGATACTGGTGACACCCTGACTCGTGCGCCCGGGACTGCATCTGAGTCTACCCCGGAACCGGTGCCCGCGTCTGTTACTGCACCTGTCACAGACCCTTCGCCCGAAACCACACCTGAGTCTATAACCAAGCCTAGAACCCCCAAACACCAGGGTCTTGGGATTCAGGCCCACAACGAGATGGAAATCGACCCGAAATCCAGACAGCAACCCTTGCAAAATTCTAATCCATTTGGAAGGCCACCCCGAAGTCCGGTGGAGATTCTCAAGTCGGAGGAATCAGTGGCACGAGCACCTGGACCTCCCAGCCCCGATGTCTCTCCTGGGTTCTTAGCTGTTGATAAACGACCAGCTACCTCGCCCCACGAACTTCACCCTCATATTCCTCCATTGTCTCTCTCTTCCGGAGTATCGCCGTCAGATTCGTCATTCCCGTCCCCCGATGCTCCACGATTGTTCAATGAACGTTATTTTTCGAGCCATTCATATCACCATCTTCCTGCGGACTACTACAATCACACCTCATCCGAAGATGTCCCTTCTCTAACGAGCAGTGCATCCACCATGACCAACACCATGCACCGCTTTTCTGCTTCATTCTTTCCTCGAGCTCGCCTGTCAACTGACCGAGCCGCCTCTTTCTCTGCCGCCGTCAATCGACGTAGCAGCCAGGCCAATTCATCAAAGCGGTCTAGCCTTGCCAGTCTATCCAAGTTGGTTGGCGGCTCACACTCGGAGCGGAGCAAACTCTACCAAGAAGAGAAGCCTCCAGGAGATTCACCGGACAAGGGCAAGAAGAAAGGCCGCCGTTTAAGCAGACTGATGCATTTCTGGAAATTAAAGGACAAAGAGAAGACAGGCACCGACACAACGACAATCTCTGAAAGTCCTTGAAGACATTGCCTATCTTATTTATTCTTTTGACCCCGATGCATTTATTTTGATTTCATGGCGCAATCTCGGCATAGCGATATCCTTCCTGTCTGAGTCATATGCTTTCCTTCGCATCTCGTCCTACCTTCTCTTCATCCGGTTTGCCTGGGCTTTCTCCCGATTGCTTTGTACATATTTGGCACCGGACTTCCTGTTCATTCATCTTCTTCCCTTGCCTATCCCTTCTGGTCTATTTTTGGCGGTTGATCTTGTGCCCACAATCTCCTCCACCTGTCTCCCAGCGGACTTTTCTCATTACGAATCTCTTTACTTCCAGGCACGCTCCCTCTGTCGCCTGAGTACGACATGCTGTCATCTTCTTGTCTATCGTTCATGTGCCCGGTGCGAGTTCGCACACGGCTTCATTGACCTTTCTCTACGATCGCTGTCCCCATTGTGGGCCTCTCATATTTCATTTTACCTACTTTTCCTTTCTCTCTATGGCGGTCGCCTGGAATAACATTCTTAATCCCCGAACTTGGAGGGGACCCTTTTTTTCTTTTCATGATTCTATTTATTTCGGCGTGGAGTGTATCTAGTCTGGTGTAGTGGCAATTTGACCTGATAAGCTGCGATAAGCCAAAAAGTTTCCTTGATCTGTCAGTGGGACCTTAGAGTAACTTCAACTTCACTTCACCCCACCACATTGCGCAACTTAACGACTCAGCTCGTCGTAGAGCTGTACCCTGTCACGGCAACCAAATAATATATATAAACGAAAACCGAATAAATCCAATAAAATGCCAGGCAGCCAAGCAGACCGCAGAAAACCCACCAAGCCCAAACCAAAACCAACAAAACCAAAAACCCGCCAACCGCCGAAACAACCCAAACCCAACAATGATCAAACACAGGCAGACACATCCCCAATCGACTTCACGACCCCAATCCCAATCTCCCTACAACAGCTCATCCTAGACGTCTTCAAATCCGCTCTCCTCCCCTCCAACCCAATCCCAACCCAGACCGAGACACCAACCAGCCAAGATACCGATACCGATACCCCCACGAACGAAGAACTAGACACCAAATCCCTGATTCAGACGATAAAGGCACACCTCTACCAGCGGGATTTTGACTCTGCTTTTACGGATGCCGGGGAGGATTTGTTGCGTGCTTATGCGTTAAGGTGGAGTGCGGCGCGGGCTTTGGGGTATGCGGGTCTTTTTCGGGGGGTTTTGAGATGGATGCGGGAGGGAGGCGAGGATGCTAGTGGTGGTGGTGTGAAGAGGCATCCTCGGACGAGAGTTGTTTGTATTGGTGGTGGTGCTGGAGCGGAAATCGTTGCGCTTGCTGCTGCTTGGAGGAGTATTGGGGGAGGAGGGGAGGTGGAATCTGCGTTGGGGTCACTTTCGTTGGAGGAGAAAGATCAGCCTGAGAAGTCAGATCAGAGAGAGACTTGTGTTGAGTCTGAGTCTTTGACGGGCTTGTCGGTTGCTGCGGTTGATATTGCGGATTGGTCGGGAGTTGTTCAGCGATTGGAGAGGACGATTACGTCTGCTGATGTGCCGACGTTGAGGAGTTCAGAGTATCCGGCGCCGCTGGTTCGGTCTGGAGGAGACGAGGGGGACTTTTCTGTTTCGTTTCGACGGGCTGATGTTCTTGGGTCCTCGGAGGAGGATTTGAAAGATCTGTTTTTGGACACGCGCTCGCCTTCTCTTCTGGTGACGCTTATGTTCACGCTGAATGAGCTTTTCTCCACCTCCATGGCCAAAGCTACGGGTCTTTTGCTTCGTATGACAGAGATTCTGCCTGCGAATGCGGTGTTGTTGGTTGTTGATAGTCCTGGTAGCTACTCGACCTTGAAGATGGGCAAGGATAAGGATGGTGCGCCGGTGGAACGGAAGTATCCTATGAAGTTCCTGCTTGATCATACGCTGCTTTCTGTGGCGGAGGGGAAGTGGGAGAGGGTTTATACGCAGGATTCGAGATGGTGGAGGAGGGATGCTGAGCGGTTGCGGTATCAGGTTGGTGAAGGTGCGGGATTGGAAGATATGCGATTTCAACTACATCTATACCGCCGGCTATAAGTGAAGCTTGGAAGAGTCTTCATGAGGGTTCGATGCACTCTTCTTATGAATATATGAATACGTTAGATGTACAAGGCAATGGTATCAGTTCCGATATTGAGTAGAGGTATTGGTATTGCTACAGTGCAGGGAAAAAATCAAGATGGACAGACAAAGCCCATGTGTCGTGCCGTGGGGAACATGCAAAGCTCAAAGGTACCCTCGAACACGCTGATTGGCGATTAAATGGTACAGTTCTCGAGTTGAACAAAAAACGAGAAAATAAAACGGGGGGCGCCGCCTTGAAAACACCGCCCTTCAAATCCTTAATTCCTCCTCATCAAGGCTCTCTTTCTTTCTTTTTCTTTTTCTCTTTCTTTAGTTCCGTAGACCCAGCAACAGGCTAGTGCTCTTGCCGCCCTCCTTGCCCTCTCCGCCAGGCAAGTATGTGACGTTGGGGTTGTTGGCGAGAGTCTGGGCGATCTCACGGCTGGCATCGATACGACGGATCTCGATGAGACCGTTGCCGGCCTTGGCGACGGCCTTGCTGATAATATCGGCACTCTCTGCTTCACCCTCAGCTCGGATAACGTTGGCTTGACGCTCCTGCTCAGCACGCTCGACGATGAATCGTGCCCGCTCAGCATCCTGCTGGGCGATCTGCTTCTGCTCGACGGCACGGGTGAACTCCTTGCCGAAGGTCATGTGGGTGATGGAAACATCCTCCAGGGCGATGTTGAATTGTGAGGCGCGCTTGAGGAGGTCGGTACGGATGCGGTTGGAGACGGCCTCACGTTGTGTGATCAGTTCGGCGGCGTCAAACTGGGCGACGATAGCCTTGAGCACTTCGTTACCGATAGAGGGGAGAACACGCTCATCGTAATCGGTACCATATGACTATTCAGATGAAAGATAATTGCGTTAGAATGGCCTCGGGGAGCTTGGTTTTCAGGACGGATTGTTTAGCTCTGTCTTACCTGGTAGATCTGCGGCAGCTTCGGCACCTCCGGACGGTGTAGCACACGGAGCGTCAAGCTGACCATCTGCAAATCCTTACTTCCGGTTGTTGTAGAGATGTTACGGGGCTTTGTGCGCACGTCGTAGACAATAGCTCGCTGCAGCCAGGGAACCAGGAAGTGAGTGCCCTCGTTGACGACAGCATCCTGCACACCAGACAAGCGATCGAAGATGACGGCGCGAGTACCGCCGCGAACATCATAGATAGAGGCGTTCCAGAGAATCGCACCGGCCGCGACGGGGCCGGCCAGCCGGTAGATATTATAGAGGGCGTTGGCCATGGCGAAGTGGATGTGGAGGGGGAGGGGGGATGAGGTGTGATCGTTACTGGAGGTGAAGCTGCTTAGAAAAGAACGAAGTTGGAGTGGCCCAATCGGGTTTAGTGTGGCAGGCTCCCCCAACTTCACCCGAACCTCATGGGAATTTCCCTCTTGTCCATCCACCTCCTCTCCTCTCTTCTCCAACTCTTCCGTTCGCGCCACATCCCGATCTTTTCACTATGGGTGGTTCCGTCAATCCTAAGACCGGCCAGTGAGTCTCCCTCCTTTCGCCCTTTTCCTCTCTGCTGGGCTGGGTGTCCGTCCGGACACACCCGCTTTCGATCACACTTGGTCGAATCGCCCTCCAAGGGGCTATTTGGGGGCTCTTCATAGAGCACCATTGGTTGCTATGGATGTGAAACTGATATACTAACCACATTGACTAGTTTCATTGGCAACTGGGGCGAGTTCGGTACGTTCGCAGTCATCTTCCCTTGAATTCCCGATTCCACAAGCACGAGATACAACCACCACAACGACCATCATCCTCACACCTGTGGAATATTCGATAAGAATGGACAATTGGGATTGGGATTGATGGAATTGAAATCTTGAATCGTCAAAATACTGACCCACGACCTTTTTTCAAGGCTGCCCTACCCCCCAGCGCGTTGCGACCTACGCTCTCTCCTCCAACCGCCAGCGCCCCTTCGCCGGTGCTTTCCACGCCGCCATCTTCAACACTTTCCGTCGTTTCCGCGGACAGGTTCTCTACGTTGTTCCTCCCTTTGTCATTGCCTACGCTGCCATGAACTGGGCTGTTGAGCGGTAAGATGTCCTCGGATATCTTAAGATATCTCCGGCATATAAGATATGCACACACATACACGAATGATGTACTGACAGTCCTCAGCAACCACTACCTGCAGTCTAAGCCCGGCCGCGCTGAGGCCGGTGATGCGGAGTAAACTAAACTCCTGTATGCGTTTCAATTGAATTTGAGGAGGATGAGAAATGGACTATTGGGTATACCGGAATTCGCGCGATAGAGTCCGGCGCAGCTGTATTACTTGTACAGTAGAAAGCAATCGACTTGTTTTTCCTTTGTCTAGGTGTGAGTGTAGTTGATTATATACCTTGTACACCCTATAGTAGTCATGTCCACCATCAGGTATACCCTAGGGTACTGTCAGCAAGATTCAGCCAACCTCGATTGGCTCCACCAAGACCGTCAATTTCTCTTAGCTGATAGCAGCAGCTGGTTGGTCCTCATCAGGTTAAACAAGAGAGAGAAATGCCCCACTCGACCCAAACGCGCAGTGAATTTTCTCTGCCCAAAACAGCCAAACTTCCGCCGGGCCCTTTTCTCTTCGCATGCTGCGTTCACTTCTTCTTCCTTCCCTACGCCGTTCTTTCATTCCTCGTCGTTTTACTTCATCCTTCACAATGAGCGAACTCACTCACCCCACTATCCAGGGTATATATCTCTCTTTTCCTTCACCCCTCCCTTCCTCCAATCTCATCAGATCAGATCGGATCTTCGCTACCCCGCCATTGCGCTTCCTTCATCCCACTTGCCCCTCACCTGCACAACCTGCAATTGAATAGCTTACTGACCTCTTCATTCCCCCCATTACAGATGGCTGGTTCTCCGAGAAGTCCGGCATGTGGCCCGGCCAGGCCATGAGCCTGAAGGTTAACCAAATCCTGCACCACGAGAAGTCCAAGTACCAGGACGTCCTGATCTTCGAGAGCAGCGACTACGGCACTGTTCTGGTCCTGGACAACGTTATCCAGTGCACCGAGCGCGATGAGTTCTCCTACCAGGAGATGATCACCCACCTGGCCCTGAACTCCCACCCCAACCCCGAGAAGGTCCTCGTCATCGGTGGCGGTGACGGTGGTGTCCTGCGCGAGGTTGTCAAGCACGAGTCCGTCAAGGAGGCCATCCTCTGCGATATCGATGAGGCTGTCATCCGTCTCTCCAAGAAGTACCTGCCTGGCATGTCCATCGGCTTCCAGCACCCTAACGCTACCACTCACGTCGGTGACGGCTTCGAGTTCCTCAAGAACCACAAGAACGAGTTCGACGTCATCATCACTGACTCCTCTGACCCCGAGGGTCCCGCCGAGACTCTTTTCCAGAAGCCCTACTTCGAGCTCCTCAACGAGGCCCTGCGCGATGGCGGTGTTATCACTACCCAAGGTTGTTCGTCACCTTTCCTTTGCATCGTCTCGTTACATCTTGCCCACTCTTTCTCCCCTCTCTCAATTTCCCAATTGTTAAGCTCATGTCTTTTTATTCTCTCTTCTATTTTCTCTTGCTTTCTCTCTGCTTTTATTTTATTCTCTATTTTTATAATTATATCTCTCCCTTCACAGAACCCAGGCTAACCTTTTCGCACCACCCCGCAACCAACCCGCTTTACGGGCTCGGTTTCGCGGAACTGTGCCTTATGTCTTTACAGCCGAGAACCAATGGCTCCACCTCTCTCTCATCGCCGACCTGAAGAAGTCCTGCAAGGAGGTCTTCCCCGTCGCCGAGTACGCCTACACCACCATCCCCACCTACCCCTCCGGCCAGATCGGCTTCATGGTCTGCTGCAAGGACGCCAACCGCAACGTCAAGGAGCCCGTCCGCTCCTGGTCTCGTGAGGAGGAGGAGCGCCTGTGCCGCTACTACAACCAGGACATCCACCGCGCCAGCTTCGTCCTGCCCAACTTCGCCCGCAAGGCTCTGGGTAACTAGATGGTTGTTTTAGATGGTTTCGCTCTGAAAAAGTTAGGGTAATGAATTATATCATGATGAATGAATTTCGTTCTCCATATTACGCTAGTCTAGTCGTACAGCCACGTCGCCAATCGAATTGCTCGAGACTTGATTGAGTCTGGGCTCGATGATGGCGGTGGTGATGATGATATTTCTATTACAGTGACTGGAAAGGGGGTCGAGGCCGCTTTTTATTCACGATAAGTTGTCGTTTGTCGTACTAGTAAAGGCTATAATAGATAGGACTCGAAGTAGTATTAAACCTCTCCAATCCTCACATAGCTTACTAAGTAGCTACCTGGTTTCCTACTGGGTTGCTTGATTTATAATAATCCTGAAGAGCTCTGGAGTGGCGTTTCACAATCGTGTCTTAAGCATGCCGCGAAGGGGAATCTGATTTGGCTTGGGGGGGGGGGGGGGGGGGGGGGGGCGGGGGCGGGGCGGGGGGGGCGGGGTC
>JAMAGY010000048.1:190659-206317 GCA_023626415.1 Penicillium sp. S1701
TTAATCTTGCCGCGAAGGGGAATCTTTTTTGCCTATCCCCCCCCCCCCCCCCCCCCAAAAAAAACCTCGGGGAATTATCACAAACATTCCGTATGGAGGCACTCATGAGCTCGGAGCTGCTCTATGTACCATAATGTTCAAGGCGACGCCGTATACCAAGCACCCGAGTCAGATTCACCAATGACTGGTGGTTCCGAACTCTCTTTCTCACCTGCTTGTCGCTCATATCACACTCAGCCCCATTCTCAATCAAGAATCTGGCCGCGGTGCCCATGCCATAAACTCCACTCACGGTTATCTCCAGTGCGGTCACACCATGCTTGTCTTTCTGGTTGATATTCGCACCGCACTCAACTAGGAACATGACGGTTCTCCAATTCCTATCTACATCGGCCGCATGATGTAGGGGAGTCCAACCGGTGTTATCCTGAGCATCCAATTCTGCGCCCTTTTCCAGGAAGAATTTGATATACTGTACACCGAGATCGCTGTAACGAACCATATAATGCAATGGAGTGAGATTTTGAGAACAGCGCGCATTTGGATCAGCCCCTTGTTCAAGTAGAAACTTCGTCCTTGGTACATTTCCCAACGTGCTCGCATATATCAGAGGCGTATACCATTTGCGATCACGAATCTCCAACTGCGCACCATGCGCTCTCAATCTCAAGAACGTGGGAGTCACATCCTTTATCAATTGGGCATAGATACCATTTCTGGTGTTGCGAGTTCGATATGAGCGCTTGTGTATCTCAGAAACGATGATATGAATTGGGGTATTCTCATCCTTATTCGGGAGATTGGGGTCACCGCCATATTCGAGAAGCAAATTCAGCCAGGATAAAGGCTTCCGTGTAGGGCTATTGTCTGCGACTGCGAGGTGAAGAGCTGAGTTCCCGTGGTAAAAAGTATTGGGGCTTGCACCGCTCTCCAGCCAGATTCGAAGTTGATCTGCGCCACCTTCAGGCGTCTCTGCTTTTTTGAACATGTCCCAGACTTGAAAGGACATGAAGTCCTATATTATACGTAAATATATATTGTCCCCTTCTTCATACTCGAGACGGTTGACTTACCATTTGAGCTTGTGGAACCACAGTAGTAGTTGTTGTAGTAGGAGTGGTATCACTGGCAGTGTTGCTGGTACTGTACCCGTTTACCACCGGCTGAAGCTGGCCTCCAGTACTATCACAACTTCTCGTGACCGTTGTAGGGGGAGAACCTTGTATCAAGTTCGAGTCATATTGCGACCTAGTACGCTTTTCAGTTCTCAAAGGAATGACCCAATCGTCGAGCAGGTCCACCGAGGCTTTCGGACGTCTCTTCGGAGAGGGACACATCAATTTCAAAATGAAGGATCTCCCAGCCATACTGACACCCTTCTCAAGAAGAGGTACCTCGGGGAATTCAATGCGTCCGTTAACATAGTCTGCCAGCGGTAGATACGACTGTCCGGGGAAAGGACTCTGCCCAGTTAGGACGCTATACACTAGACATCCCAGAGACCATATATCCACTGCAGTTGTATAAGTATAGCGGGAGCTTTCATTGGTACCCTCCACAAGACCCCAGACCTCGGGTGCCATATAGCCAAACGTGCCAATTTGGGTTCTCGGCTCTGTTTCGTCTGTAAGTTTGCTGATGCCAAAATCTGCAAGTTTGATTTGTATGGGAGATGTCTCTACTACGAGGACATTCTGTAAACACTGGTATCAGCATGAACCTTCCCTAACAGCAAGCATATGAAGCATATATCCCAATAAAGTGAAATGGATACCTGTGGCTTGATATCCCGATGAACGATGCCTAGGCCATGTAATACTTCCAATGCCTCTAGCAACTGTTTACAGATAGATCGGGCTTCCGACTCGGGTAACGAATTTGGAAAACACTTTAGGATATGACCGTGGCGACAATATTCCATCACGAAGTAGATGTGATCTTGATGGGGGAACCATCCTATAAATTCAACAAAGAGCTTTTTGCTCTGATTCCTATTCCGAACATCAATAATTTGTCCTAGCATTCAAGCTCCGTTTTGGACATGCGAGATATATTGAGCCGTCCAACTTGAACACTCTTCACCTACTCTGTTGCTTTTGTGATCGTCCCTATCACGGCTAACTCAAACCTCTGTTTGCACACGGCTACCGTCTTGACAGCTCGCAATTCCCCACTGGGCGACTCCTCCACATAGACATTGTGGGCTAAATTGTGCTTCCGACTCCACAGGATGATGGTTCGTTCTTGTTTTCCATCCTGATCGCGGGGCGGCCTCAGCTTGACTTCCCTGCAGCGATGGTCAGACACAACGGTAACATCGAGTTTGTATTGCTCTGCGATCGCCTCCTGATCCATGATCTCATGTCATGAAAGGCATCTGTTACTATGAACAGATTGTCCAGAGAAGCAAGGCTGCGTGTATGCATCCAATGCATTCCAGCCCCTGAGACGATCACCTGACCGGTAACTGGGCTGAGCTGGCTGAGCCTCAATAGTTTGTTTTTCCTTGTTTACACCAGAAACTCATTTGGATCAACAAAGTAGTGCAAACGACGCAATTGTGATCGACAGATGTCGATGTTAATCCCCACTTTACTGATATTGGCATGGGAGGCGTAGTCATGATTGCTCAGACGCAAGCAGGTGGTATAAGAAAGTGAATACTATTATTTGAAATTGATTGCGATTCCAAATAACATAGTCCTATGAAGATGGTAATTGTATCATACAACTAGTACTAGCATCGAATCAACCAATAGACCCGAAGTATACTGTAGTACTAACTATTTCCTCGTATACTTCAAGTTCAACCTCGGATCCCCGCATTCCCCCACTTAAACTCCTCACCACATCATTATCATATATCAACCCCAATCCCCGCAATCTTCAAGTTCATCCTTGCACTCTCACGGTCCCACCCCAGCTATTCCAAGGTTCCTCTCATCCCAGTACCAAACATGCCCGACTACACCCATCACATCGCCATCCTAGGCGCAGGCACAATCGGTCTATCAATGGCAGCCCTCCACCTCCGACGACCAGACACGCGCATAACAATCTACGATCCGCGACCAGACTTCGACTCCCAACTGCGCAGCCTCCTACCCTCCTACCTAGATCCCACCACAACCCCGAAAGATATTAGTACAGACCCAATAACGCACCTAATATCCACCACCCGTCTAAACATAGCCCCAACGCTCCGCGAAGCCGTCCAAACCGCAACCATAATCCAGGAACAGGGTCCTGAACAGACACACCTAAAACAAGCCCTCTGGAACGACGTCGCCCAATACGCAGACCCAAATGCCCATCTATGGAGTAGTTCCTCCGGAATCCCCGCCTCAGTTCAAGCAGAGACATGTCCGTCCCATATCGCAACGCGACTCGTCGTCGCGCACCCGTTTAATCCCCCGCACATAATGCCGCTGGTGGAAATTGTGCCGGGGCCCGCGACGGCCTCGGACCGGGTGGACTTTGTCAAGGCTTATTTCGAGACTGTGCCTGGTCCATCTTCTTCGCCCTCTGCGGAATCTCCTTATTATCGACCGGTTGTTTTGAAGAAGGAGATTCCGGGGTTCGTGGGGAATCGGCTTGCTTTTGCGTTACTGCGGGAGGCTTCTTATCTTGTTGGCGAGGGGGTTATTTCTGCGCCGGAGTTGGATACCCTTGTGACTGCTAGTCTGGGTCCACGATGGGCTGGTAGTGGTCTTTTCGAAAGTTATCATGCTGGTGGTGGGGAAGGTGGTATTGGGGCGTTTTTGCAAAAGCTGGCGCCCACCGTACAGAATGTTTGGGGTCAGTTGGGTCAGGTTGATATTCTTACTGATGCGGAGCGTCAGGCTCGTGGCGAAGAGAAGGGTGCTGAAGACAAGGAGAAGTGGAGGACAGATGTTGTGCGTCAGACGGAGGAGGCATATGGCCCTTCGATATCGGCTGAAACGCGAGCAAAGAAGGAGCAAATGTTGAGAGATGTACTCAAGATCCAGAAACAATGCTAGAGCGCAGCCCTAAGTTCTACTTCGGCTAGTAAATATACAAAAACTTGACAGTTGAACCTACAATGGCATACGCTGAATGAATTTGGATAGACATCGCTCTATTGTCTTCTTGAAATATCGTGTCTAAGGGCTGTCGCACCTTATTTAAAAAGCAAAAACATTTTGACATATCTCGTTCCTTACAGGATTTGCTGGAAAGCACGGTTGATGGGGGAGCGCACAGTGTGACCCTTGTAGAAGTCAATGGTGGCAAGGGCACGCTTGGAGATACCGGCAGGGGTGAACTCGAATTTCTCGTACACCTGCTTGTAGGGGCCGGAGGCACCGAAGCGGTTAAGACCGAACTGCTCGTGAGAGTAGCGCTCCCAACCCATGGTGGAGCAGGCCTCGACGGACAGAACGGGGATGCCGTCGGGGATGACCTGGAGGCGGTAGGGCTTGTCCTGAGCATCGAAGACCTCGAAGCAAGGAACAGAGACAACACGGGCGGCAATGCCGTGGTTCTTCTGGAGGTACTCGGCAGCCTCGATACAGATGCTGACCTCGGAACCGGTGGAGATGAGGGTGACAGCAGCGTTGGGGGTCTCGACCGCAACGTAACCACCACGGATGGCGTTCTCGAGGGTAGAGTTCTCGAGCTGGGGAAGGTTCTGGCGGGTCAGGGCCAGAATGGAGGGAGTGTGCTTGGAGGTCAGAGCCATGTAGTAGGCGGCGCTGGTCTCGTTACCGTCGGCGGGGCGCCAGACCATGCAGTTGGGCAGGGCACGGAAGTGAGCCAGGGTCTCAATAGGCTGGTGAGTAGGGCCGTCCTCACCCAGACCGATAGAGTCGTGGGTAGCGACGTGGATGACACGGACGCGGGACAGAGCCGACAGACGGACGGCACCAGCGGCGTAGGAGACGAAGTTCAGGAAAGTACCACCGGCGGGGATGACAGTTCCGTAGGCGGCGAGACCGTTCATGACAGCGGCCATGGCGTGCTCACGGACACCGTAGCGGAGGTAGCGGCCAGACCACTCACCAATGCCATACTCGGGGGGCTGGAAGTCAACGGCGTTCTTCCAGCGGGTGTTGTTGGAGCCAGTCAGATCAGCAGAGCCGGACAGCAGCTCGGGGATGACATCGTGGATCTTCTCCAGGACGGCCTCAGACAGCTTACGGGAAGCGACAGCGGCGTCAGTGGACTTGTAGGTGGGGAGGCTCTTCTCCCAGCCCTCGGGGAGCTTGCCAGCCAGACGGCGGGCGAGGTCAGCGCCCTCAGTGGGGTGAGCCTGCTGGTACTTCTGGAAAAGCTGGTTCCACTCCTGCTCCTTGGCAGCACCGTCGGCGGAGTGAGCGTGGTAGAGGTCGTAGACCTGCTGGGGAACGACGAAGCTCTGGTTGGGGTCGAAGCCGAACAGGGACTTGACGTGCTGGGCATCATCGGCCTTGAGGGGGTTACCGTGAACACCGCCAGTACCGGCCAGCTTGGAGCCAAAACCGATGGTGGTGGTCAGCTTGATAACGGAGGGCTTGTCAGTGACCTGCTGGCACTTGCGGATAGCGGCCTCAATGGCCTCGAGGTCGTTGTCGCCGTCCTTGACCCACTCGGTGTGCCAGCCGTAGGACTCGAAGCGCTTCATGACATCCTCGGTGAAAGCACACTTGGTGTCACCGTCTAGGGAATAGTGTTAGCTTTGATCGCGTCTTCTGCGGGTGTAGTCGGGTCGATCCTCACCAATGGAGATGTGGTTGTCGTCATAGATGGCAATGAGGTTGCCCAGCTTCAGGTGACCAGCCATGGAGGCGGCCTCAGAGGCGATACCCTCCATAGCGCAACCATCACCGAAGAAGGTGTAGGTGTAGTTGTTGAACAGCTCGAAGCCGGGCTTGTTGTAGACACCGGCGGAGTGGGCCTGAGCAATGGCCAGACCGACGGCGTTGGAGAAACCCTGGCCCAGAGGACCGGTGGTGACCTCAATACCGGGGGTGTCGTGAGCCTCGGGGTGACCGGGGGTGATGCTGTCGAGTTGCTGCGGGGCACAGAATCAGCACAAGGGCATTCAGTTTGGGTGGCGCAACGCCACGGAAGCTGCGTTTTACATACACGGAAGTTCTTCAGGTCATCCATGGAGAGCTGGTAGCCGAAGAGGTGCAGCAGAGCATACTGCAGCATGCAGCCGTGGCCGTTGCTGTTCGATTGATATTCGTTAGGGCCGCTCTACTCTGTCTTGGGAAGCGGGGGAAGCCGCCGGGAAGTTGCGGGAGTTGGGAATTGACCCCTCGGGCAAGGAGAATCAATTTGATGAACATACGAGAGAACGAAACGATCACGGTTGACCCAGTCCGGGTTCTTGGGGTTGAAGTTCATGAACTTGTTGAACAGAACGTGAGAGACAGGGGCCATGCCCATGGGGGCACCGGGGTGACCCGAGTTGGCCTTGGAGGTGGCATCAACCTGAGAGAGAGCAAGTCAGCCACGATCTGGCGTTGTGATTGTGATTGTAGGAATGGTAGCTTCAGCGGCTGCATTCAGGCCGTTCCGGCTGCTTTACTGAAGGATCCAATTGCACATGGAAGAACCTTCCACGGAGAGCAGGGAGAGGGGCAGACATACCGCGAGAACACGGATGGTGTTGATGGCCAACTTGTCCAGATCAGAGTAACCCATGATGGCAAATTCTGGAATGAATTAGATTAGCAAGAGCCAGAAGGGAAGGGAGCTGCATTCATACATTAAAAAAGAGACAATTGGGGGAGATGAGAAAGAGAAGAGGAGGAGGGGGAGGGGAATGTATTTGTTGGTGGGGTATGATGTCGGTGGGGCAGCAGCAGGAAGGAGCAGTGGCAGCACCGTGACGAGGAAGGAGCTATGTACTCCGTCCTTGTCTTGTCCTTGGATTTGATATCGAGATTGAATACTCTTCTTACTGCAGCTCTACTCATTCTCTCACTCTACTCTACTATCCTCTGCTATTCTATCCTCTCTCTACTCTCTACTCTCTACTCTCTACTCTCTGTTCATCCATCGCCTGAATGGTTACATCACCATGAGCTGACTCATCTCCATCGAGGTCGAGCACCAATGCAATAAAACATACCACCAATTTGCATACGCGGGTCAAGATGGACTGAAACTGGGCCTGTCGGTCATTCCCAACCGTTGGTTTTGCCATGCCCACCAGCCATCTACACCGGGGAACCACTCGGAGGACCCTGCTCCGGCCTGCAGCGAAATTAGCCGTAGCCGACCCCCATCATGCCTGCTCTCGATATACCCAACTACCACCGCGGGGAAAAAAGACAATCGATGATCTCGTTTCGGTTTTCCCTAATTAGGTCGATCCGACTCTCTGTACAATTCCGCTGCAGCTGACAGGGAAAAAAAATCCTGCATCCCCCACTGGCATTGGAGGAATGAGACTGGTCGATTCCCCCAATGCTCGTTGTTCGGTGTACCAGAAACAGCGTAGCTTCGCTGACTCAGATTTCCCGGCAGATCTATACTACGGAGTACATACGGAGTAGACATTCATAAGTACATACAACCTGCATCGTATTCTTCACGTGCGTCGAGCATTGATGCACGGTTGTGGACATAACGATATCAAATGCAGGGGCCACAGCGTGATCGATGAACAACAACTGCATTCAACTTCCCAATACCCGTGCAACCACTGGCTGAGTTTGACTCAGGTTGGCTTCCAATGTCGGGAGCTTCGGGTAACGCGAACAGCTGCCGATCCAGGATCGCCCCGCTAGGTTATACAAACATCCGAAATAGTAAGCGCTGGCTCTGTACCTACTGGTTCTGTCCACGTCGGTGGTTCCAGCCTCAAGTCTTCGCCCCTGCTCTCATAATCATCACCATGTGTCCTCCTCCCACTACCACCATCAAGTGGAGTAAAGAGTGGACACTTGGTCGGGCTTTGAAAATACCCGTTCGGAAAAGAAGATCCATTGTCGGACTAAACTACTCCGGAGAATAATCCGCCGGTGATTTCAGGAACTGGACTACTAGTAGAAATATCATTCCACCTCTCTTGTACGTTCATTGTGCTAGTACCGAAGGAATCGCCCTTTTCAGGAGCAACCAGGTAACTGGTGTCAGCATGCAGAAAGAGGACCAATGACACAAATCATTGCATGGGGTGCCATGAATTTTGCAGAGCAAGTGACACAGCATCATTGTCGCCAGAATCATTGGAAATTTATTAAAAAAGTACAATCCCACTGTATCTTATATTCAACTCAACCCCCAAGATACCCCAAGCGCCGATATACCAGGAAGTAAAAGCAAATATCCACTTCATCATATCATGGATCAAGATAGCACGAGCCAAGAGATTCAAGCTGCCGAGTCGCAGACGGATGTGTAAGCACCTTGATCTATAAAACAGGTAGAATTAGCTCATGATATAACAGGCTCATCATTGGCGCCGGGCCCGCGGGCCTAATGGCGGCATACTGGATGGCTGTTTGCGGTGTACGGGCTCGAATCATCGACAAACGAGGCACCAAGGTCTTCACAGGTCAAGCTGATGGGTTACGGCCCAGAACCCTCGAGTTGTTTGATAGCATGGGCTTCCAGCATCGTGTCATCCATGAAGGGCATGTTGCTGTTGAGGCTAATTTCTGGGTTCGTGATTTCATATCACATCTGACACAATGCCCCCCAGCTGATAAAAAAAATACTATGCAAAGGTGCCCGATGCAGATGGGAAACTGACCCGACAGGGTCCTCATTGTAGTCCAAAGATCAACGAGTCAAATCATCACAATATGCTACTAACTCAAGGGCGTATTGAACGGTTTATCATCGATACGATTCGCCAACACTCTGATCTTGAAGTCGAGAGGGGAATTATCGCCGAGTCATTTGAGTACGATGAGAAACTCGAGAATGACCTGGATGCCTACCCGATTACGGTCAAGCTTCGTACTCTAAGTGAGGAAGAGGCAAACCCGAGCCATCTCTCCGGCAATGGATCTGGGCCGCAGACTGCCAATGGACAAGGTAGAGGTAGCTTACTCCCCGATGACTGGGAGGATTTGATACAGAAAAGTCGTCTCCAGCAAACCAAGACGGAGACAGTGAAAGCGAAATTCATCATAGGCTGCGACGGTGCTCACAGTTGGACCAGGAAGCAAGTGAACATCCCGTTGGAGGGATCAAGCACAGAGCACATATGGTATGTTCAGATATCACAGCTCTATACCACTTATATCGATGAAGCCAGGATCCTAAATTAACCATGCTACAGGGGAGTTATTGACGTAGTCCCTCTTTCCAATTTCCGTAGGTATTTTTGAGTGCTGCAAGCATAGACAGCTAACTGACACAATTACCTATCAGCGGATATGCGTCGTCTAGGAACAATAACTCACTCCTCGGGTACCATATTGGTCATTCCTCGCGAAAGAAGACTAGTTCGTTTATACGTTCCGGTCCAAATAGTCGATGGCACATCTGGAGATCGTTTCGACCGCTCAACAATAACACTTGAAATGATCAAAGCTCGCGTCCAAGCAATCATGAGCCCTTACACATTCGATTTCCAGATCTGTGACTGGTGGGCCGCATACCAAGTCGGACAACGCGTAGCGCCAACATTCAACAAGGGAAGTCGTATTTTCCTGGCCGGCGACGCGGTTCATACGCATTCACCTAAGGTTGGACTAGGAATGAACATGAGTATGCAGGATGGGTTCAATATTGGATGGAAACTGGCCATGGTCGCAATTGGTGCAGCCAATCCTGCTATCTTGGAGACTTACACGCCTGAACGGCATCCTCTGGCGGAAATGTTGCTTGAATTCGATCGACTCTGGTCTGGAGAGTTTACCGAGACAAATGCGAGTGGAGTTACAAAGCCCGATAAGGCGGATAGAATGGTTGACGTTGTGGAAAGATTTATGGATTTCGCTGATGGCTTGAAGGCGTATTATCCTGCCAGTCCGCTTGTCTGGAAAGTTTCAGCAGAGGCAGGGCCTGATGCTGCTCGCAATTTGATTCCCGGGGAACGTATCTCCCCAGTTAAATTGCGCAGCCAGGCGGAGGGTAATTCGAAGTGGACGACGAGACTTTTTGAAAGTGACGGTTCGTTCCGAATTGTCATTCTGGCTGGTGATATTCGGGTTAAGGAACAAAAGCAACGAGTTGAGGCTCTCTGTAGCGTTTTATCAGGTGAGGATAAGACGCGAATCTCCCCGTTGCATCGCTATGTCTCTATTCCTGGACGTAAAGACCAAATTGGGGTGATCACTATACATAGTTCGCCGTGGAAGGAAGTTGAGTTCTTTGACTTTCCTGAAATTTTGCGTCCTTTTGATCCTGTCATGGGCTGGGGATACGATGATATTTGGGTTGATAACTCTTGCACTTGGGATCCACATTGCGAGGGCAAAGGGTACGAAAAATGGGGAGTTGATGTAACTCGTGGTGCAATGTTGGTCCTCCGACCGGATCAGTATATTGGATGGGTAGGCGAGTTAGAAGAAGTGGAAGATATGACTGCCTACCTAGATGGTGTTCTCATCAAGATCCCAACGCTTGAATCGGATATATAGAGAATATCGGATGAGTGATGGAGAAAAGGAGAAAATATATTTGACTCAGAAGATAATTTCCAAGGTTCTTTCTTACCATGAAGTAACTTCAACTACTTTACCAACTTTGAAATCATTTTCTTGTTTTAAAGATTGGCTCGGTGCAGATTTAATACTAGGTATCAGCAGAGCAAAGTCCATAGGAGCAGGCCGCAAGAGCCAGTCTGATTAGCAACGCACCCCTATCCAGCCATATGTCAAGTACTCGAGGTAAAGATATTTATGAATTCTGCGATATCCTTGTTCATGCGATTTTGATGCAACCACCAGATTAAACAAGCCATTGAGCCACTCTTTCCCTCTACGTGTCTCAGAATTTGTTGTAATGTTTCCGAGAGCGAAATCCGAGAAAAGACCTGAACTTTCCGGAACTGAGCCCTTCTGGCAGATAGAGGTAAGCTTCGCATAGTGCTAGAAGATATGCGCGACGCTCGTGAGAAATTCTATCCCGCAGCAGCTATGAGGCTTGTTGCTTTTCCTCGTCCGTCAGATCGAATCCTCGTGTTTTTGCACAGCAATGACAGTAGACCGTACAGTGACCAGTTCCCTGTTTCCAGCGTGCTTTGGCGGGGTAGATGGCGAGTTTCGCAACATTTGCAATCTCTACCACAACGGCGCCCTATCCCTAATATATTATTATGATATCTGAGATAAGAGAAAAAGAGAGGTTCTATTAGACAGCGACGCCTATTTAACTCTGAGAAACTAGGTGATTTAGAGAAAATGATAGATTAATTATTAAGAAGTTTAAGCTAAGATTAAATATAAGATATAACAAGATATTATACTACAGTATATAACAACAAATTATATAATACTGTTTTGCTAAGAGTTTAGGTATACTTATACTTCAAGTTCAGAAGATACCCTATAAGGTACTATATAATAGATACATACAAATTAAAGAGATAAGAGCAATACTTAATATATCACCATTTATATGATTATAGCTAAGAAAGAAGAGCCTAGAATCACATTTTTATAGAATTTAACTTTTAAGAGAATATTTTTAAATATAGTTATATATTCCACTAATACTAGGTACCTATAGAGACTCGAAGAGTAGTAAAGAGTTCTTTAGCTATACAGAAAATTATAGTAGATATATTAGGGGAGCTAAGGACTTAGACAATAGTGTATCTATATAGTAAATGTATATATTCAGAAATTACCTTTGACTCTCATACAGTATAAGTCAAACTCACCAGAAAGTAAGCATTCCCAGTCACATCCTATCAAAATTAATTCTGTAAACTAACTATTTAGGGTTAGATCATACAAGCACTCTAGTTAACTATAGAGGCTTAAATTAAGATATGACGAAGAACTTCAATGAACTTAACACTCACTAAATTTTAAGCCTAATCATACAAAAAACAGTGCTTACAGTCAGGCCGAGAAAATAGTATACAGTAAGGTCGAGTAGGTCCAATTCTGCCCATACTTTAGACTCTGACCGACTTTGCAGTCAGGCCCACTGCACTCGGTACCCTAGGATAGGACTAGTGAAGATATACGTATAGACGATACTTGTGGGGTTAAATTTTTGCAACCGATTTCTCTGCCCTACAATAGGCTAAGTGCCTTGGACCCCATCCTACATAACGCAAACTGTGTACGGCAAGCTATTGTATAGCCGGGATGTTCCTTGTCCATGTTGTGATATACACCTCTCCTGGCATAGACCGAAGGCTCGCGAGAGCTAAAGCCACGATCATAAGTCTCGATGCAATGTATATCAGGTTGGTGGCATACAATATAGACAAGTTCACCCATGCTGGAATCAGGATTCGACGAGGAAACACCTTAGTCTTTGCGGAATCGATCAATCTTTTTGGACCTTTATCATTCATCAATTGAACAAGAACGTTGAATTGACGTAGAAACTCCTTCGATAGAGGGATTGAATTGCTTTCGTCGTAAGGTTTTTCTTTGCCCACGAACTTGAGCATCTCTAACCAGACTTTTGAGTGTCCAGTGCTGGGGTATCCGGCTTGGCTGGTGGTGAGAATCTGTTTGTATAAGCACTGTACGTCTGGACCTTCCGAGCTTGGGTTGTTGTAAATAGCTTCCAACCGTTTCATTGCCTCCGTGAGGGCGTCGCTATCATGATAGAACCATGAAAATTCCCTCAGAACATAGAGAAAATCGTGCATGAATTCTCGCGGGTCGCCATCTTGAGTAGTAAATTGTGCGAGCAGAATGGTAATCATACCAAATCCAGGGACTACAATCGACATAATAGTAGCAATTCGCCACAGGAGCTTCTCCGCCTCGGAGGGGAACTCAAAATTCCATGCGATTATATGAAGACAGCCAAATACCGCAGATAAGGTAGCCAATATAAGTATTGGGGTATTCCATTTATGGGAGTCGGCGAGAGGGATGTTGTCATTCTGGATGCGGTGGACTGACTGAGGATTGAGAGTTTTTCTTGAGTTTGAACATCCCAAAGGCTGTCGTATGTTCTGGAAAACTGAGGCACCGCGCAGCCGCCCCGTTTTGCAACTTTTATTGGGACACCAACGCCTTGAGGCTTGTGCCAGTATATGATATAAATGGCAATACCGCAGACTGCGAGGCCCAAGGTCAGCGTTTCAAACTGAGAGAAGGGCAGGCCCCGGGCCGTTCGCGTGATAAGGGACAAAATCAGCCAGCATATTTGAAGCATGGCAATTGCCTTAGCGAAGTAATCCTGTTTGCCCTTATCTTTAATGTCATCTTCGGAAATATCGGAGCTGGAATAAAGATCTGGCTCTTTGGCATATTGCAACGCAGTCAGAGGGAATTGTGTGTGGTGTCCCTGCTCATCTGTATGCTCAAAGACAAGCCCCCCCATATTAGCGAAATATGAATGCGCAAGTGTCCACTCCGGCCCTTCATCATTTTTGCAATGTTCTGGGTCGTTGTTATGCACATGACCTCGAGGTAAAAGCATTCTGACTAACGCAGGGTACTTCGTTACTACATTTCTCCTTTGTCCGATGGAATTGGTGGCCTTGATTGCCATCAAGAGCTCAAAGAAGGCATGTGCCATGATAAATTCGGGAAATAAAATAGTGATGACCATCCATTGACAACTTCGTAAGACCTTTTTGGCGACACTATCATCTGCCGCTGGCACATTTAAGTGTTGAATACTCCAAGTGCATGCGAAAATTGTTGTTCCACAACTGAGAATAATGTCCCAGGTGCCTCGACGATTAGGGCCGTCCTGCCACCCCACATAGTTTGTGGTCGAAGCATCACTTGCGGACACAGGAAGCGCCAACATGAACATGCTGAGTAGCGCCAATTTAGCTGTCATAATTTTGGTGTATCCACTTTTGAGAAATGTGAAGGCTTCAAATTCAAGAGCGCTGAAGCTCTATACCGATTTATCCTCGCTGTGATGCTTGTGTACTCATTAAAGTAGGCCGCAAACCATTTTATAGACCGATGAAGACGAGTTAGAACGTATGAGAGACAGACATGGACATTTGAACCAGGAAGCAAGGAGTGAAAAGACAGAGAGGGGGGAGATTAAGGACAAAGTCTGGTAGACGCCTTGGTGACGCTAGATGAAAAAAAGCTGGATGATACATGATCGAAGCTGACTATTCAAATTTTCAGGACGATCAGCACCCTCGACACAGATGCAACAGCTGTGATCATGCAAGAGGGATGCATTTTGTCACCCGCGTGCAAGGAAACTGAGACAGAAGACCAGGTAACATACAATTATTGGACGATAAATCCCCGCTATCAAGCATGTCAGTGGGGTTCTGAATCCTGCTGACTACCTGATTGGGTTAAGTGAGTAGGGGGCTGGCGCTTACCACGAGCCCTACTAGCTGGACACCCCATTTGTACTAAATGGACACCCTTGGGCAGCCACTAATCTATTTAGTGATAGGGTTGAATTTGAAATACTAGAGGTGTACTCGTATCAGTCAGGGGTTTTTTTGCCGTGATGTGGGTGTGCGGTGTGACTGACGAGTGTGTGGTATTTGACCATCCGAGGGCACAGTCTATTTTAATCTATACTGAGAATATCCGAGGCTATACAAATTTGTATAGTGGCTCGCATATCTTAAATATTCGAAAAGATAATAATTTCTGCTAGTAGTAATCTTTAAAAACTTCTAGAAAAATCAGGAATTTTTATAAAAATACTGTGTTTAAAAATATTATTTAAAAAAAAACAGTGTTATAGGCAGCAAGACTCAGAAGCAAATACTTAAAAGTATTTAAGGTATATAATATGCTATATAAATTTGTATAGCGTGTCGTGTTCAGAGTATAAACAAAAATATAGTATGTCTCCATCATGCACCTCGCATCGAAAACACATAGACAAAAATATACTGACCGATACATACTGACTGATATACTCTAGTAAGTAAAATTCAACGCTAGCACTAGATAGGTTAGATGTAGTAGGGGGTGTCTATTTAGTACGAATGGGGTGTCCAGCTAGTAGGCCTCCTTACTACGTGTCATGAGAATTCGATGCATTTTTCGGGCACTGTCAATTCTTCTGACACCTCCCAATTTAATATTTTTAAGTGACATTTGACCAAGACAGACAAACAGCCTTGCCTCTGTGCTCTTCCATAATGAAGAAACGACTTCCTTTTTTTCACTACATCCATCGAGATGAACATGGGAATTCAATCATAGCTCCGGCATCTGGGAGCAACAAAACTGTAGAGCAATCTGTGGAGACCTCCAAATCTAGCACTCAACACGAGCGTGAGATGTACGCTCTCCATCGGGCGGCTGAGGCAGGGGACGTGAAAAGAGTAGCGGAAATCCTGCAAATCCACTACAGTTCTGGATACCGGAAGGGTTGGCTAGGGAGAACCACATTGCATTGGGCAGTGGAGAATGAGCAAAAACTCGTTGTAGAAAGCATCGTTGAAAATTTCGATAATGTGGTCAATGACAGCGACGATTTTGGTCGAACGCCATTACACTGGGCCGCAGAGAAAGGATTCCCGAAAATTATGCAGTGTAATGGGGGTTTCCGCTCTCAACATCGGTATCCTGTAATCAGGTGACTAAGGCCTTAGCAACGAGGCCACTAT
>JAMAGY010000049.1:0-174872 GCA_023626415.1 Penicillium sp. S1701
TGTGAATAGAGTCAAATTTGTTATTACGGTGGGAATTGTGATTACGCTGGGGCGCACCCTCACCGACAGGTGGGGGGGCGCTAACTATCACGTATTACCAAGGCACTGCTAACTGGCGAAGACAAAACAATACGCATAATAATCATCTACTCCACAAGACTTGAGTCTACCCAATCGGAGTCGGAGGGTGATCCATTCAGTGATTCCGATTGGCTATCATCGTATACTCCCAAATATGCAAAAACGAATATCAATCCCTCGCCTCCTACTCCTAGAAAGGCTCGTGTGATTCATCCGCTCAGAACCTCGCCGAAAAATCCACCTCCATAAACACCTCATTAACCTCATCACAATAATTCTCCCACGCATCCAAATTAATCCAATCAGCCCAAGACCACGACCCATCAACACCAATACCACCCAAACTCTCACGACTCTCATTCAAAGATGACAAACCCTCCAAAGACAAACTCTCACCGCGTGCGCAAGATGATACTACCCCGTCCTCAGCAGGTTCCGTACCCTTCAAAATCCCCACCAAGGCATCAACCTTCCCACACAAATGCCTCGTAAGCACGCCCGCCCTAGCAGCAATACCGTTCCCCTCATCCGCCTCGAAAATCTCCAGTGCGAGGGTGAGGGTTCTTCTAGCTGGGGCTGAGCGCGGACAGTATGGATACGCGAGCGTGAAGCCTATTATGGTTATTACTGCGTTCCAGAGGTACTGGTACAGCTCTGACATGCCGTGGAAGATGTCGTGGACTTTCATGCGGTGGTGGGTTAGTTGGATCATTTTGAGGGCGTGGCGCAGGGCTGTGTCTGCGTGGGATGAGGATTGGGGGGTTGGTGTTAGGGGGTGGGTTGGGAATTGGATGAAGGTTCGGTGGAGAGTTATTGTTGTGTTGTGGTATTGGAGTGTTAATAGGGTGTTTAGGAGGGTTTGTATTTCTGGCTCCTGGAGCCCGTTTTCATCGATGTCAATGTCGATGGCTTTGTCTTCTCGGTAGTCGATTACATCTGGTGCGTCGAGGTGGGTATGGATATGCGCAGATAGTTCTTTGGGCAATTGCGTACGCCATTGCTCGAGATGGAAGAGAGAATCAGAGAGATGCTTCGCTCTCGCTTCGATACCAGACCGGTTTGTTTCTGTTTGGCCAAAGCGATCCATGGCTTCATTGACGAGCAAAGCTGCAGCCGTGAGACGGATCGAGATGGTGTGATAGAGTAATCCATTTGAGAGATGGATATCCCTTGGCTCGCGAGTAGGTTGTAGACACATCAGTTCAGCTACTTGACTAGTAGCAACTGGTTTACCAATGTGTCTTGAACAGCGAAAGTCCAGATGGATCAGTGTCCACCAGACGCGGCGGAAGAGCTGGCATTCGCGGTATCCGCCTGTTCGGGAATCCATGTAATTGAGCGAGTGGCTGATTCGGAGAGCAAGTCCGACCATGTTATACGCTGCCTGGTGCTGTCTAGCATCTAGGAGGTATGAAATGAGATAGCAGTAGCATTGCATGACTGATAAGGAGGGTCCGGCGAAGGTGGTGAGTTGGGTTACGGCTGAGAGACAGCGACGAAAGTAGGGCATTCCAATTTCTTGGTTGTGGGATTGGGACCAATTTAGGCCGACGAGTCTGTTTTGAAGGTTCGATTGATGGATGTATTGTAAAGCGTATGCGATTATGGCGTCTAGGAGAGGGGATGGAGGTGGAGCTAAGTGAGCTCCGTCGGGTTTGATGTCTTTCCATTCCAAGATGGGCATTTGGGGTCGGATGCGGGGCCAGAATATTTGCAAGAGATGGTTCACTTGGGTTGAAGATAAATCGCAGTCTATACTAGTAGGTTGTGGTTGGTGGAGAATGCTAGATGGTAAGGCAGAGATGTGCTCTGATGAAGGGTCTGTGCCAGCTGGTGTGGCTGTTGGTGTTGGATCGGGGGAAAGTTGCGAGATTCCCGAGCAGAAGGCATTGATGCGAGCAATGAATCCCAGCATGGAATCCGTCTTGTGCGAGGTCCATGCTAAGTTCTCCTCCGGTGATGGCGTTGGGGCCGACACTATCGTGTGAGAGAACTCGGCTACTGGCGTCGCAACGACCGAAGGCTCGTCTGGCGATGGTCGCTCTGTGTTTTCACTCCGGCGTACATCGTTTTTTCTTTTGGCAGTGACTGATGAACGAGATCGATGACAGGCGACATTATTAGCCACGCATGGCGGACAAGGCGTGGTGGACTCGCAGCGTACGCGGTGCTCGCGGCAAAAGTCACAGGCCTTTGCGATCTTCCGACGCCGCGATGTAAGTTGTGTCCGTTTGAATGGGGAAAATGTAGTTTCGTGCATTTCTATTTTATCATCCTCTGGCCAGTGAAAATCACCGGAAGACGACGAGTTGGGGCGATGAGAATGCATTTAGCGGTGGAGTTGTGGAGTCGCGGCCAATCGGAACCGCTGGAATGGATCAGATGAGTAATTCGGGATGATTCGTATACTTCGATGGAAAGATTTCATTTGGGCTATAAAAGGAATGAAGAATATCTTCTAGCAGATCAGTATTCAGTCTCGTTCCTTTCTCATCAACCCACTGCTTTCTTCTTTTTCTTCTCGCCATGTCGCAACAAACGGTCTTTCGATTCCCAAAAAGAACCGCCTTTGAAGACCTGGCTTCTTACCAGGAGAACATCCCGACACCATCTAGCCATGAAGTTCTCATCAAAGTGCGCGCTGTCGCCCTGAACTCGCGTGATTGCCAGGTTGCCACATCCAAGTACCCCTTCGCCATCAAGGACAATGTGATTCCAGGATCCGATGCAGCGGGCGACATTGTGGCCGTGGGCGATGCAGTACGTGACTTCGCTGAGGGAGACCGAGTCGTCGTATCTTTTGATAATACCCGACTATATGGGCCAGCCAGAGATGTCGTCTCCGGCCAAGGGGGTGGCGTGGACGGCGTGATGGCACAGTATATTGCTCGCCCGGCGTCGGCAGTCGTCAAGATCCCTGCCGACTCCCCCCAGTCATACAGTGAACTGGCCTCACTCGTGTGCACTGGAGTCACAGCCTGGAATTCTCTCTATGGGAACAAGCCCTTGATCGCAGGTCAATCAGTTCTCGTGCAAGGTAAGTGTTCAACCCGATGTTTCAGATTGAGAATTCATGCTCATCAAAGCATTGTAAACAGGAACTGGAGGGACATCCATGACGGCTCTGGTTCTAGCAAAGGCAGCCGGCGCAACCACCATCGTCACCTCATCCAGCGATGACAAGCTCAAGGTCGTCAAAGAAATATTCAACCCTGACTATTGCATCAACTACACCACGACCCCAGACTGGGCAGCGGAGGCCGTCAAGCTGACCGGCGGCAAAGGGGTGGATCATATTTTAGAAATTGGTGGCGTTGGCACTATTGAACAGAGTCTCGCTGCGATCGCACAGGGCGGGGTGATCAGCATCATCGGGTATTTAGCCAAGTATGACCCTACACGAATCCCGAACGTCTTGCTGCTCGCTTTGGGCAAAGAGGCTGTCCTGCGCGGTATTCAAATTGGCCCGAAATCCATGTTGGATGACCTAGTCACTTTGGTATCGAGACGGAAGTTGAGGTTCCAGATTGAGAGGGAGTATGCGTTTACTCGGGAGGGTATCGTTGCTGCTTATAATGCACTCGCTTCTGGTAAGCATATTGGCAAGATCTGCATTGTGGTTGATTGAGTGCGGTCGAGTCTGTAGTTCACATGGTGGAGGATGGAGCGATGTTGACCAGATGAACGAGTGAAGATCAAAAGTGCTGGAAGGTTGTATGTCAAGCGCGGTGTTCATACTCCTCGCTTTTTGGATTGAAAATTATTTTGGATGATTGTCCAAACAATATAACAAGAATACCATCATGATTCTGAACAAATAGATGGTCTCATTGTTCACCGGATAAAGGTAGACCTCCCACCGGAGATAGTGGCTGTAAAGTGATTTAACCAAGTTTCAACTCCTCGATCCTGCGAGTGAGGACCTTGAACTTCACTAGTAAATACTAAAGTTGAGAATAGCCAATCGACTCTCGTCACTAAATCTTCAAAATCACGTCAAAGTCAATCCGCCCCGATGCGCCACGACCCCGTCAAACGCAACCCGAGTTCGGCTTCTACCGTCTATACTATGATACAATATTACAATAAACAATCCCGCAGGCCGACCCGGCAAAAAGCCAGGGTTGCCCGGCGAACCCGGAGGTAAAAGCGAGGGGCCGGGCGATCGAGCCGACGGGACCGGCGTTACTCCGAGGGTGCAGAAACTCAAGGAAGCCCCAAGCGCTGGAGAATGGCTAGCATTGCTGGAACGGGGTTTCGGAGGGGAAAAAAGCCACCTGTCAACGGTTGGGACCACCATATTCTATACCCAATTGGGAGCCCGACAAGGGTTTGATGGACTCCATGGAATTGGGGGTAACTAAGCGCCGAGCAATGATGATTCGAGGAATGTATGGAGAGACGACGGGCCCTGGCCATAACTCCAGTAGTGAGCCCTGGTTGGATCGGTAATGCGTTGCCTTTCTTCGTCTAGCGCCTTCTAGCGCGTCGGTAAAACCGCCGGGTAAAACTGCGGATAAAAAAATGACATCAAGAATTAGGTAAGTTTACCTGGGTTAATGCGGGGCAAAAGAGGTCGAAATTGATCATTTGTTGGTGAAAATAGTTCGTAGAGACTAGCAGGAGTTATTGGGGAGTGAATTGGTTGAGATACGCTCCTTGAAGAGCTCAACCACCACAAATATGGAAGAAGATGAGTCCAGATCGTAGCTTGCATGACCTGACGCCATGCCCCCGCCGATCCCCCTCGGTGGAGACTGCTCCGAGCGACAGAAGGAGGAGGGAGAGAGGGGCAGCGTGGGATGGCGAGACCATACCATACAACCCCCCGCCGGAGACACGTTGACACGGACACCTTTATTAGATACCCTCCCCCAGCTTCTACTCTCTTTTTCTCTTTTCTCTTTTCTCCATATTCCCCCAATTCTCTTCCATCTCTCCAGCAAGAACACACCTGCCTCAACATGTCTCTCGGAAAGAAGGCCACTCTTAACACCGGTGCTGAGATCCCGTAAGTTCTCCAGCTCTAGTTATTTCAAAAGGTGAAGCTTGGCTAACTCTCACTCAGCCAGCTGGGATTTGGTACTTGGCAGTCTGCTCCCGGCCAGGTCGGTGAGGCCGTTTACGAGGCCCTGAAGACCGGTTACCGCCACCTGGTATGTTGATCAGTCTCCCCGCATTGTGCAGGACACTTTGTGTAGGAATTCAAAGTACTAACGCGTCGCGCAGGATCTTGCCACCATGTATGCAACATCGGTTTAATCCGCTCGGAAATAGTTTCGTCCTCAATTGAGCATCTCAGACTGACCTCTTTTGTATAGCTACCAGAACCAGAAGGAGGTTGCTGCCGGTATCAAGCGCGCTTACCAGGATGTTCCCGGTCTGAAGCGTGAGGACCTTTTCATTGTGAGTTTTTCCCGGGCAGCGGCGCACAGCGGACGTGTCTTTCAGCTCTCCTCCTGGATGATATGCTAAACTTCTTCCCTCCCCGGCTAGACCTCCAAGCTGTGGAACTCCCAGCACCGCCCCGAGGTTGTCGAGGCTTCCCTGGATGCCTGCCTGGCTGAGCTTGAGCTCGACTACCTTGATCTTTACCTCGTTCACTGGCCCGTTGCTTTCCAGAAGGGCGAGTCCTACTTCCCCCTGGTTGAGGGCAGCACCGTCGAGGGTGGCGATGTTATCATTGACGATGGTGTCTCCATCGTTGACACCTGGAAGGGTAAGGAAGGCCTTGGCTTGGTTTTTGGAGGGTAAATTCGCTAACTCTACTTCTTCTACAGCCATGACCCAGCTCCCCAAGAGCAAGGTCCGCGCCGTCGGTGTCTCCAACCACACTATCCCTCACGTTTGTTCCCCCGATGTCCGCCCACACAACAATCATCAAACTGACAATCCTCTAGCTTGAGGCCATCATTAACGGCACCGGCGTTGTCCCCGCTGCCAACCAGATCGAGCGTCACCCCGTCCTGCAGAGCAACGACCTGATCGAGTACTGCCAGAAGAAGGGCATCCACGTCACCGCTTACTCTGTATGCCTCATATCTCCCCTCCTACATGATGCAAAATCTAACCTCACCAGGCCTTCGGAAACAACATGCTCAACATCCCCCTTCTGATCACCCGCCCCGAGGTCTTGGAGGTCGCCGAGTCCGTCTCCAAGCGCACCGGCACTCAGGTCACCGGTGCTCACGTTATTCTTGCCTGGTCCCAGGTCGGCGGTGGCAGTGTCATCCCCAAGTCCGTGACTCCCTCGCGCATTCGCGACAACTTCAAGGAGATCGAGCTCACTGCCGAGGAGGTGGCCAAGGTCAACGCCCTGGGTGCTAACCGCCGCCGCTACAACACTCCTTACACTGCCAGTACGTTCATTCATTCACCCATCCATTCATCCATATGCAGAGATCAATTTACTAACAACCCCCTAGACAAGCCCCGCTGGAACATCAACATCTTCGGCGAGGACGAGGAGAAGCCCGCTGACCACAAGGTCATCCTGTAAAAGTTTGGATATCCCTGGTTAGAAAAATAGGCAATGAATAATGAGAAACGTAATTGCTACATGCACTTGACTCGCTCTGGCAGATATTATCCTTTTCAATGTAAGCTGTGTAAGGTACAGTAATTCACAATTCATTTCAGTGTCCTCATTTTCAGACTTGAACGTCTGTAAATTCAATTAGCAAGCTTTAAAAGGGTTCTCCATTCTCTTCCAGGGTAGGATAGTGCTGGTGGGGCAATCATCGCTTGGACCTTACCCGATTAAACGCAGAGCTCTATAAAATTTAAATTTTTTTTTTTTTTTTGGTTTGCTTCCTAACTGGATATAAGGCTACAACTAAGATCTGAGAACCTGTGGAACTAACGAAGATGTCAGTTTTTGACGCCAGAAACAGCCACCTTTCTATTTTTTCACTTTAGATAAAAAGCACAACTTAACCACCCTGATTTCCAGTACCTGTCTATTTTGCACCCATCCAGCACTCTTAGCCTAGCACTCATTTGGCATTTATTCATTCCCTACGATTTCACCTACCACTGTGACTATCCTGCCGTTGGTGGATATTACGAAGTAATAATAATAAATCAGATGACTCAATTGGTAGAGATGCTATGTATTTTCAAGCTTGCTAGGTAAAGAGGTAGGCAGTTGTTATGTAACTACCCTATGAAAAATAGATTAGCAGATTGGGTAGTTTATAGGGTAGATGGATGCGGTATGGTTGAATGTAGTATTCCAGCTTCCAGACTGTATTTTTTTGTATATTTTGATACTGATCGACAGGGGTAGACTTGGAACGTTCGAAATACTAGTACTAACTAAATGAGGATTCTCACAGTCTGCCTTGACTGTTTTCATATTAGTACACGCTTTGAATATATAATATTAATCTCCAGTGCTATACGAGTAGCAGTAAACTTTTTCCACTATTTGGACTATATTTAACTATACACTACCATTCCTTCTCGGAATCGGCCCGCTAGCCAAGACTTACTTCGCCTGCGTGGGGCGTCGGCAGGCTGGGCTGACGAACTTTACCGTCTCAAAGTCCGAGGCTGTTTGCAAGAAAGCCCGAAAATTCCCCCAGATTAAAGAGAAAGCCGAAAGCAGTTTCCCCTGAGCTCGTAAATAGGGATGGCCCCCACTAATACTGCCCCCATTAACGGCCCTAGTGATACTGCAGCTTATGCGCCACCGACTCTTCAACTTGATGATCTACAGAATACTAGCCGAATATGGTACTATGCGCCTGCCAAAAACCTCTTCGAGGTGTATGGGCTCTTGATATTTTTCGGAGCAGTGGAGCAGCATCATGGACAGAGCTTTGGAGGTGATTCCCATAGGTCATGCGACCACAGCCAAGAACAAACCGCCCCAAATAGGATACAAAAACTTTACGTACTGACTTTGTCGATCATTTTTATCTGATCTTCCTTGTTCCACAGCTGCAAAGGGCATCAGCTTTTCGAGTCTCAAGATGACTCTTGGCAGGCTCAGAGATATCTATATAAACCCCTCAGTCGCCGTCAAACTCGATCCCATTACAACTCGCAAACACAAAGCCTCAACATCAAGAAACAACCTTGGAAACACTCAGTGATCACAGTATGTCCCAAAGCTTCCATGTACAGGAACCTTTCTCAACCATCTCCAGATGAAATTCGCCCTCTCCGCCGCCCTCTGCGCCCTCGCCGCACAAGTCGTCTACGCCGATTGGCAAGAGTACGATATGAACAACGCAGACAAGCAGGTTTCAGGCGGTTGCGGCACCGACTCATCATGCCTGGGCGCTATCTTCGAGGATAGCGACGTCGAGGGCCTCTGCAACGACATCATCGACGATCCTTGCAGTGAGCACTCTTTCACTGTTGGCGGCGGCCTCGTTTTCTGGGCTCCTGCTGGCGATTGCGATGCCGACAACGCTGCGCCTAGTGCTGATGTCTGCTACGACTACTTCATTGGCGTGCGCGCTGCGCAGAATGATAGCGATTGTGGTGTTAGTATTGGCGTTGACAATGATGATGGCGACTATGTGGGCGCTGCGGCTGTCAGTGGCAGCTGTGTTCCCACTGATCCACTTTCTTGAAGTGGATATGGATATTCCTGGCTTTAGCCAAGAAGTATCTACAAGTTAATACTACGATGACCATTATGGTTCGCAATTGCAGAATTGGCTGCAGAATTTGGGACTTGTCATCAGTCGATTTGTGTACATAAACATAGAGTCAATGAAGCTCTTTTCTCAATTATGGCCGTAGGCGTACACTAAGGAAATCTTAATCAGCACTCGCGCCAGTAGTAACTAGAGTGATTATAGAGTGGTTTCTTTCCAGACCATTGTGATTTAAGGATTTATTTTCTAGTCACCAATCATCTTCCCTGTTCATCCTGATAGTCAAATTAGTATAGCTATCCCTTGCCCGTGACCGCACTGCGATACTACCATTCTAGCTGTAAGAAATACGAGACACAACTGGTAGATTAAAGTAAAGACAAGGTTATATGACGGTGTATCAAGGCGCTAAATCGAAAGAGGTATGTAAACTAAATAGATATGGTAATTCACAGGTCCGCCATTACAAAAGAAATTCGTGATCACCCCATCACCATCGTAATCTAACCTCCGACCTATACTTCTGAGTGAATCGGTCGCTGATGCGATCCCACCACCGGCCCTGCATCCATTTCATGATATACCGTCGCCGGCGACATCGGACTCGACACTTCGTATATCGAGTGACCATCCAGCTGTGCAGCCTGCGGACCGACAGGTTTTCGAGGTAATGGCGGTCTAAGATCACGAACGGGCATAACTTGCTGCTGTACCTGTGGTGGCTTCTCAACCTCGGTATCCGGTGAGAGCGCTGGCGCTGACTCGTCAGTAGATGCTGAGCGAGTCCTTTTCACCCTTTGCTGTCGTCGTCGTCGGATGAAAAACCATACCACGACCAAGATGAGTATGACCACCACTATCACCGCGATGGCGATACCAGCCTTAGCTCCTGCGCTGAGAGATTTCGAAGAGCCGGAGCCACTCTCGCATGAATAAGAACCTCTATATACACCTTCCGATCGGAGTGCGTCCAATGCGCTGCAGGACATAGAATTACTGCCTTGGATGGTGGTTTGGCCTCTAACCTGGTCAAGTTGTGGCATGGATATACTAATCGGATGTGTCAACTTTCGCTGCAGACGGTGGGTAGATATGAGGCGACTCGCTTACCTTTCAAAAGATCCGGTCAGTTTAAGCTCTCCGTCTATTTCTTCGAGCTGGGGGAAGATCAGGTGCTTTAGGTTCGAATTTCCGGTGATGGTGATGAAGGATGACTTGGACAGAGAGCTGAAAGTGACAGAGTTGAGCGAGGATAGACCGTCTAACGTCAAGCCACTATTCAAAGTTTCCAGCTTCGGCATGACTAGGTTTTCGACGCTTGATCCGCTCTCTACCGAGAACGAACCCTTGATCTCCTCGACATTGCTCAAGGTGATGGTTCCACTAGCCGAGGAGGAAATGGTGACGCTTCCCTGCAGAGTATCACAATTGTTCAAGCTATTGGCATCACTCTGACTACTGATGGTGACACTGCTTTTACCTGGGCCAGTCAGCAACAGCCACAGCAACCGCAACCGCAACAGCAGCAGCTCAAAAAATTGGCATTCCTGGTGGGTCCGGAACTCACAAGCATTGTCATCGGCAATCACCGATACGCTCTGCCACAGTGCGGCGAGCAAAAAGTAAGGAGATAGGAACATCCCCGGAATATGTCACCTTTGCCTGTAGACTGCAAGGGGATTTATTCTGGTTTTTTGAGGGGGGGAAGCAGGGTGGTAGCATTATAAACAGCCGAGCTCCCAGCCATGATGGCATAGGGCAGGGTTAGCTTGGACCAATCTCCGCTACTCCACCGAGAACGACCCTAGCAAAGCAGGAAGTCCAACGATTGGATCATGCAGGGAACAACACTGCCCACTTTCTCCACAGCCCTGCAGATATTTTGTACTTGTTGTACCTGGGCCAGTTTTATCTTCCGATATTTTATATTCTTCGGGTCGGCTGTATCCTCTCTTCCACATTTTGGGGGGCACTGTGCAAAGTATATCAACAAAACTTTATTGACACAACTTTATTTAATAAATGCTATTTAATAATCAATATGATTCAAGTATCAGATCATACAATTTAGATCCATCGCTCACCCGCTTTTAAAGGGTCTTTGTTTCTATTTTTGCCATCCGCGGTACCCTAGGGCAGGCAGCAGAATTGCCGAGGATTTCTTGGATACACCATTTCTTGGAGATTGTCATGCATCATGCCCCGAGGGGAACTCGCCGGGGACCGGTTTTCCTGTTCTTTCCTCTTTTGAATGCTGTTCTCACTGATCTGGTTGGAGAATGGTTATATACTCCAATCTCTCCCTAATCCTTCATATTTCATCATTCATACTTCGTCAGGCATCAATATTAGTCATCAAGACACCAAGGCACTCAGGCACCAGCTGAGTCAGCATATGCGGGGAAGTCCCCAAGTAAATGTACAACATCAGCTCCAACAATGCTGGAATGCAATCGCACATGCCGTCCCTATGAGAGTGGGTAAAGGCTGTGAAAGGTGTCGCCATCGCCATATCCGCTGCGTCATTTCACCTGGGGCCTCTGCTTGTACTCCTTGTCTTCGCCTGGACCGGGTCTGCCATCTCGACCCGCGATTCCAATTCAAGACCGTGAGCCATGTCTATCAGAAGAGCAATGGTGTCGCCGCCCGGTTTGATCTTGTCTGGGATGATTCACAGGTTTGGGTTGATGTTGAGCAGCCCGGTGAGTTGATCAATTGATTCGCAGTTGGTATGCTTGGGCTAACTCAGCGCAGTGACGTTTGTGAATGAAACGAGTGATGGACCCGGAGCAGATGAGGCCCGGCATGCTGGTGGTTCTATTACGAGTGGGCAGAATCTTGACCCTCATGCGATGAGCACCGAGAGATCAATCGTGGAAGACCCGCCAATACAGCCGGACCACCCGCTACAACCACCACCACCACTCGGGAACTTCTCACAGTATCATTCCAGCAGCCCAGTTTCACCGCCATCCGAGCAAACTCCAAACCTCTCACTGCGTGAAGCATCTCTCATGCGATGCTTTATCCAGAAGATCGCGCCATGGGTAGGTCATCTCCGTCACTGCGATCGTAGGAATACCTTCTAATTCCTCCAGGCGGACATCTGTGATCCTCAATCTCATTTCAGCACGGTTGTTCCTAGGCGTGCTTTGCAGGTCCCAATGGTTCTCAAGGCGGTTCTCTCCCTCGCGGCACGCCATGACGCGATCCTAAATGGCCAGAGTGACTTGGAGGCCTCCGCCTACCATGGAGAATGTCTAGAACTGCTCATCCCGGCCTTGGATCGGCTCGATCAAGGTTTTGATGAAAATCTGCTGATAACAGTTGTCATTCTCCGCATCTATGAAGAGCTTGAAAACAGCGAAGACCAAAGATTCCACTTGTTAGGATCCAACCGTCTGATCAATCATATGTCACGCTCAGCGTCATCACGCGGAATCGCGGAGGCTGTGAGCTGGCAATTCTTGCGTCAGGCTATCTATTCATCCATTGTACAATACCAGAGTCTTCAACTGGACCTGTGCAACTATGAGCGATCATCCATGTTCCAGCGAGATGACGACGCTGCCTTTGCCAACATGGTCATCTTCCACTGCGCGCACATCATTCAATTATGTCGCGTTCTGCCCCAGGACCCGGTTGAGGAGGAATCATGGAATCAGGTCGCAGATGCGGTTGACGGATGGTATCGACAAAAGCCAGCCACTTGGCAGCCGCTTCGTTATCAAGACTCCGATGTGACTGAGAACCGGCCCTTCCCTGAGATATGGATGATGTCGGCTCCGGCTGGTTTGTTCAATCTGCGCTTCTTCACAATGCCCTGGCTGATGATGAGTCTAGTTGTGGGGATGCAATACTACCACGCGGCATGTATTTTCCTCACCATGTCTGACCCGGAATCACGACGCATGAGAGAATTCGAAATGGCGCGAACCCGACGTCTAGCAGAGGTAGGCTGCGCTGATTCGAACAATTTCTTTCCAATTAACACTAATAAACTTGACAGAGGAAAATTGCCACACATGTGATCTCCGTGATCGGATTATCTTGGTCGAACGAAAGTGTCCACAATGCGTACTTCATGGCTTGTCATTTACTTTACCGCTGTTAGTCACCCTGTACACCTGATATCAATCGAACTTAGGTTCTGTTCGGCTCACCACTAACTCATCTCAGTTGGATATTGCCTACAACACCCAGTAGAGCAAAGAGGCTCATTGGAATTTCTGTCCCATGTTGAAAGCCTCCTTGGTTGGCGAACTACTTGGATCCGAAGTGAACTAGAGCATCAATGGGGTGAATTGGCCGTGGTTGATCTGCCGAGTACGTAGATCAGCAATCTTGTCTTTCTGTCATTTGGATGCGATGCAATTGCAGATATTTGGTAGTTGGCAGTCTCGCTAATGCTCCCGCGCGTCTGCGTGCCGGCGGCAACTTTGGCGCACTCTTCTCCAATTCACTCTTCAACCATCAGTCCTCGCTCAGTTCTAAAAAGCAGCCTTCACTTTATTCTCTTTTAATTACTCTCCTCCAGTGAACTGCATCTTACACTCTGGTCATATTTCATTGCAACCTCACATTTCTTTCAATGGCAGAAAACAGGTGAGCATTGAGCACAAGCCAGCCGTCCTGTCCAAGCTAACTGAAGCTATCAGGGTTCCCGGTTCCCTCTCTCAATTGCAGAACTCGGAACGCGGTATCACAATGCAAGAAGCCTTCGACGCAATCTCTCTCGCTAGAAACCCACTCCCAGTCGGCGGCACGCAGCTGCTAGAGATCTGCAACCGACAATCTCAGAGAAAGCTATTCCGTATGCCAGGCCGAGACATAGAGCACATACCCGGCCGCATGACAAGAGAACAATGGCTCTCTGGCGATCCAGCTTATATTGACGCTCTCCTCATTCAATCCCGGGGACTCCCGCTTGAGGAAAGATGCAACTGCTGCCTGCAGGGCTTAGGACCTTTCCCCCTCTGCGTCCGTCTAGCAGGTTACTACGGCGGGATATGTGGGAATTGCCGCTATATCAAGAAGGATGGAGAGTGTACTCTACGAAAAGACGGCGGAGGTAACCGCAAAACTTGCTCCTGGAACTCATTGCCTGCCATTCAATCCCTCTTGGGTTCGGCGAGTTCTCCTTCGCCCTTCTCTTCCATTGACTTACCGACTCTTAACAGCGCAGCAAGAGGAGGTTCTCAGGATAGCCCGATTTTCATTGACAATGAACTGTGGGACGATAGTATCTTTGACTGGTCACCTGTTCCGAGGAACCAGTCAATAGCGCCATCTCTTACACCGGGAACTTCCCCCCTACATCCGATCGTGATGCCCGGTGAGATGTATGCGATGGCAGTGGAGGTGCCAGCTTCCTCGCCAGTCCATGCATCGCTTTTCCATACGTCCCCAGTTCTCGCAACCCCGGCTAATATATCCCCACTTCACTCATCACCGGTCCACCAGTCCATCGAGTCCCCAGCGGGGACATCCAGCTTCAATCCGCAGCTGATTACAGACTCAGATAATGATATGAATGAACTTTTTTCGAATGATGATGATGATGACGACAAATTCATGATCGATCTCGCAGACGGCAGTGACGATCCCGACTACGTGCAAGATGGAGTTTCAGCATCGGACAATGACGATGGCGATGATTATGACGATGACTAGCGCGGTAAGTCTTGTCGAGTATGACATTCTACCTGCTATACTGACAATGTTATTTCCAGCATTATCTGCCATAAATTGAATGGATCTTCATTCGAGATTCACAACGGAGTCACCATGTCCATCGAGATCAGAAGACATAATATCGGGAAATAATATAGAGTGGTGAACGACGCGAAATTGGGAAATGCAAATCCGATCCAAACGAACAGAGGCAGAAAAGAATTTAGCGAATTACGAGCATGAACTGGATTGTCAATATAATAACTAGATTAATGAGAATCGTACGAAGCCCGACTGTTCCTCCCATCTTGCTGTCTAGATTTGAGCCCTGTAAAGAGATTATATGAAAGCTTGGCTAAGATATAAAATGATCCTGACCAGTGTTCTACGCCTTTTAGCACTAACAGTGTCTCTATAATATAACTGTAAACACTAAATATTATTCCGCTATACTGGTACAATGGTTCAAGTTCTGATTCACTTTCAATATACCATAGTATACCTTCGGCTTCTTTTTGTTGTAGTATTGAATATCACAACTACTTTTACGCATCACGGATATGATTATACTCTGATGAGTGTGACAGCATACCACAAACTAGACTTGTACTATTTATAATTTTTAACTTCCAAGGTTGGATGTGGTGGATGGGGATGGGATGTATAAAAGTGAGGAAGTATGCAAGTGCGGGGAACACATCGTGTATTTATATTCGCCAATGCTGTGTACGTATACTCTATGGTAATATTATCCTGCAGTATATTACTGTTTAGTTCCTCATTCCGTTTATGATATTTTATATGCTTTTTGTATCATTCTTGCTCTGTTCTTTTATATGCACACTGCCTCACAAGTACTTTTACAGTGGTACTCCATACAAAAGGTACATCTCTTATCGCCAGCTGATAAGCTCCCACTGCCCGCTCCGGGGCAGCCACAACTTCCGCCTCCGACTTCTTCTCTTCTTCTCTTCTTTTCACTCCTTGACTGTTTCACCTCACCTCTGCCCAGCCCATCTGCACATCTGCACAACCACTCTGACATGCCTGACTGACCGCCACTGGCAATGTGATGATCAATGCCACGCCGAAAAGCCGCCGATCGATCAGCCCCGGTGAAGACCCGGTCTCGCAACGGATGCAAGGAATGCCGTGCCAGTCGCGTGCGATGCGACACCCAAAAGCCCAGCTGTACCCGCTGCCGAGAAAAAGGTCTACCCTGTACTACCACTCTCGTCCTCAAATGGGAGTCTGAATTCGCCAGTCGAGGCGTCGCCTTCGGCCGTGCCGGTGTCTGGAATAAAACTCGCCCCGACGGCATTTCTTCCGTCTCGCTCCCTTCAACTCCCGCTTCGATAGCTGAAAATGCACAAGAGTGGTGTCCTTTGCCCACAATTCAATCTTGGGGGTTCATCAACAGTGGAGTGCCCGCCTTTGAGACCCCCAGCGAAGTTGACGTCACATCGAACGAGCTACAAGCGCTGGTCTGGCGCAGCAGCAGCAGCAGCAACCCATCGCAGGTCTTCCCTGTGAATATTTTCCTTGATCAGCTACCCGCCCCCAGAGCGGGACCCTCCCTCTTCCCGGATGTAACGCGGATGGGACATGGGGAGTTGATGGATTATTACCTGCAGCAAGTCTGCCCACGCACGACAGCCAGCTCGTCTGTGTCATCACCATTTGCCTCGGTCATTCTACCTTTCAGTTTATCCGCTTCACCCACTCTATTCAAAGCCATTCAAGCACTGGGGGCTTGCCACCGCTCCCGTACCAATTCGTCCTATGGTGCTTTGGGCCTCCGACTCAAGTCGGAAACTCTACGCGATCTTCGAAACCGTCTGTCCTCCGAGGGATCCTCGACCTGCTGCAATGACCCTGAAATATTGGTGATCATGATGCTGCTCTGTTTATATGAGATTGTGGACAAATGTGATCAGCACTGGACGATACATCTGAAAGGTGCCAAAGATCTGATTCGTCTGAGGAGGGAACAAGCTGAACAAGCTCAAGCTTCTTCTGAGCTATCTTCGTCACGGCGTGCAGCCGATCCAGCCACTGCCTTTGCGGAGCATTTCTTTGCTTTTCAAGATGTCATGGGTCGAACAGCCTGCGCCAAGGAAGTGCTGTTCGGCAGTGACTACTGGAAAGCAGATGATCGACAGATTGACCTGTGGATGGGCTGTAGTCCGGAGCTAGTCTCTCTCCTCTGCGCAATCACCGATATGAGTCGAGCTCGACGCAGCCTGAACTCAGACTCAGACTCCTCTCGCGCGACTTTTGCACTACGCGCGGCATCGCTGGAACGCCAACTCGAGCATCTCGTTCAAGAAATCGAGGAAGACGACGATGACGTTCTCGCATCTGCAGCCGAAGCGAAGCGTCTCGCAGCGGTGCTCTACTTGCATTGCGCGCTGTACAGTGCGTGCCCCACCACACCACTGGTCAGTAACTACGTCCGGCAGATCCTTCGGATTGTATCCAACCTGCTCGATCGACAAGGGTCCCTGGCCAGCATCACTTGGCCAGTGTTTGTGGCGGCTGTTGAGCTGGACCCGTCGCAGGATGAGATTGGGATCGACGATGATGGGACACCGGTGTCTGGTCGATCGACTGTGCTGCGTGCTCTGGCAGCGATGACGGAGTCGACGATTGCTAATATTGCGCGAACGCGGGCAGTTATTGTTCAGTTGTGGCAGACGCGTGATCAGGATCTGCTCAAGGCTCCGCAGACTGAGTGTAATGATTGGGAGTGGTATGTGGTGCCTATCAGTGATGCCATGAGTTTGGCTTAGTAGATGCCTGAGATAGAATTACCTAGTATACATGATATATAATATTATATACTATATACTACTATCTATACTATACCATATGCCACCATCTATTCTATATTATATTATATTGTATTATACTATATACTATACTGACTACATATACTATACTATATGTTATATACACCACTTCCACTAAGTACACCCCATTCCCCCATCCGGCTAGCGCCCTCCGCACCTCCAAGACCAACTTGGATATTCCCATTCGCATTCCACTCCCATTCACTGCAAGTCCATGTCTCTCCTATCTTGCTCAAATCCTGCTTAACCCTTGGCTATAAATGCCGCCATGGCCCAGGCTCGTCCCCCGGCCCCAGGCCGGAGCACCTCACAGCCCTTTGGGGGCAAGCTGAGCCAACTTAGCCAGCAACTATCGCAACCTGACCATGACCCCGACAACACCCCAGTCCGCTCGCCCAAGTCGCGTTCTTTGTCCGATGCCTCAAAGCCCTCCACCTTCAACTCTCAGCCAGCAACAGGCGATTTGAATCGTCCCAGTAAAGATGATAGTGTGATCCCATCACTGCCTGCCACCCCAAGCCGGTCCACCACCTCCACCCATCACCAACAACAACATTATTCACCACTGGCACACCCTTCAACTCTCTCCCTCAACCTCCCTAAAACCACCTCATCCCCTCTGACCAACCGTACTGCTCCTCCTTCTGCCACTCCTCTCTCTCCCAAACTCGATTCATCCCAGATTTATGGGTCCCCAGGCTCCGTCCTCCCACGGCGCTCCCGAGGCCTTGATTTCTCTCGCGCCTGCACCAACCTCCACCACTCAACCCTCGCAGAGTCTTCGCCCGATTCATCTCCAACAGTCGGAGGTCGCGGCATGGCCATCCCTCAACGCCGAGGCTCTCTCACCTCCACCTCCGTCCCACCTTTCTCGACCTCCGGGCCCGCCGATCGCACCGCCATCTCCAGCTCAGTATCCAGCGTGAACATGATGGAATCCGACACCAGCAGCAGTGAAGAAGACGACGATGATGCAATAATGGGCGACCGCGACGATATCATGCTGAACACCCCGCAAGCCACCCGCATGGCCGGACCCAGTCCCTTCTCGACGGGCAACCTTCAAAGCCCCGGCAACGATTGGATGAGCAGTTTCTCCAACCCAGTCGGCAGTCTCTTGAGCTTCCAACGTGCCCGCTTTCGCAGCAATAAAGGACGCAGTCGACATAGTTCCAGTAGCGCCAGTGGGAACAGTTCCAAGCCCAGTCCGGGTCCTCACTCGCCCCCGGTCATGAAGAGCGTTGAGAATGGATCGGCTGGTGGGTATTTTGCCTCACGACAGAGTGCCCATGGTCGGCGGGAAAGCTTGAGTCTGGGGACGTTGGATCTCCGACTATCTGATCTCAGTGATGATGGGGAGAATCGTGCTCGTGCGGGCAGTCCTACGGCGGGATCAAATCACTCGGAGGGTGGTCCGCTGGGAGTGATCCGCCGTGCTGTTACTCGGCGGGGGAGTTTACTAGTAAGTAACAACAAGTTCTACTTCATTCAGCATTGGAGTGCGACGCTGACCCTGACAGCCCAAAACAAAAACCTTTGCTCGCATTCGTGCAGCGTTGATGGAAGAAGGAGCCCCCGTCGACAGCGACATGAAACGCGAAGCGGAAGTAGTCCGACAAGTCCGCGATACCGAACCCGAGACATCACCCACGCTCAGCGCGACTCTCCCAGCTCAGCCACAGGGCCAGGCAATCCCCGACATGGAAACGATTTCCGAGAAGCCGGATCTGGCCAGTCCAACCAGCACATTCAGCAAGCAGGCCAGTCGCAATTCCGGCGGAGTCGAGTTCTGGAATTCCTTTGACGGTCGATATCGTACACCACCGCCCAGTCGTCAACCAGCAGCAGCCGCGGACGACGATATCGCCATGGACATGACTATGACACCGTCGACGACGATCGGGTCCGTCGCGGACAAACCGCGATCACGCTCGTCCACCCCGCATGCGCAGGGGACAGCGGGGATTGGCGAGATCAATCGCAAGCGTCGTCGTGAAGATGACTTTGATCCGAACCTTTTCAAGAGGCGGGCTGTCTCGCCCAGTGTGAGTGTGCAGAGTAGCCCGGTCTTAACTCACTCGTCGACTGTCGACACTGGCCCGAGTATCTGGGGTCCTCCATCGAAACTTGGACCGCCATTTTCTGAGCGGCCCATCGAGCGGTCCAGCGTAGACAGTGGTGCTGGTAATGGGAGTGGTAGTGGTGGCGGTGGTGCTGGTAATGGCAGCAGGACCACTCATCCGCATACGGGCACACCCAAACGAGTCGGTCTGCAGGGCATGACTGAGGCGAGTGATGGATTTATGAATATGAGTATTGAGTGAGCAGCGTTGCAGCGTTGCAGCTTTGATGAGCGCTTTAGCATGTATTTGGGCGTTTCGTCTGGTGTTTGTTTGTTTGGCGTTGATGGGATTAGTGATTAGCGATTAGCGATAATGATAATGATACCATACTGCAAGGAATTGATTATTTATTCTAAGTCTATGATATGGAAATAGTAGCATTAACAATCGTGAATCAGTAGAGTATGAATGTAATATATGGTATATATAACAATAAATATACCATATACCTATAGGTATGCTGCTACTGCTGCTGCTGTGGGTCTCCGCCCTCTCACCTCCGACTTCAACTTCCACCTCCGACCTTCACTTCCACTTCCACTTCCACTCAACCTCCCCTCCTCCCTCCCTCCCTTTACTGCATACACCATGTCCACCATCGAACATGCATCCGCCTTCATTGAAGGCGCTCCCCCAGGCGAGGTACGCCCACCCCCCATCCCGGACCATCTACCCCTCCTATTCACCAGCTAACAAACATCCAGCTCGCCGATGTCGTAAACGGTACTCCACCCCTCCAGCCCCTCCAGCCTCCGTGACCATCTTGAACATCCACACCCACCGCACACCACCGCGCACCACCGCACCGCAGATATATCACATCTGCTGATACACCGCTGACCCCCACCCAGACGTCCAGGTCCTAACCTCCGAAGAGGGCGACATAATCCCCTCCCTCGCCCCCGCATTCGAACGATACAACGAAGCCCAACTCGCTACAGTGAAACTACCCGGTTCCAGCCAGGAGGTGATTGTCAGTGAATTCAATAAGGTGGAGGGGAATCGGTACTTTGACACCGAGAGCCAGACTTCGTTTGAGATCGATCATATTACACAGGTAGGCCCAGCAGCCAACCCAGCTCAGCCTAGCCCAGCTTGCGAGAAGCATAAACTCACCAGCTTTGCTAGACTGCCTCCGCGGCCCAATCAGCACCGTTGGAATCGCAAAATGCCGATTTAATGTGAGTGCCACTACACCTGCTACACCTGCTGCCGAGCTGACCGTGTACTCCGCTGCAAAGTAAATCGCTCCTCAAATCACTAGCCATCCACGCCAAAGAACACTACCCCAACTGCTCCTACGGCGTGTACCCAATTGAGGACGACTCGGCCATTGCCATCCTCCTCGTCGCGAACCGCTACTCCCCGAATAACTTCTGGTAAGCGCAGCATCAGCATCCCTGAGCCCTCTCCCTCCAGCTAGGCAAAGGCAGCGCTGACACGACACACTATCCAGGAACGGTCGATTCCGAGCCATCTACCAAATCCCCCTCGCCAGCCCCTCCCCCTCTCTAACGGGCAAAATCCACGTCGACGTGCACTACTACGAAGACGGCAACGTCGCGCTGAACACGACCAAACCGATCAGCCTCTCCGTGCCCACTCTCTCAGCCGAGTCGATCATCTCGCGCATTGCCACTGCCGAGCGCGATTACCAGGAGGAACTGAATCGGGCGTTTGTGCGTATGGCTGAAGGGGCGTTTAAGGGGTTGCGGAGACAGTTGCCCATTACGAGGCAGAAGGTTGAGTGGGAGAAGGTTGGGGGGTATCGGTTGGGTCAGGATATTTCGGGGGGGAAGGGGAGATAATTCAGCAGGCCAATGCTGCTAGAATGCTGCTAGTCAGAGTCAGCTGGTAGTGGTTAGACATACTGCGAATGGAGTATATGTATATGCATGCACCTACACTAGCTACTGCAGTCTGAGTCGCAGCCATGTAGATGTAGTTCACCTCAACTCGCCTCGCCTCACCTCATCAATACCAATACTCTAAATCATCTCTATCCCACCTAACCATTACTCTCTACCCTAATCTACACCCTAATCTCCCTAATCCGCCACAACCAAACTCAACTCAACCCGCTGAATAATCAACTCCGCATCCCCACAACCCCAGAATCAGACTCAACCTTTTATTTACCTCTTACTCTCTCCTCCCTCTACCTAACTCCTCCTCCCTATACTCCCAGGCTCACAGGCTCGCCCTCGCCAAAATGCTCACCCACCTAAACACCTTCCTAAGCAACAATGCCGGCCTCGAAAAAACCCTCCGCCTCCTCCAATCCACCGCCCAAGTCGCCGCCGTCTTTAGCGTAGGCGGTACAGCCGTGCGCCTCACAACCGCGAAACTGCAATTGGCCTTGAGTATGTCCCTCAATCCACCCATTGGCTTCCCCAGCCCTCTGTGGATGTTTGCTAATTTTGCTTTGTGACAGCCCGCCGCTTCTTCCGCTTCTTCGGCTTCATCGAGTCCCTCCAACGCATAACAGCCCTCCTCAGCACTAAGGCTGCGCTGTCACTAGGTGGACTCCTAGAATTGGGGAAGTGGGTTTGTTTTGGGCTTTATTTTGTGCTGGAGGATTTGACTATCGTAAGTTTCCCGCATACACCATATCCACCAGGTAGATGGGGGAGGACAGATAAGGAACCCTGGATATACTATATGGAATAGGGGGATTCTGATGCTGATGCTGACGCTGTCCAGCTCCACGCAATGAACGTCCTCCCCGCAACACCCTGGGAAACAGAAATAATGCGCGAAGCAAACACGTACTGGTTCTATGCGATTTGTTTCTCCATTGTTAGCGGTTTGTACTCGCTAAGCAACAGCGGTGCTAAGGGTAGTGCTAAGGGGAAGGGGAAGAAGGGACGGAAGGGGGAGAAGAGTGCATCTGCTGGCCCCGCTGGCGGTGCTACGTGGAGCTCTGTCGTGGTTGATGGGTGTGATTTGTTGATTCCGGTTGATTTGCTTGGTTGGTATGATGTTGGTGAGTTGGTGGTCGGGGTTAGTATGGTTGTTGGGACTTTGGTTAGTATGGGGGGCATTTGGGGGGTTGTTAGGAGTGTTAAAAGTGTTTAGAATACTGGTTGTGTAGATTGGTGGAGGGGGATAGAAGGGGATATATATAGAATAGAATAGAGTAGGGGTTGATGTATAGCAATTGGAGTAGTATAGAGCATGGTGATGTATGATATGATATGTTTGAGGCTCTGCTAGTGATCACAAAAATTCACCGATCTAGCTATTTGATTGGCTATAATAGTTCGTTAGTATAGAGGCCACTCCTTTTTCCTCAGTTTTACTAGGGGATTGATGTTAGAAAAGCTGATAATTAAGATAGTTATCTTATACTATAACTGGAGAAAATATTTCAGAATATTCTATTTAGGAAACCGCTATTAACAAACATCCCTGTATATTACATTTTGTACTAAATTCCTCGTTGATTTGAGCTTTATACTATATGAACTATAACTTGGGAGGAGGATCTGGTGTAAGATACTGTAAAAATACTAAAATTACATATAGCTACACTAATGCACGCTAATAAATCTCCATGAGGGTGGTTTGGAAGAGAGTTTACTTTGCATAGATTATAGCAGGCCATTCGTAGATAGATATATCTATATCTATATATTCATAGACTCAGAGTCAAATAGATCTAAGATTAAATAATATTTTATCCACAACCCGCTAGGTATTCTGTATTCCCGAAAATTAGCCTTACCCACTCCTCTCCTCACCTCCTCCTTCGCGCACGGAATAGGGCCAATGGGGCGACCCACTGGGGCCAAAAGAACAACGAACAAGCATTTCATATTGATGGAGAGACGCATAGATCGACAGGGATGGCCAACAAAAGTTTCAACTAAAATAAAAATAAAAATAGTCATGGAGTGACGTGTGACGTGACTGCGCTCCTAGCACCCTAATACTTACATACCGTCGTCCCGCCTCATCCCATCTTGTCTTTACCTCTACCCACCGTTTAACCATAACTTCAAGTTGAACCAATCAATGTGTAGGAGTAACTCAGGTACCACCACATTGTCTCAGTGCTAATGCTAACTTTCACAGGATATCCACCCTCTCAGCTTGACCGTGGAATACCTACCAGCTGCTCAATCAACATGTCTACACCCACCAAAGACACATTCGTCGACTCGAGTGCCACAGAATCACAGAAACCACAAAAAGATCGAAAGCGCGACGTCCTCTCTGTGCTATATACTACGCCCTTGAGGAGTCTTCCTGGGTGGGCTATTTTCCTTCGCTTGCTTATTGCTTTTCTTATTGGTGGTATTGTTGGGGCTGTTATTGGGTTGATTGTTCGTTATACTTAGGTCGACAGCCCTAGCGAGGGTGGGATTGGATGGCAGGATATGAATGAGTTATAAAGTGATGAATCGGAATTTCTAGGTATAATATGTTGAAGTGTGCAGTGAATGTGGATATAACTTGAAGTGTGGTGTGTCCCAGTCTATGTGTACATAGTGGGTAAACCTCTAGGGCTGCTGTGGATCATTTATACTTCCACTGTCTTTTTCAGATTATGCAAAAGGGAAACAAGTAATCCATTTTATTGCTACGTATTTTTCAATCAAACCCCAATTATCACCAACAAAACCATTGCTGGTGTGGCAAATCCGCTTTACGGGCTTGCGCATGTTTTGTTACGTTTGCCACCTGACATTGCTAAATCTGGGGACAAGTCGAGCCATCCCGACAAAGGCCTTCATATCCTCAATGTGACAGTATGCGCCATGACGTTTTGCGTGAGAATATACGACGTATGGGTGTCCAACGGAATACCGTCAATGAACGTTAAAGCAGAGGAATTTGGTACTTATTACGCAGCAAATATCTCCCACTCCAGCTCAGATCCCTCTTTCTGCTGGAGAAAGGATGATCTGGTCAATGATTCCTCGAAATTCCACGACGAATTCGATCATATTTCGAACAACTCGAGAACATGGTTCAGTCCTTCTGGACTCAGCTTTTGCCATACGGATGGTTCGATTGCCTTTGATCAGGCCCCAGACCTGACGGGTGGAACCTTCAACCTATTTTCTTGGGAACCATCTGAGCCGTCGAGCTCGAGCTCGGGGACATGGTCTCTATCCGGCGCAGGACCCTTGCAACCAATTCCACAAAGGATCTGGGAGCTTGGCTTGGAGGAAGTGATGCGTAGGGTGGCACTTGCATTATCAAAATATGCTCGCGATAAAAGTGATTACACCATTTCTGGTCGAATGACTGTTAGCGAGTCGTTTGTTCATGTAAAATGGCCATGGATGAGTCTTCCTACTGCCTTAGTCGCATTGACTATACTTCTCATTTCCACGATCTCAATAAGCCACCACCGGCATGTGAGTTTGTGGAAACATCTGTTCTACAACTGATCTTCAATGGACCTAAAAATGAGATGATGACGGAACACAAGACGCTCTCTACACTCAGTGAAATGGAGAAAGCCGCTGAAATTACCAGGTTGACTCTAGGAGCATCTGCTAGAGAAGGTAGGATGGTATTTGAGCGACAAAATTAGTAATTCTGCGCTTCGCTGAAATGAACGGTTCACTCCTGCACTCCCTATTGTCAATTACAATGCGCCCGGAAACACCGCACTTTGTATATTTCCCATCAAAATATTCCAAACAAAAAAGAAATCGCTTAGCTCCACTGCTTAAATATCCACTCCACTGGGTATCCACTCAGTGTATTGAGTAGGCAGCAAAAAGATGGACTCGCGGGGAATCGAACCCCGGACCACTCCCATGCTAAGGGAGTATTATACCACTAAACCACAAGCCCATTTGTTGAAGATCGGCTTAATTTTAGACTATATGAGGGAGGAGTGTTTATTCGGAATACTGCACTGCCCACCTGCACTAAGAAGTTGCGCCAAGAGGTACTTACTGCATACTCATTTTCAATGTGATGAATATTAGCCATGCTGGTCAGAATACGAGCATTTCCTAAAGCAGTTGAGTTGCCCGGCTGCATGCACAGCCAGGATGAAGTATGGCAATAAACAGACTGACCCGTCTATTCGTCGCAATGCGCCCCATGATCGACATAGCCATGGTTGTGGATCTGGATACGAGGCCGAAAGAGGAAACTCTCGTATCTACCAGAGATACAGGGAGAGGCGTTAGGTGTATATAAAGAGAGCAAAGAACGACTCGACTAAATCATCAATTACAGTTCATCATATACTATCACACCAACACAAACACACCGTGACACCGTGACACACATATATATATCTATCATGACATCTACAATGACAGAAAAAGCCGACATAAAACTCGAACCCCGAGTCTCAATCTCCAGCCTCAACAGCCTCACCAGCAGCAGCACACTCTACACCCTCAATCCAACCTTCAACCCAACCCGCACATTAACAATAAACGCAAACGGAATAAGCGCCTTCCGACTCCCCTTGCCTTCCCGGCAAAAAGAAATCACCATCCAAAATGCAGATGGCAGCGACGCCTACATCTCAACGCGGGACAAGCTCTGGTCTGGAAATAGCGTGCTCTCACACCACAAGTGGGGGGAGTTGATTCGGACGGTTTATTTCTTTGGGCCGAATCGGGAACCTGTCCTGCGACTCTGCAGAAATCAGCATAAGGAGGTTGAGGAGGGCGAGGAGGGGGAGGGGGAGGAGATTAAAGTTGTAGGCCGGTGGACCTCGCGCACGACGCGGTTTATCTTGCCTAACGGGAAGGAGTATGAATGGGTATATGCGAAGGAGGAAGTTGGTGGGGAGAGGGTGAATTTGTTAGTTCTGCGGGCTGTTTATGGGGATGGCAAGACTGGTACTGGTATTGGCCAGGTTGAGCATCGGCAGATTGCGCAGTTGGTGCGTGGGAAAGAGACGAGGACGCCTGGGACATCTCGGTGTACGGCGGGGAATGGGGGATTGTTGCAGATTGATGAGGGTGCGATGGGGGAGGAGGAGATGGAGGGGATGGAGGGGGTGGTTGTTGCGAGTTGTTTGGTAATGTTGAAGAAGGAGATTGATCGGAGGAGAGCGATTCAGATGTGTGTCATTGCGGGGGCTGGTGGTGGTAGTTAGTGTACAGCGGTGTATATATAGGATAGTGTAGTGTATAGTATTGTTTATATTTTATTGTATCTTTCTAGTCTATAACATCGGTGTGGAAGGCCTGCCTTCCTCACCACCTCAACTCCCAACTCCAACCACCACCTCTCTCATTCTTTAACTGTTTCACTTCCTCTCACTTAATAACTCAGCAATATGCCCATTCAACCAATACTGATCCAAAACACTTTTCTCCATTTTACCAGCCCCCGAAATATACCCCCGACACTCCTCCGCACCACAAGTACACTGAAAAGCCTGATCCATCTCCCACTCCGTACTGGGATAAAAGAAAGTAAGCGCATCCCCCTTGCGCAGCGGTTTCTCATCCACAACCCGCACCTCCATCCGTGCCATATCAAACACCAACGACGGCGCGCACGAGTGGTTGCAGTACACCAGATCCGAATTCAGCTCGATATGCGTGTCCCGGCCCGTCTGCACGCTTGTGTACGCCTTCACTCCCGGCGTGGCTGTTGTGATGGGCGCGAAGACTGCACCCGCGGGTAAATCCACTAGGGAGATGGCGCCGCTGCCGAATGCTTTGGGGCTGCGGTGGACGTGGAGGATGTCTGGGTGGGTGGGGGCGGTGATGGTGCCATTGGTAGCAGCATCGCTGGGAGGGGTCGGTGTGGGGGAGATTGCTGAGGGTGACATTGTGCAGCAGAGAGGTGAGTAGAGGGAGGTGAACAGAGGTGAGTTGAGAGGTGAGTACTGAAGACAACAGAGCGGAATGCTGGAATGGCTGGGCAATATTTATGCTTTGTTTTTGCAGGATGCCTCCGAGTCTACCCTTTCCCCTCAACCGAGGACTCGCTCGGACGGGGCCGAGGTTTCCCACCCGCGGAGAGACTGCTTAAACAAGACGATGCTGCGAGGATTCCCCGGGATACGCCAGTCATTGCGTGTGTTAGAGTGGGGGGTGCCCCGGGTGGACCTGGATTAGACTGGCCGGTGGATTAGACTCGGTCTAGCGCAAATCTTCGTGCGCATCTAGCGGCGATCTGGCGGGTGGAGGGGCAGCAGAGGGGCAGAGGCAGCATGTGAAGAGCAGCAGCAGAGCAGCTTAGAGCTCACAGCTCTGCCTGCCTACTCTGCTGCCTCACGACATGAAAACAGGACACTCCGTCGTTCGCCAATTGTCCCACCAAACCATACTCCCAGTCGAGATACCCTTGCATGGCCTCGCGCGCATTGCCCGTCCCCTCGTACGGCCGCTTATACACGTCAATTGGCTGCGACAGCCACCGTGTCTCCGTCTCGAAAGGGTGACCTGCAGCAACCCAGGCATTGGTGCCGCCAGATAGATAAAAAATCTTGCGAGGAATCGGGATGCCCTGGGACAGCCCGAACTCCACGTTCATGGCGGCCACACTCCCATCCGGCGATGTCAACACGATCGGTCCAGTGCCAGGGAGTGCGTGAAGATCGCGAACCAATTCCGGGCCAGACGCAAAGAATGCACCGGGGATATGGCCCTTGCTATAGATCGGACTGCGAGCGAGATCCACCACACTGGCATCGAGACTGCGCAGTTGCTCAACTGTGATTGCGTTCGCACCCGAAACAGTGGGAGGCTTAATTGTAGGATTAGCGGGGGGAAGATGGAGAGATGTCTCCAGCTGCAGCACATAAACCTCCCATCCCATCTGTAACAGCCAAGTAGCCGTCATCCGGGCTCGCACTCCATCTGTATCGTACAAGACAATGCGAGCACCACGTACACCCACCCACTCATCAGTTGCCTGAACCAATTGACCCCCAGGAGCATTTCTAAACCCCTCCAAATGACCCTGTACATACTCACTGGGATCTCTCACATCGAGAAGGTACAAAGTGCGCCCTGTCTCCCCCGCAAGACGACCAAACTGCTCCGCATCAAGAGTCTGCACTCCAACACGTTCAGCCCAAGACTCAGCATATCGTCGCGCTTTACCAGCTGCATCAGACGAGGGTATCCCGATCCGCTCCGTCTTGCAATGATCCAACTCCAGCCCATCCAACGTCCACCCAATCGTCCCATTCCTCAGCGCAACCACTTTATTCGGCAATCCCGAATTCACCAATGACTGCGTCCCAATGATACTTCTCGTCCTCCCGGCACAGTTAACAATAACCAAGCTATCCTCCTCGGGAACGGCCTCGAAAAAGCGGTATAAAAGTTCCCCGCCGGGACAACTGCGACCGTGCGGTATACTCATCGTAGTAAACTCTTCAAAGCGCCGAGCATCAAGAACAACCACCTTCTCCGCCTCCGCCTCTAGGGTTTGTTTTACTTCCCGCGCAGAAAGCGACGGCGTCCGACAAATCGACTCAACCAACTCGCCAAACGCCTTAGAAGGAACATTCACATCGCGATACACCTCGCCCACAGCAGCGTACCCTGACAGTCCGCCTGCAAGGATACTGACATCGCTATACCCCAACCTGGCAATGCGAGTTACGGCTTGTTCGACGTAGCCCTCGCCATTATCGTAGACTACGATTGGTGTTTGGGGGCGTGGGACGAGGGGTGGGAGCTTGGTTTCGAGTTCGGAGAGGGGAACGCTTAGGGCGAAGAGGGGGTGGGCGGTTGAGAAGGGGCCTTCTTCGCGGACGTCGAGGAGGGCGATTTCGTGCTTGTGAAGCCAGTTTTGGCGGAGGGTGTAAGGTGTGGTGGTGGGCATCACTGCGTGTAGTATAACTAGCTAATAGCTAGGGTTAGCTACAGGGTATGAGTGAGATTCAATAGTTATCTCGACTGTATCTACAAGGTACACCGGAGTAATTCCGATCAGTCCACTCGGAGGGTTTTTTTATTTCTCTCGGATGTTTTTGCTTGGTCTTCTCCCCGGAAGTTCTCCGCACTGATAACTACCACGAGGTTAACGAGGGACTGGCATGACTCCACAATGGCGCTATCAACGCTACTCATTGCTAACGGGCGGGGATAGACGATCACTTTGACTTCACCTTGAATTGAACAAGAAGCAAAAGATAGAAGAAAAGATTATGATTATGCCAATCATGTCATTTACTCTAATGCAATGCATTTGCCAGTCGCCACCAAACTTGCAACATTTCGCCCGAACATGAGGGTCTGTCTTGGTCTGATCATTGTACTGTGCACAGCTAGTGTGGAATAGTCTCAGGACATCCGGCTGCAGTATGTCGTGATTAAGGCCGGCCTGGGCAAGGGAAAGTCTCTATACCAGACTTTCACTTTCACAGCTGCACCAGGCCAACTTCAGTTTTATCACTATCACCACTGTTGAGGGTTACCTTAAGATCATCCGCTCTGCCTCGGATACAACCAACCCCGCTCAGCAGCTCAACCAACTACCCACTGGCATATACCAAACCAGAGGTAATACTCTATGCCATGTCAACCTACATCCCCAAAATGAGCCTGATCCGGCAAAAGCGACAATCCTGCGAAGCTTGCCGTAAGAACCTCATCAAAATCACAACTGCACAATCAAAACCACAGCTAACAGCTGACCAGGAGCCCGAAAACTGCGATGCTCCGGCGAAAGAAACGGCTGCATGCGGTGTCGCAATCTCTCCCTCCCATGTAAATTCCAAGATAAAGGCGCCCCCGGCAGACCGCGAAAACGACCACGACACGAGGAGCGAGAAATAGCTATAGCTAAACCCCGACTCTCGCCATTCCAGCTTCCATCGTCGCCCCATTCGCAGGACCATCATCAACCCCCACCAAGCGATATCGCGGATATAACCAGACAACGACCACTTTCACCAAGCTTCCTAACACCATCACCCATAATCCACGAAACAGCCCAAGATCTTGAAGACCAAGGCCACGACCACGGCCAAGGGCCCCTGCTAATAAACGACACCTTCCTCCCCCTCGAACTGAACTGCGGCCTAAGCTCCTGCATCGACTTTACCTCACTAGATTTCAGCACCTTTCCCATCGGCCCGCTCTCCACATTCCCGGGACAACAAGAACACGAACAAGAACAAGTCTCCGAGCTGTCTTTAACTAGTATATCCCCGCCACAATCACCGCAATCGTGCCAATGCGATGAGGAAGTTTCTGGCATCGTTCGATCGCTCAGTCAAGCTGGTCTATCACACGGTATCCTCCGCACGCTCCGGGACGGAATTAGTTTAACTGAAACACTGCTCACTTGCAAAATCTGCTACGACGTGAGCAAACCGCCGCGGATAACGGTGCAGAATGTTCTACTTATTGGGAGGTTGATGTTTGAGGTTACGAATGGTTATACGAGGTACTTAACCTGGTTGAAGGAGCATTGCGATGAGTTGGGAGAGAAGGGTGAATGCGAGAGGATTTATTTAGGAACTGGGGAAGATGGATCTGAGATAGGGATTGGCTTGAAGATGCCCGGGGAAAAGATTTACGAATTTGTTTCGACGGGTTTATCGGATGATGTTGAGAGGATGGCGGCGCTGGGGAGACACTTTGCGACGAGGCAGAAGAACCGCCATTTAGTTGGTCATGAGTCTTGTCCGGATGTTGAGGGGCGATGTGCGAGGGTGCTTGGGGATAGTTCTGATCCGCTGGATTTGTGTCCGTTTATTGCGGCGGGGAGGAGGTTGACGCCTTGTTTCCGTATTGTGGATGAGGTGCAGGCGATGGTTGGGCAGGTTGAGGGTATTCTTAGGGGGGATATTGGTGATGATGTGTATTGATATTTAGGGCCTGTGAGTCTTAGCTACAGCAATTCCTGACTGTCTTCAAGTCCCCATTCATTCCTCCATCCACGCCCCTCCGACAAAAACAAGACGAAGTAATCTCAACATCCGCCTCAGCAATCGCCCTCTCCAACTGCTTCTTAATCTTAACACCATCCCGCCCCAACCTAACCAAACACTCATAATACCCAGTCAAAGCCCACACATTCCCCGGATGTTGATGCACCCGCCCCGGCGTAGCCACAATCCCCAAATCCTCCTCATAAGCCCTAATAGCATCCTCCACCAACCCCCGTTCCAACGACAACGCCGCTAAAGCATGTCTAGCCGGCACCATCCACCCCCAAGGCTCAGCGAAGGGCAACTCATCTTCCAACTGCACCGCCTGTCTCAACTTTTCAAAAGCACCATCAAACAGTGCTTGTACCTGTGCCTGTACCCCACCCCCCAGCTCTGCCTGCTGAGCCTGTCGATACATAATCTCCCCATCAAGCATCATCTCCGCAACCTTCAAAATATCAACAACCCGATTCGGAAAATCCAACCGTGACTCAGGAACATGTCGTCTCGCTTGCTCGAAGCCTTCCCGTTCAAGTAACGCCTGCTCAACATTCCCATCCGCCGCAAACGCAATCGCCCGCCCATACGCCCTCATCACATTCGTCACGCAGTAGACCTCCCTATCCTCCTCGGGTTGCAAATTCTTAAGTTCATCCCACATCCCGAAACGAATATAAACGTGTACTCTAACCGCCATGAAAAATTCCATCCAGTCAGCTAACTTGGGATCAGCCAGCATCTGCTTCGAAATCCCGCTCTCCATGTCATCAACGGCGGTTAGTGCAATGGCTTTCCGGCCGGAGAGCATTGCGGCGTAGATGAGTGAATGGTAATCGTGTAGTCGATAGTATGCATAAAACCCTCCCCCATCGCCACCCTCACCCCCACCAGCTTTATTTTTGCCGAAAAACCGCTCATCCGCCTCCGTAGCTTTCAAATTATATTCCACCGCAAGCCCATACTCACCAACCAACACATAAATATGCGCTGGCATATGAAAAGTATGACCCGTGTCGGGGATTAGATCCCTTAACAATTTCGCAGCGGGGAGGGCCACTTCTGGCGTGGATGACATTTCCATGAGGTGGATGTACATGTGTGCTGGGCCGGGGTGGGTTTCCACGCCTGGTGCTTGCAGGGCGGATTCGAGGAGTGCTTTTACTTCGTGGACGGGTGTGGTGGGGTTTGGGAGGCCGGTGCGGGAGTCGTAGAGTTTTCGGGGGGTTGTGTTCATTAATGCGTCGGATAGGAGGGTTATTGTGTCGAAATCGCTGCCTGTGGAGGTGCTGCCCTCGCTGTCAGTGGTGGTGATGGTGTTGAAGCGCCGATACACATCCCGCATAGCATCAGCGTACTCCGCCGCACTGGCAACTAAATCCGGACTCGGAGATGGATACCGCTTGCTCAGCGCGAGTATCAGCGCCTCCTCCCAAGGCGAGCCGAAGCCCCTAGAAAGCAGCGCGAGGGCGGATTGGATATTATCGTAACATTCTTGTAGAGCGGTGATCCGCTCGGCTGGACTGAATAACGCCCATGTTTTGTTGTAGTTTGCTCCCGAGCAGAAGGATATGCCCCAGTAGGCTATTGCGCAGGTTGGGTCGTGGGATAGTGCGTGGCGGAAGCAGGTTATTGCTTCGGCGTGGTTGAAGGTGTAGGTCCAGATTAGGGCGCGGTTGAACCAGGTTTGGGCGTGGGGTGAGGGGGTGCTTATTTTGCGGGTGTAGGGGCCGAGGTTGTAGTAGGGGAGATCTGTAGTGGGGGGAGTCATGGTGGCGGTGTGGGAGAGGTGAGGTGAGGAGGTGAGTGAGGTGGTGAGGAGAGGTCAATTGAAGGTGAAGTAGATGTGCGGAGGATTTGTTAAATTGTCCGAGTTGTGGGTTGGTTGGGGTGAGTTGGGGTGGAGGTAGTAGTAGTAGGAGGAGGGGAGAGGAGGAGAGTTGCCTAATGTGGATGAGTTGGTGTTATTGAGTGCCTATACAAGTGAGGGCAGTAAAAGTTATGGTATATTTTTGTATTTATAGTATATTGTGAATAATTAGTATTCGTTATATATGAGATTTGTTATACTATACTAGCTACACTATAGCTTGGATACGGGTACAAGTATATGGTATGTGTTATTTACTACTATACTCATGCCAGTGGTATCCATATATCCTATACTGATCACTGTAGCCAGTAATATTCTCTCTATTAATATAGACTCAAATGTCTATCTCTACTTTATCTAATTACTTAATATCCTCAATCTATGGATTATCTACCTTGGTATGGTATAATTGTATAATTAATCGCATCACTGCTATTGAGCACAGGATATAAACTAGGGCAAGGATATAATTTATTAAATGTACTACTCTGATATCAGATATACTAACTGACACCTACTAGTATGCATCTATTCTATGCTGTCCTTATGCTGCCCCTATGTTGCCCCCACATACACAGGCATCGCATCCTCCCACATACTATTCGTAAGAACAGTCTTATTCCCCCCATCCTCATCCATAATCATAATCTGCCCATAAGGCTGAAAAGTATCATCATAGGTCGCCGCCTCCGCCTGAAACCCCCACATCCCACTCGACCACAAAATCCTCCCATCCCCCGTCCAAACCGCATGCGCATCATTCGCCTTCGACCGCGTCAACCGTACAAACCCCGTCCCATCAACCCGAATCCGACAAATATCATAATTCGACACCTCCCCCTTCTCCACATCCGTAACATTCCGCGTAAAAAGCACCCACTCCCCATCCCTCGAAAAAGTAGGCAAATTATCCCGCTCAGTCGTAAGCACCCTCGTCACGTTCCTCTCCAAATCAAGTACCCTCAGCCCGAACTCCGGCTCGAAAACTCGATACACAATCCACCGCCCATCCGGCGAGTAACTGGGATATCCCGCATTGGAACCAGAATTCGACTCGTTGAACGTAAGCTGCTCATACCCCCTCCCATCAGAGCGAGTACGGTATATCCAGCCCGGACTGGACCGCCGACTTTCAAACCAGTTGCCCAATCCAAAAGTAATCCACTCCCCATCAGCTGAAGCGGAGGGCTGAAAACAGCCCGCTGCGCCGCCGGCTACGGTTGATGGCGAGAGTGGGTGCGGCGTGATTTCGAACGTGCTGAATGGGATGCTGAATGTGTTGTTGGGCTGCATTATTGCGACGGAGGAATTGGGTCCTGTTTGCTTGGCTGTGAAGCTGAGCATGCCTGTTTGTGAGAGGTCCGGGAAGACGTCCATGAATCGGTATTCGTGCTGACTGTCCCAGCTGTATAGTTTGTGCTGTAAGGGGCGGGCGGTTGAGTTGGCTTTTTCGTAGATTATGTGTTTTCCGTCTGGGGACCAGGTTGGGGAGCGGAATTTTCCTGGTATCCTCAGGACTGAGGTTGAGGCTGAGCTTGAGTTGGTATAATGAATACCGGCGTTGGGGCCAGACTTGATTAGGTATCCGATGTTATTATTTGTGATGTATTGTGGGTAGATCTTGCAGCCGGGGGAGGTGGGAGTTTCTTGTCTCGCGTCAAGACCGGTTGCAAAATCCACCGAGACGATTGCATTCTGGACGCCGTCCTTTCTCACCTTTATCTCACTCCGAGCGTCGTAGGTTTGTTGCAGGGTCATCGCGTAAAAGACAACTCGTTTCCCATCCGGCGAGAACTTGGGCGAACCGCAACTCATAGCTGGATCAGAGTAGACGAGACGAAAGTCGCTCCCGTCAGGGCGGATGGTGTATATAGATAAATTCTGCGTATGTTCCCAACCAGTCCCATCATCGTGACCCGTCCACGCCGTATTCCGATCCGACGAAAAAACAATCCACTCCCCATCCGGCGACCAACTGGGCGCAAAGAACCCACTAGGCGAGTCAGAATTCCCCGTGATTCCAGTTTGATTCGTGAGATTGCGCGTGGTGCCACTGGACAGATCTGTGAGCCAGATGTTGGACGTGTAGACATCTCGCGTGGATGCGTAGACGGCGTAGCGCCCGTCCGGTGAGATCGATACCGCATCTTCCACTGCGGAGGTAGTCGCGATAGCCCTCAGCCCGGTGCCATTGAGGGGAACCATGTAGAGATCTGAGTTCCCGTCTCCGTTGCGCTCGCTGGTGAAGGCGACGGATTGGCCGTCTGGTGAGAAGGTGGCGTGGTATTCGTAGACGGAATCGTTGCCGAGGAGGAGGCGCTCGTTGGTTCCGTCTGCGTTGGCGATGTAGAGATGCATGGATGATGGGTTGATGCGGTTCATCAACATGACGCCTTTCTTGCCGGGAGCTGTAGCTGGTAGAATTGCCTTACTGTATTGGGATTGGGTTGGGCAGTCATGACTGTCTTTGTCTGTAGGCATTTCTGCTCTTGTGTATGGACTTGGTCTGACACCGCCATAGGGACAGGTGGCTAGACATAATGTAGGGAGAAGAGCGAAGAGAATGGAGCGCATGGAGTTTTGTTTTGACCAGACGTGAATTCTGGATAATCCTCTTGGCTGTTCTATATCACTTTATATTCCACGCTACCAGTGTAGAAGATTGCGACGCTCGTATTAGGCAGCGAGAAAAGGAATCAAAGTACACTAAGACTCATGGATAGTTCTTTAGAGAGTGCAAGTCGATGTGCCGATAGCGATGGACAGCTGATGCTGGAGGGTGTACCAGGCCTCCAAGCTGACGCAGTGACGCGGCAACGTTTTAAAATCGGCGTAGAATGCTCGCGAATGGCTGAATATCGCCAGGGAGTGGTTTGAAGAGGCATGGGTGAGGGATATAATTGCGAGCAGGGCGTTTTCCTGGTTGCTGGCGAGCGTTTTTCTGGTTGCCTGTGTTGGTGCCCTAAATATAACAGGAACGCTAATCTGATCGAGAGAAATGGAAGGGGGCAGCAGTGCAATTTCGAGGTAATTACAGGTGCAAATAATGTGTCTGCTTGTTTCTAAGTAAAATGGAATTGAGGTTGAGTGGTTTAGGTCATTTTAGTACTATCAAGCGATATTTGCTATTACTATTGCTCAATAGTATGAAATTATCTTTCAGCCATTCCAGGCCAATCAACGTCATTTCACCACCCTGGTGAGAGATTCTCAAACCATCCATGATGCACGTGGGGAATAGAATCCTATCGATATGAAAATACTCCATCGGGCGAGCGTGGTCGCTTAATATAGTTTTGTATCCATTTATCACCCACAGTCTTTGGTGATAGTTGACCACGCTCATCAGTGTATTTGCCATTGATCGAAGTAGAGAATAGGGGCAATCCCACGCTTACCTAAATCCATTTCTCCAGTGATTGCTCCTCTAGTTAATTGAGCCAAACATAGGAATTTGCGCGTGTGATGGGGTGTTCAGTAACACCACGACGACAGCGGAGTGTTGCCTCAGGAACTGCATATAGATCTGCTACAAGGCGAATAGATAATTTTTGATATTTTTTTCAGTATCATTGGCCAATAAAATCGGAGCCGCCTGGCTAGCACACGTAGGGCCTGATTGATCACCAATTGGTGGCTTGGTAGGTGGCTGAAGTACGCCAACTACTCGTAAACCTCCGTTGGAGAACGCTGATTCAGGTTATAGAATCTTAACCCTCTTCGGTGTCGACCGGGAGACCGGTTGGAAACCCTCCGATATCATTCAACAACTCCTGTGTAAACCACTGTGAATCGCTGGGTGAACGCATGTAATCTAAACCCATCACCCATTCTTGGAACGGGAGACCTACGTCCAGGGATGGGGGCGCGTTTTCGTTCTGATTGCTGTTTATGAACCCTAGACTGGTTGGATTCAAGGTTGGATCTGATGTGAGAGGCGCCAACAGGTCGGCGATCTGAGATGATGGCGAATTGTACAAATTGCTCTGTGGCCCATTTTGATGATCACCAGCCATCATATTGATCGTCCGTTCAGAGAGTGTTTCAAAAATATCCCGATAAGACGATGCTTGGCTCCATCGCTCTGCGATAATCACGAGCAGAGTGTTACAGGCCATGCAGGTGTTAATCACAACGTTCTGAGATGTGGATTGACGAAGGCTTCGCCATCGCCATAAGCAGTAGATATATGTTAGTCCGGCTAGGAACAATATATGGAGGCTGCCCCAGGTGAATTGGATACGATCCCGGATTTGGTAGAGACGACGGTATCGTTGGCAGATATCACGGGCGGCATCAGCGCATAGTTTGAACGCAGCGTCGATGGAATCAGACTCCTGGGGATCCCTCAATGTTGCCATATGAGATGTAATCTGAGGGCGATACAATAAAAGAATCGAGTAGTTATAGGCAATGTGGAACCAATTTGGAGAGTCGAAGACAGAGAGGGGGGAGATATTCGAAGATTCGAGTTCGTCAGGTGCCCCAGCACGCCACTCCTCTAGCTCTTGTCGCAGTGTTGCAATGAGCGTAGTATCATGAGCGTTGGTCTGACCTGTGGAGCGAAATGTATTTGGGTACACACTGTCGCTGATCTTTGACCAAAGCTGCCGCAGCTTAATCACATGAATAAAGCCAGTTATACCAGTTCTAGGCTCACTAGGCGACGATCGCGGAGGACACAGGAAACCTTCAATCGAAATATCCTCATCATCCACGTCAAGCGGTAGCTGTCGTTCGGTTAATGGGTTGATTCTTAGGCAATGGGTTGTCATGCTAGAAGAAAGGTTAAAAAACCTACCTCGACATCAATAGAACTATCCGGAATTCCTTTTGGGCGTCCCAAGATGAAGGACGCGACGCAATCCAGATCATACGCCACCCAGAAACAACGTTTGGATACTTCCTTTGACAATGAGTCGGCGCTGTTTCGGTACTTCTCGGTGCTACGATGATAGCCGAGCTCAACACATTGCCGGATGGCCATCCCGGAAATTTTCCTACATGAATATGAGCCATTGGTTTAGCATTTAATTGTCGCTTAAGTGAAGGCTCACCAAAGACTGGCTCCATTGTAAGATCTTATCGAATAAACTGCACAGCAGAGCAGGGCCTGGATAGAGTGTAGCCCATCTGTATGGAGCAAAGGGCCAATGCGCTCGAGAGCCCACGAAAAGTAAATCTATAACGAATCAGCAAGAAGTTTGGAAGGTAACCCATGAGAACTGGCACACCTGAGATGCTTCCGTCTCGGACTGTCCCAGGGTCATCGTGCCGATCGCATAAACCTATCGGTGATTTATGTTAGCTGAAAGCTGGGGATTATCGAAAATTGGACTGTTGGGAATTGACCATAAGCACGAAGAATAATGATGTAGAATCTGCAGATGACACATTTCCTAGAGCACTTGCATTTAGACATTCCTTTTCCATGATAATGAACGTGGGACGGTGCAAAAACGGATATTGAGGATGGATGCTTTTGAAGTAGGCCTGTGATAGAGCGGATGCCTTGGGCGGGGAAGGAAGTTCAACCGGGGGTGTTGGACTCCCTCTTGAACTCTCAGATGGCCCATCTGCATCCCTCATCTGCTGTACACCATTCCAATTCGACCGCTTCATGGGTAGATCAATGCTAGCGCTCGCGATATGAGAAAAGAAGACCGCCGATGAGGACCCAAAGAACTGTGGTTCACGGCCGGCGGCATTGAGGCATAGCAGTGCGACTTCATTGCTGAGCAAGTCGAGGTTAGGATTTGAAATTGTGCCCACAGGGGGCGAGCCTTCGTTATTGGTACAGAGCCCTCCCATATCGGTACTTGGGGAGACCGGATGGTCGGGGTGTATACCTTGTTCATACTGTTGCAGCAGTTTCTCAAGGTATGCTACGCGTGATTCGAGGCTTTGCATATAGTCTCTCGGTCGGTGAAGACCCGTGGCAGGATCCTCGACGAGGCATTCTGCGTCAATGTGAGTCAGGTACTGGCCATGTTAGAAGAGGGCTCATACCTCGGTCTGTCCGTGTGCAATTTTTGCATTGTGGCGATTGGCCATCGCACTAAAAAACAAATTCAGTTTCATTGATTTCGGATATATTTTAGGAATCGAACCTGGCAATATTGGGTAGCTGCTATGCTGACTAGAACGGACCTTCAACTTGCGTTGCTTGCAGTGTATACAGGCCAGCAGGGTTCTTTCCCCTATACGAGGTCGCTTTGCTGAATGGCTTCTGTCGTCCTGTTCACTCATGCTGCTCCATATATCAACGGTTATGATAGCTGGAGCGGAAGCAGAAGCGGGGGAGGCACTTAATCCCTGCCTGCAGGCTGCTTATCAAAGCGAACCATTCATGCGTCGCAATTGGGGGAAGAGAAGAGGGGGCATATGAGTCTAGGCGAAATACGGATGAGGTTCAAAGATTATCCGGGCCCAGCAGTACGGCAGCAGATAGTGAGGTAGCCTCGGGGTAGAGGAATTGTTATCTTGGGAGACAGTAATTTACTATTTTAAGGACAATTATACCAACGTGTATAAATCGTACTATACGCTCTAAATTCAAACTGGATCACTTGAGAATACAACAGCCACTTATGTAAATATTTAGCGTATCCCAGGACCCAGGGTAAGTCCTTTTCCATTGACTCATGCATGGATTCTTCAAAGTTTAGATATTGTATATTGATCTTCCAAAAGATCCTACCAGAGTAGTCGAGCATGCCGAGCGAACTCAAGGACGTAAGCTAGATGGACCTCCTAACCGATGCTGACCTTTTTAGCAATATAATCCTTCGCGGACTCATCTAAGCTATAATCGCACCCATTTCATCAGCTCCTATCCGCGAAACCAAAAAGTCACAATCAACTTACTCTAACATGTCCCCAGTATCCACGCCAGTCAATACACGCGGATTCCGGGGCCGCTTGTAAGCGTTAAACCATGGTCCACGAAACAAGCTCTCCATCTCTTCAACGCTCAGCCCCGCAATCTCTGGCACCATGAAGAAGACGTAGACCAGTGCAATGCAGTTGAAAGCTGCGAAAAAAATGAAGGCACCCCAATTATCTGTCGTGGCCAGCAGCGAGGGAATCGCGGCATTAATTCCATAGAAGAAAAGCCAATGGAACATTTGGCAGAAGGCGCTGCCAAATGATCGAATGCGATTGGGCCACAGCTCGCCACCGAAGATATAAGGAAGGATCAAAAGGCCTAAGAAAAACTGTCAGCCTAGCAAAACACCACGCGAAAGAGGGTTATTTGCGTTAGTCTCCTTACCTATAGCGAATCCAAAACCGTGAAAGAAAATGGCCGCTATGGCACCCTGAGCGGCGTTGATTGAAACTGGGCCCTGTTGGCGGTATTTGATGAAGATACCAATATACAAATCGGTGATAACTTGAAGAGAGATGCCAATAAAAGCAGACTTGCGGCGTCCCATGGCATCCACAAAGAAAAAAGATGCAATCAACGCGAAGAAGAATTTCGCGAGACTATACATGCCGCTCAGAAACAGACTGTGCGTTGTGCTGGTGTCGGCACCGACATAACTCAGAATAGGGACAAAGTAAGCACTGATGGAATTGGCACCAGATAGCTGAGCAAGGGCGAATGCGATCAGGGACTGCGTCAAGCGGCGCAGATTTGATGGGACGCAAAATGTCTCTCGGACAATATCAAGCATCTCAGGAGTGCCGCTTTCATTGTGTCGCTCCTGGGCGATGCTCTCCTCGATCTCCTGCAATTCCAGACGAACACGAGGGTGATCTACTGGCAGCCCGCGCAGGCGAACCAGTGTCCCAACGGCTTTGTCATGTTGGTCGACAAGGAACAGCCAGCGCGGAGACTCACTAAGGAAAAAGCTAGCGAGAACGCAGAACACGATAAAGACGCACGGCCCGAACCAGACCACCTGATACTGCAGACGGCTGGTGGCTATAGTCTGGTAGACACCGTAGACGCAGAATATTGAGACCCAAAGCGAAAGTAGCATGGCCACGCTGAACCATGTAGCCAGGAGCCCACGGATCTCGGTCGGAGCAATCTCAACAATAGAATTTGTACCCGTCACAGTGAGGGGTCCGATTCCAAGTCCACTGATTATACGGGCAGCGTAAAGAGTACTCAGGTTAGGAGAGAATGTGGCCACCATCTGGCCGATAACCCAAATGAGCATATAGAGGCGGAATGACCAGAGTCGGCCAATACGGTCATTGATGAAGAACGAAAGCCCGGCACCCACGCCACAGCCAATATATACGAGTGAAACCAATTTGGAGATCTCATTGGCATTTGAGGCAGAACTTATACCGAATTGCGCCTTGAACCCTGGCAGCGATGCCACCACTGATGATGATCCTTGATCCCATGCTATTATGTTCAACCTGGTCAGCAGTTATCGCGAACAAGGACGAGGGAGGCAGCAAAAATAAAACTCACTTAGAGGAATACCTGCACAGGCATATAGCGCAGCTGATAAGAGTAGACGGGGGTTATATATGAGCTCCTTAGGGGTAGCCCGGATCTTGCGACTGTATTTAACGACGGTCCAGTCCGAGAAAATATCTTTGTATTCGTTCTGCATGGTCTCTGGCACGCTGAAATCACTTTCGACGCAGGCGACAACTTCTCAGCCGACCATAGCAACGGAGTTTGCGAAAGATGCTCAATTTAATCCCCTACCAATGTGGCCATATGTGACAAACGCAATAATGCGCTCTGCAGACTTGGACATTGTGGAGGGGCCATAACCTTATCTTCTTGCTCGGCTTCTTCCGAGCGGGGAACGGATTGTTCCTATCATGCTTAGTGCAGCACCGGCAAGACGAGTTCAAAATGCTCTCCCGTTTCTGCACAGGGCAGACAAAATATCTGGACTATGGATCAGGAAAGCCCCATCATCGTGGTTGGTGCAGGTATTTTCGGCCTCAGCACCGCGCTCCATCTTGCTCGCCGCGGGTACAGCGTGACCGTTTTCGATCGGCAACCATATGATGAATCAAAATACTCTTATTTGCACGGCGCCGATTCCGCGTCCGCCGATATAAACAAAATAGTTCGCTCAGCCTATGGAGGGCAGACCGAATATCAAGTGCTTTCCTCGGAGGCTATCGCCGCCTGGCACGAATGGAATGACGAACTAGCACGGGGACAAACAGTGCCTCCAGGAATGAGCAGCCAAGACCGGGTTTTCGTCCCCAACGGCAACATATCATTGTCTTCAGATGCCGAACTCCCCCAGTGGGAACTTGCCTGCATTGACGGAATGGAGAAAGCTGGACATCACAACACGCAATTAGCGACAACAAACCCACACCACTGCGAGATCGCCTCCAATCGCGGTTTATCATCATACATGGACCCGTTTCAGCAAAGGAATCGTGGAAAGCAACCAGTGGGTGTGCTAGATACGACCGGGGGCATGGCCATTGCCGACAAGGCTTGCCGCTTTGCGCTGCACAAGGCTCGTGCACTAGGTGCAAGATTTGTGTTCGGACCCCAGGCTGGCTGTCTACAGTCCCTTTGCTACCAAGGCCAGAAGGTTACTGGAATTGTTACGCGTGATGGGCGAACACACCATGCATCGATGACGATTCTGGCCTGCGGTGGCTGGACCCCTATACTGCTCCCGGAATTGGATGGACTGTGTGAAGCAACAGCGGGGAGTGTGATGTTGATGAAAATACCGATACAGTCGCCGCTATGGGATCGCCTGGGGCCCAAGCAGTTCCCGACATTTACGTTTAATATGCGTGCGGGAAGCAGAGGTGGTCTATACGGGTTTCCGTGCAATGAGGACGGCTATTTCAAGGTCGGATATCGCGGTACTAAATATACCAACGCGATAAGGCACAGTGATGGGAAAGAGCGCAGCACACCTGCGACAAGGTGGTCTACAGCGGAACGTGATGGTATACAGCCTGTCGGAGACCGTTTAACAGATTTCCCACGGCAAGCGTATAAGGTTATCCAGACTTTCCTCGATGAGTACCTACCCGAGCTACGAGAAGAACATATTCCGCTCGCCACCACGCGGATTTGCTGGTATACTGATACCTTCGATAATCATTTTGTTGTCGACCATGTGCCAGACAAGGAGGGCTTGATGGTTGCCACTGGCGGCAGTGGCCACGCATTCAAATACCTACCCAACATCGGCAATTGGGTGGTGGACATCTTGGAAAAAGTGAACATGGATCGCAAAGCCGTCCAGGCCTGGAGATGGAGAACATTGGGCAAAAGGCAGCCGGTCAACCATCTCATGCAAGGCTCACAGGGGCCACGCGCACTCGGAAACGTTGCACTTTATAAAGAGTCGGCATTGAAACGGACGCAGACAGCAATGCTATGAGAAGTGAACATGTACACGTAGTCCATTTCGTATATTATTATTCTCGATCTGAATTGTATCACTCTCTTGAACACTCGCCGGTGCCCAAGAAAAATAGCTCCCTCTAAGAAGCCCACAAACGATGTGTTCAGGGCCAGTTTCGTACATTTAGTCTCTTGACTGAAGAGCGATGCTTTCCACGGTGATGCTAGCATTACCCGCCATAGCACCAACTTCAATAGAAGGGTTGAGAATATTTAGTACTTCATCCAGTAATAGGTATACTGCCGTTCATTGATTTTACTTTTACAGCTATAATATTTTGGAATCCTCCATTTCACCTAAAAGTTTGCGTCATATCTACTGGGTGTAGGAAATGTGTAGGCTAGTACTGAGGAAACCAGTTGGGACAAATTGATTGAAGAAATTACAACGTGGCTTGACGCAGAGAGAGGTGAGAAAACTGGTTTCGGAGTTCGTATCCACGCGGATAAACAGGATAAACAGAGGTAGCCTGTGTGACTAGTAAGAGTCGAACTGTGGTCAATAGTGAAGGACAGAAAGGCAAAAAGATCTGTGTAGTTATGTTCTACATTCGCCAGATCGCGGTATCACTGTCTACTTTAATCCATCATGATACGCTAGAATCTAAAAGTATTCTAATAACGTCAAATTAAATTGTCAAAAATCTTCACTCGTGTCTTGCTACATCTCTTTGTACCACCCTTTCTCGAGCCCTTCCTTGTTCTGCCACCGTCGGACAAATTGAAGCGTGAAAGTTACCGCTGCAGTTATGATAAGACGGTGGAATATATCAAAATGAAAACATAATCAGCAACAGACTTCCAAGTATCAATCAAATTTCTCTAAGTAGTTAACTTTATTATGACACGCTCTTCAGTAGATCATAGGCACTCAAACGCAGGTACTGTGCACATTTCTCAACGCTCTTTCGCTGAATACTGGCATACAAGGCATCGGGATCCAGAACAGCACACGCAAGCGATTTTTCGAATCCTGATTGGTCCGGGAAGGACATTTTCTGACCCATGGCAGATGAAGAGGATTTTCCCAGATTAGACTGGAAGATGCCTGCTGCAGAGAATGGAAGGAAGTCCTCGTATGTTATCGGTGTTGTGCTTATAACACCTGCGCGCACAAGCTGTTCTAGCAAGCCCCCGTTTGAATGTCTATAGCTTTCCAAGTGCGCCGGAAGTGATTTGCCCGTTGGCTTGAAGTCGCAATATATCAGTCCCTGCTGGCGGAGCTCAGTCCAGGTGTCCGGATATTTAGTGAAGGTCTGGCAGAGAGCATCATCCATGTTCTTGCTGGTGGTACGAGCGATCTCCATCGCTTCTTCAAAGAGCTCATCGTACAGCTTGCGTCCAGCCGGAGTCACGGTTGCTCCACGCTCTTCAATCTCACCAAAACGAGCTTTGTGGTACCCGTCAATACAGCTGTCGGACTGACCAGTCGAGTAGCAGAAGCGGACGGCCTCCCGAAGAGCCAGAAAGCTAGTCTGGCGTAACAGAATCGGGGATTTGCGTTTTGGAGGGCCTTCGATCCGATCCTTCACCTCCATACCCTGCGCGTTCATGGCAAACTGGGCTAGACCGATGTCTAGGGTACGTGGCGTGAGATGATTGATATGCGCAGTTTGAAAGCAGACGATGTCGGCGAGAATCGGATGCTCATTTTTGAGTATGTTGTATTCATCATATGTGGCCGCTGCCACAGACTGCCAACGAAAGGACTTCAGGGCCTCGTTAATAAAGATATCCGCTTGATCGTGCGTGATTCGGCCGTTCTGCGAGTCTGCGATGTCCATAATATCAATCAAGGCGCCGCTAAATATCTTGCGCCGTTGAAGAAGATCGAGGGCGCGCTCACGGGCTTCATTCGACTGCAAGAGCTCAGGGCGTAAGAGCGTCGTGAATACACGGAATGGATTCTTGGACAAAGACTCAGCGTCTCGAGGCCGGAAGCAGGTCGCATGCATTGGAAGCCCCGCTACTGAAAGATCATAGTACCCAACTGGGTGCATACCAAGCAGCCCGAATATACGGCGAACAGTCTGAAGCTCATATGGGCTACCCAGACGAATCGCCCCGTGGCGCTCGAGCGTGATGCGTTCGATGGTATCTTTCACATTGCCTTGGAGGGCAACAGACTGGTTTACTCCCTGCACAATGGAAACCAAATCAGAGTAAAGCGGCACCTCTGCTTTGTACATGTTGGACATGGCCACGGCAAAGCTCGTACGGAGTATGTTTGCGTCGACATATTCGCGCTCAGCAATACGGCTTGGGTTGTGAGCTGCGACGGCAAGATTAATTTCCATGGTAAAGAGAAAAAGTTTTCACGCCGTGATGACTTGGTCAGATCTGATAGATAGGGCATGCCTGGACGCCGGCTCGTTTTAGATAAGAAGCTGCCTCTTGAATGCCTCCTGTGGCCATAGGACGGAAACTCCCATGTGAACACGGGGTATCGCCGCCATTGTGACAAATTGCGAGACAGATTCCGATCTACGTTTTTCGTCATCTTGCTATCGTGAAGCACAAGTTTGGCCCTCGGGAGTTTCCATGAGGCGTTTCGGAAGATGCCGAGAGCACTGCTCCACTGATACAACGCAAGCATTATTATAGAAATATTGACAGCTTGATAGATTACCCTACAACGTCAGAATCTGCATCTATCTATACCATCTCCAATCTATCTCACCATGAGTGTCACACTTACCACGGAGCAAGCGGCCTCTAGCGCGGTCGGGACCCAAAGTACTGTGGAGGCGCTGAACATCGCCCGCACTGGAACCGGCCAGGTCAATAATCTTCACCATATTCCATGGCCCGAGTCTCCGGTGGAGCGACGCAAATGGCAGCTTGAGCAGATGGCGGGAGCATTTCGTATTTTTGCAAAGCTGGGCTTTGCCGACGGGGGTAGTGGACACATCAGCCTGAAAGGTGAGGGATGGCAGTTCCACTTGATATCGCAAGTTTTCTAACTCTCTATTGTTTGTTGTAGATCCCATTGATCCGAAGACATTCTGGCTTAACCCATACGGTGTACACTTTGGGGTACTGACGGTGTCTGATATGGTCCAAGTGGATGACCAGGGCCGCCGCGTTGGCGGTGCTGAAAAACCCGTCAACGCCGCCGGATTCATGATTCACAGCGCGGTGCATGCCGCACGTCCGGACTTGCATGCCGTGTGTCACGCTCATAGCCCTCATGCCCGCGCATGGAGCACTTTCGGTCTTCCAATAGACATGCTCAACCAGGACTGTTGCATGTTCTACGATGATTTAGCTGTCTACCCTTCCTTTGGCGGCGTTGTATTTGCAGCAGAGGAAGGTCGCCGAATTGCATCTGCGCTGGGTCCGAAGAATAAGAACTTGCTTCTCCAGAACCATGGCTCATTAACTGCTGGCAGTACGATCGCGGAAGCCGCTGGCTTCTTCATTGCTCTTGAACGGGCGTGCTACAATCAGTTGTTAGTCGAGGCTGCCGTCGCGTCGAGCACCCTAAAGAAGACATTCATAGGAAAGAAAGAGGCCGAATATACCAAGGAGGGAACTGGTAATCCAGAAGTGATGCACATGCAGTTTATGCCGGAATACCAGCTGGTGCTGAAGGAGTCGAATGGTGACTTCCTGGAGTAAAGCAGTTTATGAGATGGATCTGGCTCGTCCGACATATGTATACATGAAATGATACGAGAAACAGTAATAACTCAGGCGCAAGCCCACTTGTACAGAGATGTTTTCGTGATATGAATTTTAAGTAGTAAGACTGATCCCGAAAGCTCGTAGCTGTACTGAAACCCTCAATAAAGCCTGATTATATGCGCCAAAGTGAGCGTATGTCCAGGCCATACTTCTGTACCTGTTTTCCGCAAATTCCGCTATAGCATTCTTCAACGGCGGACCCCATTTCTCTGGTTACGACGAGAGAGCAAGACATTAAGCCAACAGAGCATAATATACACATACAACCACAATCCAACAGCAGCGTCGAGCTCATCGTCAAAGGCAAGTATCCGCGTACCCAAAGCAAATCGCCGCGATGTCCGGTGGTGGGCCCAACATACTCACCTCGGGAGAAGCCGAGCTGTGGAGCACGGCGACTGGCCCGTACTTCTGCGTCAAGTCAATATTATTTTTGCTATTCCCTTTTTTCTTCTTCATTTGCATTCACTTCTGTCTTCTTTGCACTCAAAGATAACTGGAACTCTGCCAGTCACGATCACACACCATGTCTCCGACAAAAAAACCACGAGTCGTGTGCCTAGGAGAGCCCAAGTATGTGAACGCCGAGTATCTGGCAGAATTCCGGAAGGAATATAATTATTCGGTGCTGCCGGCCACAAACCGTACAGAAGTTCAGAAGATGCTCCCTGAAGATATCGCTGCCAACGGTCCTATCGATGCCTTCATCATCCGCATGGGCACACCACCGTACGAGCCATTTGATGAGGGGTTGCTGAAGGCCCTGGTGCCTGACTGCAAGATCATCGCTTCAGCCAGTGCGGGGTACAATGAGTTTGACGTGAATTGGATGGCAGATCAGGGCATTGTGTTCTGTAATACCGTCAACGCAGTGGCTGAAGCGACCGCCGACATGGCCATGTTCCTAACCCTGGCCATATTGAGAAACACCACCAATGCGGAGAAGAGCGCTCGCAGCGGCACATGGCGCGCACCCGCGAGTGGCGGACTTGTGCCTGCACGCGATCCGTCCGGTCTAACACTAGGTATTGTCGGGATGGGAGCAATTGGGAAGGTAAGTGATTCCCTTCCCATCGGCCATTGAAGTTCTGAGTTTATGCTGACCTGGAATGTTCTTTCAGTACCTCGCCACCAAAGCCAGGTGCTTCAATATGAAAATAAATTATTACAACCGGACCCAGCTCCCCATGACCGAGGAGGCCAAGTACGGTGCCACATACTGCAAATCACTGCACGAGCTACTAGCGTCAAGTGACGTCGTCTCGATCAACTGTCCGCTGAATGAGAAGACTACAGGCTTAATTGGCGAGACCGAGTTTGCCGCCATGAAGGATGGTTCGTTCTTGGTCAATACGGCACGTGGGCCAGTTGTGGATGAGAAGGCGCTCATAGCTGCTTTGGAGAGTGGGAAGGTCACACGTGCAGGTCTGGACGTTTTTGCGAATGAACCGTCGCCGGATCCGTGGTTCTTGCAAAGTGACAAGGTAGTCATTCAGCCACACCTGGGTGGTCTTACTGATTCTGCTTTTGAGAAGGCTGAGCGGGAGTGCTTTGAGAATATTCGGGCATTGTTCACCAAGGGCAAGGCGAACTCACCTGTGATAGAGATCAAACTTTAGACGCGGATCAAGTGATTGCTATAGATTGGGGCTAGAGTAGTGCCAAGGAACAAATTTGAGGCCATCTCTTGAGGAACTGCTTAAGGGATCGTGTTGATAGCGTCTCATAGCCTGAAGTACTACTATTTGCCTGTTACAACACAGATATTCCGAATTGATTCACCCACCGTGTTGAATACGAAGAAAAATGCATGCTGACCTCCAATCAACACGCATCCACAAGAAATCTTCGGACCATTTTGCCATGGCATTTTTTTTTCGCTGCTCCAAGCTACTTCAGATGATGCAATCTGCAGACAATATGATACTAGCCGCCAACGGGCCCACAAACCCGAACCAACTAAATGATTTAGTGAAATGCTGTTTGCATACCCAAAAGGTCATGTTACGCCCAATAGTCTCATTGAGATTCTGAGCTGCAAAAATATTAGCGGGTTGCAACAACCTTGTCTGAAACATACGATTTATGCAGCATTGACGGCCTGTTTACTCGGAAACAAGCCGTTGAGATCTTGGCATGTCGTGATTTTATCCACACACTATAGCTTGCAGTGCAAAATTGTCGCATTTCTTACTATTTTATAAACTTCCAGTGAATAATTTTTCTTGGAGAAAGATTGAAGTACATGCTGTATGCTTATTTTTCTCTTTCTAATTTGCGAACACGGCTCGGAACAGTATGGGAGAGGAGAACATGGGAAAGGTTATTCGGGGTCATGAGATCCTCGCAGTTGCGGATGATCCTGGGAATACAGCAATCGATGACTTAGCGAAGTTCGACGGAGAAAGGGCGCTGGAGAAGAAACTGCTCTGGAAAATTGATCTGTTGATTATGCCTTTGATCGTGGTTATCTATCTGATGAATTTTATTGATCGGTGGGTAGCATTTGGCTTTTACAACTGAATGAGCTCTGACATACAGCTAGAAACAATTATGCAGCAGCAAGATTGCAGGGCCTTGAAGATGATCTTAATCTTACATCTGAACGATATCAGGCTGGTGAGTTTCCCCCGGAATGAATTCATGGTGCTATAGTGCCAATGGAGCTCGAGTTACTGATATCCTTACAGGTCTCGGAATATTCTTTGTTGGATATATTCTCGGCAGTGTCCCTTCAAATCAGATATTGAACTACACAGGCCGACCATCCCTATACCTAGGCTTAACCACGTGCGCCTGGGGTCTGGTTTCTGCCCTAACAGCCTTAGTCCAGAGTTATGGGGGAATTCTAGGCTGTCGCTTAGCACTCGGTTTCGTGGAGGCACCTTTTTTCCCAGGTGTGCTGTTCTATCTGTCCAAATGGTACACGAAGACAGAGCTGAGCATGCGAATGTCCGTCTTCTACATCGGCTCTCTGATTGCTGGCGCTCTCGGTAGTCTAATTGCAGCGGGTATTCTTCATGGACTGGCAGGCAAGAACGGACTGCCTGGTTGGCGATGGCTATACATTATCGAGGGTGTGATAACTGTCGCCCTTGGACTCCTCGTGATTATCCTATTGCCAGAATTTCCACATACCTGGAAGGGACTCTCGCCTGAGCTGAGAAGAGTTGCGAACCGTCGCATGGCGATAGAAGCTGCGGAAGCCGATATAGACGAGGAAAGGGGAATGTCGCAGGTGAAAGGGTTTATTCTGGCAATGAAGGATATCCGAGTGCATATTCTAGCCTTTGCATTCATGTGCAAATCCGCCGCTGGTGGATTCTCGTTCTTCTTTCCAACTCTGACCAAAACACTGGGCTACAGTAACACAGTGTCTCTGTTACTCTGCGCGCCGCCCTACGCTTTCGTGGCCATTTGGAGTATCGGGCACTCGTGGGCATCTGATCGACTACGGAAACGTTTCTGGTTCTTGATATACCCGATGCCGGTGGTGATTGTTGGATGGATCATTTTCATGACAACCGACTCTTTCGGCCCGAGATATCTCTCTCTATTTCTGATGCTGATGATCTTTTCCATCAATGGGACGTTTTTCGCATGGATCGCAACGAGTATTCCTCGACCTCCGGCGAAGCGCGCCGCGGCATATGCATATATCAATGCTGTTGGTGGTAGTGCGTCGATATGGACGCCGTTCACCTATCGCGACAAGGACAAACCCCATTATCGTCCCGCGCTTGCAATGAATATTGCTCTGTGGGTAGTCACGGCTGCTTGTTTTGTGTTTATGTATATCAGTCTGACCCGGGAAAACAAGCGCCTGGACCGATTGGAAGATGAAGATGTGTCTCTGAGTGAGGAGGACTGCGAGCGATTGCGGAGGACAGCCGAGGTGGAGGGTGTCGATATTGAGACAGCGCGGCAGTTGCGGAAATCCTATCGATATGTAATATAATACCACCACGGCTGTGACTGTGGAGGGGGGAAAGCACTATAGACAGGGAGTAAATATTTCCATTTCATCCAACTCGTCAATTCGTAACAATTCTATACATGAGGCAGATCAATTCAATTCATCTTCAGCAACAATTCCTTCCCATCTAGCCACCTCTCAACATTCTCTGCTACCTCACGGTACCAGCCGTTGATCAAATCCTCCTCGCCGTATCCCATGTGCGGACTCAGTAGCACCTCGCTACGTCCATCACGACCCCAGGCGGTAGTTCTCCACGGACTATCAAGGGGCAGTGGCTCTGGATCGAAGACATCCAGCGCAGCTCCGCGAATTGAACCTGCATTTAGGGCCTGGAGGATCGCCGACTCATCAATCAAGGGACCACGAGAGGTATTGACGATCATAGCCGAAGGCCGCATGCTAGCCAGCTCAGCAGCACCAACGATTCCCCGGCTCCGCTCAGACAGCACATTATGAAGACTCAGCACATCAGCCCGGGCGAAGAAGTCCGTCTTCGAGGAGGCCACCTGGAAGCTGCCAGCAGGCAGACCCTGTGCGGCAGCCTGCTCGTCGGCTTTCTCTTGTGTGAGGTTGGACGACCAGGCCAGAACATTCATACCAAATGCTTGGATGGCGATCTTCCCAACCTGTGAGCCTAGCTTGCCTAATCCGAGCAGTGCAAGGGTCTTGCCGGAGAGATTGACGCCTAAGGAGCCCTGCCAGCCGCCCGCCTTGACGGCCGCATCGTCGCGTGCGACGTGGCGGGCTAGTCCAAGGATCAACGCCCATGTATGTTGTACGGTCGAGTTAACGCCGGGCGGTCGTCCCTCTGTCCCCGCGACTGGAATGCCACGATCGGCACAGGCTTGAAGATCGAGCGATAGGTTGCGAGTACCGGTTGTAAGGAGGATTTTGAGGTTAGGGAGGGCGGCGATGGTCTTGGCGGCGAAGGGAGTGCGTTCGCGCATCGCGAGGATCGCATCGAAGGGTAATAGACGCTGGACTAGCTCGTCATGCTGGGCGGGATCGCGGGGGTCGAGTGTGTTGGGGAAACTGACGATGTCTATGCGTGACTGGAGGTGTTCGAAGTGGGCGGGTGCGATACCCTGGTAGTCGTCGAGGATTGCGAGCTTGGGCATGGCGGGGGCAGGCAGGCCGACGAGAATGGGCTGGATGTTGGAGATTGGAAGTGTCAAAGTGTGGAGGTGAAGGTTGAAGGTGGTTTTGATGGAGAAAAAGCGGAAGGCGGAGGGTTTCCCCGCGTTCGGCTAAACGCTCATCCGCGCATGCTTTACAGCATCTCCGGGGTTTTATTCACGTTTAGTATATCCTTGTTTAATTTTATTCATTTATGCCTACCATTGAAGAGATAACACAATTCAAAAGCAACAGCTACTTCCCCTGCGGGTCTCGCATCATCAGGGTGAACCGCAGCTTGCCCTCTCCTCCCCACTGCGACCGATCAATAAACACTTCCTCCAAGGGTCGCCAACCATACTTGATATATACTGGATATCCCTCGTCAGTAGCCTCAAGGAAGATTCGGGCGCCGAGCTGGTCTGCTCGGGAACAACCCCATTTCAGTAGCTTCGACGCCAGGCCTCGTCCTTGAAATTCGGGCAAAATAGCAATCAGATCCAGCACTGGGCAGCGTTAGTCAGGCGCATAGCAGATAGCAGAAAGCAGAGTATTGAAGTAGAAATAAGGAGTCGTAGATGTCAACTTACTCATATCGTGCTCGGTGACATACTTCTCGCGACAAGTTTTCAGCAGTTGTCGAAAGTGTCCATAGAGTTCCTTGTTCATGGGCTGTGGTGCAAGAGCTGTAGGATCGCGCGCAGCTTCTTGTGCCTTCTCACTCAATTCAGGAAGTGTTTCGCCGCCGAGGGCTTTGGGGATAAACCAGCGAGAGTATGCGACAATCTGCCCACTGGGTGGATCGACTACCTTGAGGACATGCATCTCCGGATCCGCCAGGTGCTTCATGCAGTTGATCGCTTTATATCCTACCAAATCATCTTGACTAGCTTCAGGGAAAACCAGTGGCAGAAACCCTTGACTCTTGAAGCTGTCTATGTTGATCTTGCCAAGTCCAGGTCCATCGGCCTCGGTGGCGTATTCGATTTGGGGATCCATTTTAACCGTCGCGAGATGTTGTAATGTGCAATGTGCAATGTTTGTGTAAACCACTTTTCTTTGATCTTGATCTCAGTCTGAATGTTTGTAAGGTGTCATCTTCTCCAACCGTGAAGTTGCAATCATCAATCTAATTGACTCACCCGGAGTTCGGACCTCAAAGCCATCCTGCTCACTGGGTGGCCCCCAAGGCTGGGCGTCCCCACTCCGTCGGGGTCCTCAACAGGGAAACGCGCCAGTTTTTCCAATTTTGAAACCGAGGCATGATCCGACGCAATGAGGTTAGCACTCCTACGCTTGTTGCAACAGCCAGCTGCTAGACTACTGCTCGTCGCCGGGGTTGTCTATCTGCTAGCCTTTGAGTTCTGCTCTCTGCGCTATTGGAGAGACCCGCACTCGGCTTTTTTCAAGATTGACAACGTCTTCGAGTGGAAATACAGTCTGCAGCGCGAGCACGAAGCGAGACACTTCACAGGCATTTATAATGCGCCCTCCGATGAAGGCCTGGAGATAATTCGGGGGGAGGACCAACCCTGGATGTGCACGGCGCTGGCAACCGTGAAGCGCGACAAGGATGATTATTTTGAAGCCTCAGTGGGGTCACTCCTGAGCGATCTTGATCCCCGCGAACGCAAGGCGATGCACCTGTCGATCCTTTTCGCGAACACAGATCCATCACAACATCCGAGCTGGCAACAGAAATGGGTTGATAGATTGGCTGACTCGGCCTCGTCGTACAATGTCACCGAAGACGAGTTTCGGCATCTCCGGGATCTTGAGGATAAGAAGGACTTTTACGAAAAGGGTGTCTAGTAGGTGTTCCCATCAACCCAAACACAATTCACCTCTAACAGTGAACTCAGCGATTACGTCTATCTACTAAACGAGTGTCTTCAAACTGAAGCACCGTATATCTTCCTCTTGGAAGACGACGTCATCCTCGCAGACGGGTGGATGATCAAAACACTGAACGGGCTGCATACCCTCGCCATGGAATCAGCCTCCAAAAATCCATCATGGCTGTACCTGCGTCTCTTCTACACGGAAACCTCGCTATCATGGTCTTCTTCCGACTTTTGGTATCGCAATATGCCATTAGCATTCTTCATCACGATGAGCACCGGTCTTGCTCTCCTTCTTGTCGTCCGTCGCAGGTGGCCAGAAACACGCTCCTATATTGATAAGTGGACGATCGCGGCAACTTGCCTGGTGGTTATCCCCGCATTCACAGCCTTGGTCTATATGGTTGGCAAATATTCCCTCCTCCCGCTTCAGGGGGTAGTGGAGATGAATGGTCGCGGCTGTTGTACGCAGGGACTCGTGTTTCCTCGTGAACAGGTGGGACCATTGATTGATTACTTGAAGGAGCGCAAGAGTGGCCAGACAGATAGCCTCATCGAAGAGTATGCCGAGGAGACAGGACTGGCGCGAATGGCTCTAGCGCCGCAGCAGCTGCAACATGTGGGACTGCGCTCGAGTCGGGATAACCTGGAAATCAATACGCAAAGTACATGGGCTTTTTGGTTCGAAGAGAATGATCCCAAGCAGCTGAAAGCCGACCACGAGCGACTGATGGCAGAGAGCGATTTGACCTGGATATTAGATTGATCCACCTGGCGCAGTTGATTATTGATCGTCTTGGGTTAGCGAGTATAGAGTTTCGGTCGTTACATTGCATGCATCGGGATACTGGTGAAACCCGATTTTTCATTCAAGAGAGCAAATATTCTGTGTGATTTATTTGGACTTACTCCTACCTCATATATACTCGGTGAAATACGGAAATAACTTGGTGTATAATCTTCTCAGGGCTTTCTCTCGGCACAATCATCATCAATTCACGTGTGCATCTTTCGGTGGTAGCATCCGTTTATATTCTCGCAGCGCATATCGGCATGTCCAGGAACTTTGCGAGACCCATTACAAGATTTTGTATTAAGTCCGTGAGACCAATTTGAAGTTAGAGATTGATAGTCTTCTTAGCATAACGAATGCCTTATTAAACATGCAAAATTAATGCAACTTGAACTTTCAGAAAAAAAGTCTAAAAGTTCGTAATGCGTCGAGCTTCGGCTTGCTCCCCGCATCTGAGCTGAGCCCCAAACAGTAAGTTGAGCCCCAATCTGTGTGAATACATTAGGTATATACATGGTTGCTCTGATGCTACATTTAATTTAGAAATTTAGACTGGTAGATTCCTTACCTCTTCTAAATACAACATAACAGCCTAAGCATCATATAATAACACTATACTAACGTCAAGGCCTATAGATAACACGGACATCAAGATCACCTGCGCTCATCTTATCTTCGGTGGGATGTCCTTGCCCGGCAAAGCGCAGTCGAAGAAGCTCGATATCCTCGCCCGATAATACATCCACCGTTTCCCGGTTCTCCTGCTTGGCCTCTAAAAGAATTTGCAGATCCTTCTTATTCAAGGATATCTTGTAAGGTGCTTCGCTCATATTTCGCCATGCTGTATGCGGTAAGTCCTTAGAAATACTCTCGTCGTCTACATAGACGTAGTCTATGATATCGTAACCGTAGTATGTCGTGTGACCCTGCAGGTAGCTATTGAAGCTTTCCTGCTCAAGCTGCATAGAGTTCAGCGATTCCTGCTGGACATTGGATATCTGAGAATGCAGCTTACCGATACGATGCGGAGCCTCAAATCGCGCTTTCCCAGAATCCTATCTTCGTCGCCGCAGGCGCGAAACACATACTCCTTGTCAACTTGAATTCTGTCACCGAAAGCAAGTTCATGGACAATGATCTTGTCGTGTCTTCCTTCGTAAACGCGTTGTTCCACGTATATTTTAGGATTCATATGCTTTTCATCGTTTTTTGTGATAAACGCGGTCAGTCGAATGAACCGTTGACTACCATCTATTGCGCTGGAATCGAGAACTTTAGTCTCGTCTGTATCCCCATTAGCTCAGAATCGCGCCTACGGCCACAATGGAATCATATATGTACCAAGAAAAGAAATTTTTCTATATCGGCATCCGGGGACTGCGTTACGCTCTGTTTCCGTGCCCTGGATGCTAGTGAAGATAGTCATGGGAGACGTCGGGTCCTGGCCACACGCCTTGACCATCTCACCCAGCGAGCCACTGCGCATGGACTCGCCTGTAATACAGTCATTGGACTTCCTAGACCTATGCTGAGCCCCGTTCCAGGTATATGGTGTGGAGTTCCTCTTGGCTACGCGGTCTGTAGTCGCGGAAACCTTGCTGTGAAGCACCGGGTTGCCGTATTCGTCCAGCTCATAGACTGTTGCTGGTTGTGGTGTAGATTTCATGGTATTTCACCTGAGTCCTGTTCTGGTCGCTTGCAGTCTTCTTGCAAGTCGTAACGGGGATTGCGAGTAATAAAAGGGGCAGGGTTGAAACGCCCCCTTTATCGGCTCCAAAATTAGCGCCGTACTTTTAGAGGCGACTAATGTAGGTCGGCGGTAAAATGATATGGCGGATTGGCCACTATCTTCCGCCGTAGTAGGTCGACTACCCAGCTGAGGTGGGGAGGATTTGGGGGCCAGCCGCTGCAGGTGATGTTGCGCATTCTCAGGCCCCAGGCGGCATCAATTCAAGGCCATAAGAAGGAGGTACAGATGCTACTTGATCGAGGGGTCGATGTCAATACTTCGGATGGAGAACCAATCTGGACAACCGGTTCGCGTTTTAGACGCATTGCAATGGAGAAAGGGCAGCATTGCTTTAGCTGGTAGAGGCTGCCACATGGTCAATTATTGGACAAGGCCAGAAGTGGTCTTCAATGGTTGATGCGTGAAAGGAAGTGTACAATTACACAGAACCATTTTTAAATCTGGCCAGCTGAAAGATTCACAAAAACTGTTAAACCGAATATGTTGTGCAATTGGGCTCCCCGACAAGGTGACTATCTTCCGGCTCAGAAAGGGAGACTTTACAGAAAGCCTTCTTTTGGAGTCTCGAAATTCCATAACTGATCGTAAATGCCCGGAATCCTGAGGTGGAACATAGTACAAGATATGTCGAATGACACAAGATGCAAGTAGTAGAGTTTCATCACCCGTGACGACAACAGCACGTGGGACTCTTTATCAATATAACAATAGATAAAGTCACATGGGAGTTGAAGCCGTCGGCCTGGGGGCTGCTTGAGCCCACCGTACCCACAAATGTTGCTTGGTAGCAATACGAATCCTGTGGACTCTGAGCTCCACAATACTCCCTACTACCCCGCAGCATCGAGTTTTGATTGTATAATGAATTCCCACACCTAGAGAATTATCGTACCACTAATGATAAGGGCTTAATAAGTGACACACAATATGGTTATCGATTAGCGATCAATTAGCTATTCGGTTGAGGAGCTATCTCGCTTTTTCCCACATAAACACCCCATCCTCACGCAATCGAGAAATTAGACATTCCCACCACCAAACCCCACCAACCACTCACAACTTGAAGTCTTACTTTGCCTGCCGATCGAGTCTATCGAAACTGCGGGATCTACACTTTTAGTGCTTCACCGGCCCGGGCATCTACCACGCCGGACTTTCGTCATTCACACTCTAATCGACGCTTATTCTCATCGTCGGAGACACCCGTTGGGCATCGAGCTCTCTCGGTGGCTGTTCTTGGAGCGCTAGACGGAAACTACCTTTAGCTACGCAGCTCCTTGGCTGTGTTAGACCCACCAGGAATCGCCCGAATTTGCTCTTTTGGTCCTTCGGTGGATCTTCCAGCAACTGTACCGGCCCGGCCAGTGCGGAGAGGCCTGGGGCCCCGGAGTTCTCCCCACGGAGAAGCAATTATTTTATGGGGTATTGCTCCTAGAAGTGTTATTTACCGGGCGCAATCTTGCTCTTGGTTTTCTAAATTCCATTTCACCTCCACCCTGTTTTTTTTTTGTGCCTGATTTTGCCCCGATATGGTGTCTGACGACGAGGTTACGCCTGCGCACAATCATGTCGGAATAGAGAAAAAACAAAATGACGACTCAATATCAAAAGATCCCATCGATGGGACCTACAATGATTATGACATCGATACGGCAGAGAAGCAGGTCGGTGAGCAGCGTCAATTGCCGGACTTGCAGCGCAGGCTTCGAAGTCGACATCTTCAGATGATCGCAATTGGTAAATATTCATCATTCGCCTCGGTCAACCAGCATCAATGGCTAAATTGAAAATACAGGTGGCACGATTGGAACCGGTCTCTTTATTGGAAGTGGCACTGCGATCTCCTACGCCGGACCCGTCGGTGCTCTCATTGCATACATCTTCGTCGGCTCAATAGTGTTCTCTGTGATGACAGCGCTAGGAGAAGTGGCAACCTTCTTACCGATTCCAGGGGCATTTGCCTCCTATGCAACTCGACTGGTGGACCCAAGCTTGGGGTTTGCAATGGGCTGGATATACTGGTTCTCCTGGGCATCCACATTCGCACTGGAATTAACAGCCACCGGACTGATCATACAGTATTGGGATGACTCAATCCCGATTGCTATTTTCATTGCTGTTTTCTTAGTGGTTATTATCCTACTGAATCTGCTCCCAGTCAGCTTTTACGGTGAAACTGAATTCTGGCTGTCCACCATCAAAGTGTTGACAGTTATCGGGTTTATGATATTCGCCATCTGCATCAACGCAGGTGCCGGTGATGAAGGCTATATCGGCTTCCGGTACTGGGTGGACCCAGGGCCATTCAACAATTATCTGATCGAAGACAAGCCTTCACTAGCCAAATTCCTTGGTTTCTGGGCTGTTCTAATTAAGGCCGGCTTTTCATACCAAGGAACAGAATTAGTGGGCATCGCGGCTGGTGAAACAGAGAATCCTCGCAAAACCATCCCCTCTGCCATCCGCAAGACCTTTTTCCGCATCATCTTCTTCTTCATTTTCACGATTTTCTTTATTGGAATCGTTGTTCCATCAACCGATGAGCGACTTACCGCAAGCGATGGCAGTGGTGCCAGTGCGAATAACGCAAACGCTTCGCCTTTCGTCATCGCCTCCCTACGCGCGGGCGTGAATGTATTACCGTCGCTGATCAACGCAGTACTACTCACAGTGGTATTATCAGCCGCCAATTCGAATGTCTATAGCGGGAGCAGAATTCTAGTTGGTCTCGCGCACGAGGGACTCGCGCCTCATTTCTTCGTGAAAACCACAAGATGGGGCGTGCCCTACTGGAGCGTGCTATTCACATCTCTCTTCGGTCTCCTGGGCTTCCTGAATGTGTCTAATGCCGGAAGTACTGTGTTCAACTGGTTGATGCAGATTGCTGGTCTGGCCGGATTCATTACCTGGACATCGCTGAATATCTGCCACCTGGCATTCATGCGCGCGTTGGAGGCTCGAGGCATCTCCCGTGACATTTTGCCGTATAAAGCTCTCTGGCAGCCATACTTTTCTTATTATGGCTTGTTCTTTAACGTGTTGATCATTATCACGCAAGGATTCACTGCTTTCGTGCCAGAGTTTAGTATCACTGATTTCTTCATTGACTATCTCAGCCTCATGCTTTTTGCGTTGCTTTATCTGGGCCACAAGATTATTGTTCGTCCGGCATTTGTGAAGCCTATTGATGCTGACATTGATACCGGTCGAGTTGATTTAGACTGATTCATGATAGAGATATAGAAATGAATAGAATTGACATCTATATGGAATGACCATGATGTGAGTAGAAGTGGCAGATATTTTGTTCTGCAAGCCTGCTCTGACCTGGTGCCGGTGTATTCTATTTCTGGCAACTATTGAAGAATTCCAACATAATAAATAGCTGGGACCCCTTCTTTTGCCCTTGGATAATCACAGATTAAATAAATTATTCCAATTGACAGTCTCCGTGATTGGAGAGCCGCAGTAATGACATCTTCGCGGGCCAGGATTTGCCACCTGCCCAATGCGTTGTCAAAAACTGATAATCCCCCCTTTCCTATTTACTATTCCAGCATCGCGACTGAATTCTAAACGCGAAGGTACACTTCGGCGTTGGGAGTGACCGAACACCGAGTCTAGATACATTATTTATTATCAATTCAATCTTCTTGTTGGATGGTGATTTCTGCATTTTATGGGTCTTCGGTTTACGGGCCTAAGTCCGAATTTCTCGTTATCTCCGTGGCTTTCATATAACGTCACGACCTCGATATTTGACATCTATCAATCAAAAAAACTCTCTTTGAACCCAGTCAGTGTCACCAATTTATCAGATTAGTGCAGAGATTTTAATATTCCTATACCTCAACATGAGCAAGCTCCTCGTTGTCTTTGGTGCCACCGGTCAGCAAGGTGGTTCCGTCATCGACTCTGTCTTGAACGACCACGAGCTTTCAAAGGAATATACACTGCGTGCAATCACTCGTGATAGCTCGAAACCCACTGGACAGTCTCTCAAGCAGAAAGGCGTGGAGGTTGTATCAGCTGACGTCGATGAACCCCAATCACTACCCGGCGCAGTAGCCAACGCGCACACCGTCTTCATCGTCACCACAACAGTCTACGATGACCATCTGAAATCTCGCGAATTCCGCCAAGGAAAGGCTATCGCCGACGCATCAGTCGCTGCCGGAGCCAAGTATGTCATTTTCAGCACCACGCCAGCATGCGAGAGCAAGTGGGGACACCCAGTCGACTCCTTCGACTCCAAGGCCGCAGTGGAGGACTATATCCGGGAGCTCCCGATCCAAAGCGCATTCTTCGCGCCAGGAATGTTCATGCAGAACTTTTTAACCAACCAAGTACCCCGCCCAGTGCCAGAACAGGAAAGCGGCGAAACAACCTATGCGATCGCCAACTTCATCTCCCCGGACGCCTTGTTCCCGCTTATTGAGGCAGTGGAGGATAGTGGGAAGTACGTCGGGGCTATACTTGCCGCCCCAGAAGAATATGAAGGGCAGACATTAGCGGCTGCTACGGGATTGTACTCTTATCGGCAAGCTGCGGAAATCATCACGCGGGTTACGGGAAAGAAGACGATTTATGCGCAGATTCCGCAGGAAGAGTGGACGAGCTATCTTGCGCCGGGATTGAAGCGTTCGATGACGGCTATGATGTGCTGGATTGAGAAGCCGGGGTATTATGGGCCTCAAACGAAGGAGTTTGTGGAATGGACGGTTAAGCAAGTAAGGGGGGAATTGACTACTTTTGAGGAATTTGTGGAGCGGCACGCAGAGGAGATGTTCCCACAATAGGGGATGCAACTTTGGTTTCGTCGCGATGAGCTTGTAAAAAGTGAAAACATATCCTTTCCCAATATATATCCCCATATTTTGCAATGCACGTGCTCAATGCGACTTTTCTCATGGATGGCTATAGAGTACATGTATACCCAGGTGGGCACTAATTTTGTTCATGATCTTAGTCGACGCTTGATAAAATCGACCACATCCTGGTCATACTTGTTCATGTAGGTATGATGGGCATGATTGTCGTCCCTTGGGAATGGTGCGCTTAAGGAGAGTCAGCGCTTATCAAAATCTCATTTCAGATTAATTATCAGGACTCACCAGCATTGGTTATCTCCATAATCGCAATAGCTGTGTAGTGAACTGGCGAATGGATCACACGTTGATGGGTTCAACCGAGGGAATTCCTGTTCAATAATTCAGCCCAAAACAGATTTTTCGATTATTTCCAGGAGATAATACACTTACACCTAGACCGACCGTGCAGTTTCCGGTATTCCAAGGTTGCAAAGGAACGAAGGTTTCATCGCCGTAAACAATATTAGCAATGACTAAACCTATTAGTTAAAGATCACAGCAGCTAATTTAGATCCTTGATCAATCGCTTACCACTTGTATTATAAGATGGGTCAAGCGGCGGAACTGGGATCAACAGAAGGGAACTAGTTCCGCATATCGCTTCCATGGTAAGGACAGCACCCTGTTTCATGGATGTGAGTAATGACAGCCATTTGCACAAGACCAATTCACGTACCAAAGAATACCCAACCAGAGCGAGTTTCGAGTTAGGACAACTCTTTACGTACTGCTCAACATATTGTTGCAGCATTAAGGCACCGTCGTGAACCGCGGTGAACTTATCTTCCGCATCATGGTCGTAGGGAAACCCAAGCGTTGTTGAGCCGGGTATTTGTTCTATAATCTTGTTTGACAAAGACACCATCACATCCAAATCGTCGCCTGGCCCCTGTCCCCTGGAAATGATGGCATGCACACCGGTAGCGCAACTTTTCGCCGCGACGCTTTGCGCTTGGGTTGCTTGGATCAACCCTGGCACGGAAATGCCGAGCAGAACTTGGAAGAGCCTCCAAGCGAGCATTGTCGGAAATGTTTACACGAACCTCGATTTTAAATTTGGTTGTCGATGCTCTTGAGAATTGGCACCCGGTCACAGCTAAGCGATCTTTTGAGAAGAAAACACTCCCCTTTTTTTTCTTGCACCCTCAATAACTACCTGCATCAAGAGGAGCCTTCCCAATTTTGGCTGGCTAGCCTGCGGTCCACAAGTCTCACCCATGTGTTCTTCATTGGACCCTGCAGGAGAATAGGAAACTTTAAAAATTCCACGTGTGGGTTAGTTTGTTGTGGTGGGAGTGTGTAATTAAGATTGTGATCGACAGGGCTTTGTCTACATGCACAGGAAGCTTATCTTTCAGCTGCGAATTCATATTCTTCTGTCCACCTTAATAATAAAGTTGGTAACCTTTGTGTATATGCGCACCCTTCACGTCCTCACTCACGTCTTACATTAGATTAGCCTCAGTATCTCTAATCAAATATATGGGATCCTGAATATCTCGTATTTGGGTCTCGCTCCTCATCTAACCAAAACCATCCCCTATCTCAACAGTCGCTCTAACGAGTATGAGTCCGCACTTGATAGACTTCCACCAAACGGACGCCGGTCGACCTAGACCCAAATGACCTGAAGATTGGCAGTGTTGCCCATAAGAGGTGGAAACAAATCCATCTTAATGGCTATTTTAGTTAGCATGTGTGCTTCATGGGTGGCTCATTTTTCCACCGTGGGCCACGTCTACCTGAGCGTAAGCGCTCTTCTAAAAGCGGCGGTAGCTAGAACAGAAAAGTTCTTCCTGGTAGATATTATCTAGTATATATAATTACACATATCCTGTATCCTCGGCAAGCTCGGGTAGCAGAAAAGATTCTTTATGACCCACTTCGCGTTACATAAAAACTGGCCCGCGCTTCAACAGATCATCACATATAAAAAAACGAGGCAAAGAAGTATTCTGTAACGAGGGACAAAAATGAAAATTGTGTCTCACAAGTGAAAAAAAAAATTTCCACACCTATTATAGCAAAATCCAAGCGATAACACCAAGTGGTGACGCAGATCATATATGATTATGTCAGCGATGAGATTCCATTTTGATTTAAGAGGACCGACTTTGACACGGGTAGAGGAAATAACTGGTTATTTGAATTATGCTAGAAAGATCTGTTAAAAAGCGAGCTTAGATTTGTGCATAAAATATCGCACTAGTCAAGTGTCATGGAGGGTGGTTTACCCGGAACCCCCGGTAAATAAGCTTTGAGTGGCAGAAGGATCAAACCAGAACCACCATGGTTCGCATACACGATATGGAAAGCACTGCAATCACTCTGGATATATCGCCGCATGCGGCTAACTAGTACTTGGCTATGATGAAATTGAGTGATAGGATCCCAGAATCAGGTCGTGGCTTAGTATGTCGACACGTAATATATTCTCAACTTGTTGAGATACTCAATATAAAGTAGCAGGACACTGCCACAAAGGAGTGTTGATATTCATCACCCTCATACGCAAAAGCCCAGAATACCTGTCAGATACAAGATAACCAGCTTTACCATGCGTGTCGGATCACCAATTGCCTGGCTTCTTGTTGCCAGCGGATCGTTGTCCTCCGCAGCAGGCAACTCTAGCTGCTCTCTCACCTCTGGAGATTCCCAGGTGCTGGAATACACCTGGGCACTTTCGAACTTCCTCAACAGCTTCTACCAAAGCATTGAGTTTAACCAAAGTGTTGCCTCTTGGGTGTCCAACAGCACCAGCAGCTCGAAGGCACTGGCCAACCTTGAAGGCATTGTCCACGCCAACAACCTGACAGCTGAGGCCGTCAGAGAACTTAGCTCCAAGGCACCTGGCTTCAAGAAGCCCTCGTGCAAATACTCCTACCCCTCTGTCAGCGATATCCAGTCGTTCGTTAAGTACGCCTACCACTTCGAGTCGACGCTCTCTGGTGCTTTTATCGGCGCCGCCGGCTATACCCAGTCGCCCGAGGTCTCGTTCCTCCTGGCCCGTCTCGCCGCTGAGCACTCTTCGCACGCGACATGGGTTGGAAGCCGCTTGAACTCCTCGATGTTCCAGGCCAACGCCACCTCATTGGTCCCTGCGTACGCCCCTAAGCAGGTTCTCCAGAAAGGAAACGAGACTGGCAGACTAGGAACATACTTGCACGACTGCGTCTCTGCCCCGAAGAATCCGTGTGGCTCTCTCAAGATCGGTCCCCTGGAAGCCAATATCACCTCTAGTGCTGCGGCGGGATCTTCATCCACTGCCGCCAGCGGTTCTTCCTCCGCTCTTCACAGCAGCAGCAAATCTGCATCCGCGTCCTCAACTGCGTCTGGTTCTGCTTGAGTTTGAGGGTATTAATATCGATCGGTGTTTGTTGTAATGCTCGAACCTAGATAGGTATATGATTATCTTCGGTTGAGTGGTAATTTTGGACTCTGAATATCTATATAATAATGATGTTTGGTGATAATAATGGAAGGGCGTTAATGGAGACGTTGTTGATATCTTTGATAACCTATTCATCCCTAGTTCATGTTTCCCATACTAGAGACTCTGAGGAATTATATTGATCATGTAATACTCATTTCCATGCACGTATCTAGGCGTTATATACATCTCGGTAGTAAATCACACTGTACAAAGCGTCCGACATGATGTCGTCTCGTTATTTTCTCGTTTCCCGTCTCCATCGAAAATAGCAGGCCTGTCAATTATTCCACCGGCTCGTGCTTCTCGAGAGAGGTTCCTGCAGATCCCTCATTCAGATGTAGCTGTCCAGAAGTTAAATCCTTCGCAGCCTCGAAGCTGAATTGTGGGCCCCGGTACTCTGTCCGTCCGCGGATAAACCACCAAACGGCAACCAAAGTCATCAGACCGACAGTAATCACGCTGGTATAATTCATGCTCTCCGCAGTAACAGGCTTCACAAAAGGGAAGCAGAAGAATACAACTGTCACCAAGATGTACACCAGAGAAAGAATATTGACTCCCATCCCCAATTTCCTTCCCATATAGAAAGGCCCTGGCACAATGTTGCGACGACCTGTCAGGACATGGGGAAGGATGGCGCCAAAATAAGACAGAGTGCTCAGCACGATAAATGATGAAATGAGAGCCTGGAAAGCCGTTGTGCTTCCGACGTAAATGCAACCGAGGCATGTAACAAGTGCACTCATGGCGCAGGTGGCACGCACGGGACAGTTCAGAGTAGGGTGGACTTGAGCGAAATAGTTCGAAAATGGCGTTGCACCGTCTCGGGCTAAGCTCCACCACATCCGTCCTCCAGTCACAAAGGTGCCGATCAGAGTTGGGAAGGTAGCCAAGAAGAGGACTGCAATAAGGCCAATCGCACCAGTAGTAGTTCCAGTTGCTTGCCGGTATATTTCAGCAGTAGGGAAATATCCGATGGTAGTGTTAAAAACGGCATCGATATCCTGAATCGAATAGAAAAGGGCGATCAGATAGATGAATGAGGTGGAAAAGGCCGTCAGCATCTGTAACATGATACCTTGTGGGACTTTGACCTGTGGCTTGGGAACTATCAAGGATGGGCAGTTAGAATTTTCTGTCCTCGATGAAGTATTTTCCAAGGGAATTGAAACGCAAATACAACTCACCCTCTTCAGATAAATGACTGATACAGTCTGGGACACCGACTGCAAATGCAGCGTTAAGAAGCCCTGTCATAAAACAGATCCCGTCGGACCAGCCGCCAGTCATATTGTAGTACTGCGTCCACACCTGAGTGGAGCTGGCGTGTGTCTTAGGCATGGCCGCAAGAACGACAATAGTCGCGAACAGTCCACACATCGACAGTATCAGTGCAATGCGATTGATCATAGGAATAAACCGATTTCCAAGACAGACAATAGCACAACATGTCCAGTTAACAATTTGGAACACAATGAATACCTGCCAGGAATGCCAAGGGGTATCGTGACGAAGCAAGTACATCGCGACCGCCTCGTTACCTAACATCGAACTCATTGACGAGGCTGATAGGAGCCAAGCGCAGGCATTGAGATATCCAGTGAAGAATCCAGCGGCGCGGCCATGTTTGCCACTCAGGACAGTCGACCAATAGTATACACCACCAGCGGAGGGCATAGCAGATGCCAACTCAGCCAGAGAGGCCGAGATGGCCGTGTAAAAGACACTGACAAGTATCAATCCATAGAGCAAAGCCAGTGGACCTCCATTCATAAGCGCAGTCACAATCGTACCACCGGTAGCGGCCCAGGAACTATCGCGAGAAGATATTGAAGTCAGCATAGAACATGGACAAACACAATATTGAATCACTCACTTGGCGATCACAATTCCCAAGCTTGTCACACTCCAGAGCCCAAAATTCCGTGATAGCTCCTGTTTGTGACCCAACGCAGCCTCCTGACGCACTGTGTCGATCTCCGTGCTGTTTATTACCCCAGTCTCTCTGGCCTGAGCAGCCTGCTTCTCAGTTACTGCCATGGTTTCATGCATCGGTTCAAAAAATGAGCTGCGAAACCAGGAAGAATCTGGAATAAAGCAAGACAGAAACGAAAAAAAAGCAAAGTGAAGTGTCCAAACACCACGCCCCACTAAGACGGGCAGATGTCAAACTTCACTGATTACCCGTCTGGGGCATCCAGGGGAATATCATCCTGCGAGCGAATTTCCATGCGCCAGGAAACTCCCCGAAGTCTAACCCAGCGCTGAAAGCTTCTGGGAACAATCGTCCCCATTCGGCAGTGGTTGTGGATACATGCAGCACAACGATTGGGGGAGTGTGCGACATTAACCTCACACGAGACAAAGTTTTTGTCGGTACAATGCAGTCCGGGCATCGCCTGCACTCAAATCGACTTGATGGTTCTCGGAGGGCCCGATTCAAAGGCAGACCCTCCCAATCGCGATGGACCCAGTTATTAGCCTTTAGGGACGGTGGGTGAAACCGGGCTGCGGCTCCGATTGCGCTGGAGCAGATGGTGGTTCCAGATCACATCGGGAAGAGGCGAAGGTAATCAATTCCATCAACCGTGGCTGGACGATTCCTTCTCTGAAGAAGAGCGAAATTGAAGGTGTTAGATTGCACGCAAACATCGCGTGTCGGCAATCGCCGTGAGCTGCCCTGGCGAAACAAATGGCGAAACAAATTAGCCCCCACGACCTAGCGCACGCGAAACGCACCTAAGGAAAGAGAAAGGGCCGAGAGCGCATCGAGGACCACCGATGCGCTTTGGTGTCTCCATGTGTGGAGTCTTCCGTGAGCGATCGTCGGTCCGCGACCCGCTGGACCAATCTCTACCAAGTTGATGTGAGGCAGACGCAAGATGGCGAGGAGACACATCTCAAGAGTTTCCGAGGTGAAACAGTTTTGCCGCGAAAAACTGCCAGTAATGGGCGACTGCGGCTTGCAGCTTGCAGCTTGCATCTTGCAATTTTTGAACTATTCCGATTTGTCTAATTGCTCGCATGATCGATCATCTCGCTTACAACTCTCCCCTCAATGAGAGTTTTCTCTTGCCCGAATCCTTCTGGATCTCGCCGATCGATACCCTGAAGGGTAACGGATATTCTTCGGTGCATTCGATGGAAGTTTGTTGTGCATCAACCAATTATCCCCCTTCAGTGACCAACCCTGCACGAACCTCCCAGTTCTTCCACGGCTATAGCTGAAAAGGGCTTCGGCTGTTCCGAACTTAATTTCTCTCGGATGAGTGAGGTGTTCTCGTCCCAACTCCTCATCCTTGAAGTGCCGATGGGAAGCTCCAGGTCAGCGCCTACCATCAAGACTTGAGGTGTCAGGAAGGGGAACATCTTGTCAGAATGGGCAACGTATCACCCACTCCCCACCAGCTTATGGTGGAGAGTGCGATATTCTGGAGTATTGGATTTGTTCTTTACGCCGGCCGAATGTATGTGTCCCGTGGGCGTTGTGATCTATCCAGCGAACATGCTAACAAGTATCAACAGGATCTCCCGACTAATGTCGAACATGTCATTACAAGGGATAGCATGTGCGCAAACTTCCTACCGTATCGTCTGAGCGAGCTTGGCTAACCAGTTAAATCGAATACGAACAGCGGACGACTATGTGATGACCGCAACATTTGTAAGGCTTCTCGTTAAGTCTCTGATGGCTCTCGACTAACGCTGACTTTAATTTGATAGCTCTTCTACACGGCCTTACTGGTATTAATCAATATATCGGCCAAATATGCGACCAATTTGATGGATTCCAGCGAGTTGGAAGCGGTACTAGCGGATCCCCAGCAGGTCCATGATCGAATTCTCGGCAGCAAAATCGTGATTGCACTAGAACAATGCATGCTTTTTTCCACCTGGGGCGTGAAGACCTGCATGCTGATTCTCTACTGGCGAATCACCCAGAATCTACCGTCGAGGCTCTATGTCAAGATTCTGGCAGGGTATGTGGCACTCGGGTTTGCCGTGATTATGATCACTTACTATGCGGTGTATTGTCGGCCCTTCTCGCAATATTGGGCATTGCCAGTATCGAATTCACAATGCGCCACCTACCAACACTACTCGATCACCCAGGCAGTCTTCAATATCTCATCCGACGCCTTCATGTTCGCCATTCCAATCCCACTAATCGTCAAAGCAAGACTCCCACGCCGACGAAAGCTCCTGCTACTCCTTGTCATGAGTCTAGGCCTCTTCACGATCATTGCAGCTATTTTAAACAAATACTTTAACTTCGCCTCTCCCCTGACCACCGTATACCAGATCTGGTATATCCGCGAGGCTAGCACTTCTCTCTTCGTCGCGAATATGATGTGCTGGTGGCCACTACTTCGAAAGATATTTGGCATGAAGGCCTTCCAATACGTCAGTACGCCGCGGCAGTCATCGCGAAAAACCGACGGAGAGCACAATACCCGTTCAAAGACAGTCGGGTCACGGTCACAATCACGAGCCTCTTTCTCGATGACCCGAAAATTTCGGGGCATTCGCAGTTCCTCTAAAAACGCCAGCATCACCGGACTCAGCAACGGCGACCGCTCTAGCCAGGAAGCGATCAACCGGTCGACGAATGACCTGGTGGGTGATCTAGATCGTGTGGATAGTATTCCACTTCATGTTTGGGGTAAAGGGAACGAGAGGGGCGGTGATGTCGAGAATCTTGCGATTCAAGAGTCAACTGTGAGGTTTGAAAAGTCCGATGATGCGCCAGACACACCGCAAGGCGATGGAATCTACTATACTCGCGAGTTTGAGATACGGTCTGATACACGGGGTCAGACATAACCTCTATGATTTACATATAATATACAATAGACCCGAATAATAGATCAACACGTTTTACGCTTTCTATGCTTCTCTAGATCTAGGCATTAAATGATGGCTCCATGGTTGTCAATTTCAACCACGAGGCTCACACGCCTAGATCACTCAGCCTCATTTGGCATTATTCCCGATAGATCCCTACTCGACGTGACGGTGGAATTCCACGGCGAACATAAACCACAAATCCACTGCGATTGTCCATCGAGGCCTGGACATGATGAAGGTCCTTCTTTCGCTCGGCGCAAATCCTAAGATACCCGGCTGCTGGGAGAATATCACGCCTCCGCATCCAGCTTCTGCTGCGGGCTGGGTATCTGGGGTTTGAGTTCTTATTGAGGCGGCGGTTTCGATGGATCCGATAGATGCTTTTCATCTCGAAAGGCCTCTTCATAAGGCGGCGAGGGATTCGGAAATTGGGATTTGCGAATTGTTGTGTGCTGAGGGGGCGGATAGGGGTTGGAGGAATGCTGATGGCCAGGATTATTTTGGGATTCTGGAATGTGCGAAATGGTATCCTGGAGATCGGAAGGTTGATCGGGAGACGGGTTATTTTCTTTCTGGGTCGTGGAAGAGAGGGAGTTAGCTGGGAGATCAAGAAGTTCTTGTGAGTTTGATAAATACCAGGTTCCCCACGAACTCATCTAGTTAATAGCATCGCTTCTGGTAGAACTTGTGTTCTTTTTTATCGATCCCCTGTGTTGACAATGTTCAGTATGCATTTCAGGTGATAATGGCAAGTCCAATATTTGGCTATCTGACTCGGATGACGGCAGTGATACAGCTAGAGGAGTTGGAAGGACGAAAAGAATACATTGTGCTGTTGAGTCATAATATCATTTCATTTCTTTTGTTCAAAATAAGAAATAGGGCCGTACTAGTCCCTCGCTTAGTTCTATGAAATACATCACAGTGCATATAGTCACTGAATCATTGCAAGTTGGATGGAATGTTTCACAGCTTGGTGAACTTCACGCCAGCCTTCTTAGCAGTGAAGGTAGCGATGAGGTCCATCAGGGCCGGGGAAAGAGCATCGTAAGTCTCCAGTCCGTTAGCCTTGAACTTGGCGCGGACAGCGTCCATGCCTTCGGGGCTGTAACCCTGCTCAATGATGGAAGAAACGAAGCCAGCGAATTGAGGCTCTTGCCATCCCTTCTGCTGGGACAGCTCGGCGTGAACGAAGTCCAGACCGTGGAAGGGGTGCTCTTTCTCAATGCGGCCGTACATGTGGACACCGCAGTCACGGCAAGCGTAGCGTTGGATGACAGCGGAGGGGTCAACAATCTGGAGCTTGGACTCGTTGGCCTCGACCTTGAGGTTGTCGCGGGGAACAACGCCGACGACGGAGAAGAGGGCACCGGCGGGCTTCCAGCACTTGGAGCAACCGCAAGCGTGGTTGTGGGCAACGTTGCTCTTCAGAGAAACGGAAACCTGGTTGGAAGAGCAGCGGCATTGGAGGTTGCCCCCAGGGAAGTTAGAGTCGCCCTTGGTGAGGCCATTGTCGATGAGAGGGTGCAGAGAAGGGGCCATTTTGACGAATTGATGGTATTTTTGTTTTGAAAGATGGGTATTATAGTAGTCGGTAGATATGTTTTGGAAGAAAACGGAAACCTGGCCAGGAGAATTGCAAAATGGGATATATATATATATAGCAGTTCTTAATCCATGCAAATTTCTCCACGGAAATCTTTCAATTACCCCTCATGAGGGGGGCAAAGCTCCGGGTTGGTGGGGACGGGCCGGCATTGCAAGGGCGGAAGCCGTGTTGATAACGGATGCCCTTCCGATCCCCCCGCGATTACGGCGCTGGCGTGATCCAGCCATGTCAGGCTTGCGGGGCTGGTTCTGGATATAGTAATAGGATCCTCGCGCCATGAGGGGTGGTCGATATTTCTCCAACTGATGATCTTTCTTTGTGTTTCCATGCGGTGTCATGTTTGTGATCCCCGGAAGGATAAGTGTAACATCAACATCGTGGGCGAGACTTTTCAGGTCTGAGAGAATGCGGAGAAGCAAACATTTGCAAGATGACCGTCAGGCAATTCTTGGAGACGAATTTCGGCCATTTCAGCCGGTAGATATCCGTTGATCATAACGAGTTCAGGAGAGTGCAGTTGCGACAAAAGACGCTTCAAGATGCTCTCAAGTTATAGACCATGACAGAACGGGACGCTGAAGTAAAAGGTCGAAATGAACGACGTTCAGACCTCAGTGTCTTTTATAGGAGAGTATATGTGCTCCAAAGGTCCTCTCAACCTTGGTGGAAAGCTCATTCAGTTGGGAGCTTCCCAAGGTTGAAACTAACTAACGTAATTCCCGGCCGGTCTGCGCACACCGCTTCAGATCGCGTGCCGACGCGTACTCACCATCTTCAAATACCCACAATGCCACCAATTCGTTCTCAAAATAGCCAAAACTCGTCAGATCGCGAGGGGAGGGTTGTCTTAGCCATCAAAGATTTTCAAAATGGTCAATTTACCTCTCTTCGTGCTGCGGCTAGCACATATAGTGTACCTGAGGCAACAGTACCCGCGCGGATGAAAGGAACACCTTATCACGCTGATAAACGTCTAACTGGTCATAAATTGACTCAATTTAAGGAGGATTCGCTTGTTGAATGGATACTCTCTATGGATTCACGTGGAGCAGCGCCTAGGCCATCTACTGTACGAGAAATGGCCAATATTCTACTTGCAGATCGTGGATCTACCCCGTCACCGACTGTTAGTAAAAATTAGCTATCAAATTTTGTTAAACGCCGCGAGGAACTCTGTACACGTTTTTCGAGACGCTATGACTATCAAAGTGCTCAAAATAAAGATCGCAAGTCTCTAAATCAATGGTTTACAACTGTTCAATGCGTGATTAATGAGAATGGTATCCAATCAGAGGATATTTATAACTTTGATGAGACTGGCTTTGCAATAGGTCTTATTATAACTGCTAAAGTAGTAACGCGTACTGAATACTATAGTCGTCGAGCAGTTTTACAACCTAGAAATCGTGAATGGATAACAGCAATTGAAGCAATTAGTACAAGTGGTTTTATACTACCTCTATATATTATATTCAAAGACAAAGTCTATATCGAAAGTTGGTTTAATAACCTTCTAAAAGACTAGTGATTTAAGGTCTCTCAAAATAGCTAGACTACAGATAAGATTGGTTTATGATAGCTTGAAAAGCTATATATTCCAGCTATCTCTGCCCGTATAAAGGGTAAATATCGACTTCTTATCCTTAATAGCTATAGAAGTCATCTTATACCTTAGTTTGATCAGATTTACACCGAAAACTTAATTATACCACTTTATATACTATCGCACTTATCTTACCTTCTTCAGCTACTTAATATTAGGTGTTTTGCAGTTCTTAAACGCTTATAGATGTTTAGTTAAGAATCAAGCACGTACAGGATATAACTATATTAATAAGCTAGATTTTCTAGCAGCTTATCCTCAGGCGCGTGAAGAGACATTTTAACTAAAGACTATTCAAAATAGTTTTACAGCAGCAGGCCTAGTACTATTTAAGCCAGAGCGTGTGCTCTCAAAGCTCAATATATCACTTTATACATCAACTCCCCCAGGAAGCCGGCCAAGCAGCAGATCAAGTATTTTTTCACCAAAAACACCAAGAACAGTCCTCCAACTTCAAAAACAAGCCTCTTCATTAAAAGAATTACTTAAAAAACGTTCAAGAAGACCTCTAAGTCCTTCAAAAACAGTGATAAATAGAATTATCAAAGGCTGCTATCTCTCAATGCATAACACCGCGCTTCTAGCACAAGAAAATACTGAACTACGTGCTTCACATAAGAAAAAACGTCAAAAGCGTACACGATCAAATCGACAAATACCACATAAAGGAGGACTAACTGTTGAAGAGGCCTCACAATTAATTCAACTGCCAATTCAGCTAGTTAAACGTGTTGAGCAACCTCCGCCAGGACCTGTTAAACCGCCTGTTCTACCACCTCCACCAACCAGACAGCGGCAAGGAAGATACAGCGGCTGTGGGAAAATAGGGCATTCAATTACCTGGTGTCCTACTAAATAATTTTTCAATATAATGGCGTTTTGGTGGTAATATTCTAGTTCAAAAATGTAGTGGTAGGCGGTGTGCGCAGACCGGCCGGGTGCGCAGAGCGGCCGGGAATTACGTTAATCAGGAAAAAGTTGAATGCCTGAGGAATCAGGTAATAAGCTTATCTTATCAGCCACGCGGGGGGCCACGGGGATGGCACGTGGGGTTCCTTCCCACAGAGTCGCATACAACAAAAAAAGAAACAAGGAAGGTGCAGCCCTTACAGTCAGCCACTTCGACGTGTTCAGTCCAACTCGTCTTTGCTCTTCTCTCTCTTCCCTCTGTTCTGTCGCCCACCAGTATCACTCTGTTCCTTTTTCGCAGACTCCACAATGACTCGACTTTCTCGAGAACCTCCGGCAGGCCAGCCGAGTCCATCCAAAGGGAATGACGTCACGGAATACAGTCAACAAGCCTGGGCCGCGGGGACCATCCAGGTATATGCAGCATATACACAGCATAGTGCGAGTCTGATCTCAGGCTAATCGTTATTTATTATGTCGGAAATAGCGTATATACCGTGGCTATCGCACTCGACGAGCACTACAGGGCTTCAATTTGACAGCGTCGAGCCGATGGATGGATGTGAGCAACGAACTTTCTTTGAATTTTTCTTTGACCAGACCGAAACTCACTATGAACCTGAACCTCAGAGAACATGTTTCAATAGTCACAGGGATCCTCACTTCAAGAACTCGTTATCTGGAACAACGCCTGGAGATTCTAGCCCCGCTCGCAAAAATTGGCAACGGGCCGTCAGCGTCGCTGTCCAGGCTGGGGCCGCCGATAACCCTGAATCACCTGCACCTTTAACAAACGACGACGCAAGCCAACATTATGGGAGGCGCGGGGCCACTACCAAAACAATGGATTTGCCATATTTCCTGGAAATGGTGGATGCGAAACACCGGCATGGGAGCAACTTACGTGCCTACCATGCCATTTGGAAGAACTCGCCCTCTAGTGAGAACTTCTTCTACTGGCTAGACTATGGCGAAGGAAAGAATGTCGAAGTCCCACAATGTCCCCGAGAAAGACTGGAGAGAGACCAGGTCCGATATCTATCCCCGGAGGAGAGGCTAAGTTATCTAGTGAAGGTGGACGACGCTGGTCTGTTTCGCTGGGCGAAGAACGATGATCTGGTCGAAACCAACAATAAGAGATTCAAGGACAGTATGCAAGGGGTGGTACACATTCAGGATGGTGCCTCGCAGTACAGAGGGAACACGGCGGCATCAAGCCCACAGTCGCCAACCCCACCATCGGCTTCATCACCGACCCTAGTGGATGAGAAGGAGAATGATGACTCGCAATTATCAACAAGAGAAGACTACGAGCTGGATAAGGCAGTCAGCAAGTTCTCTCGTATTAAACCCACGGCCATTTATGAGCACTTTGCAGGGAGCTTCTCCACAAAGGAGGATATGTGGATATTTGTGGGCACTCACTCATCTTTCTCCATCACACGGTACAAGTATTAATTTTCATATGCAGGTTGCTGATACATCTTTTCGAATATATATCGGTATCAAAGAGCCCGGTGCATTCCAACACTCATCTTTCCTCCGCGGTGGCCGAATTTCTGCAGCGGGGATGCTCAAAATCAAAAACGGACAACTGCGTAGTCTGGCCCCTTTGAGGTATGTTCATCTACTTATGTGAGGACTCACCAGACTGAGGTGGTATATAGCGGACACTATCGCCCTCACCTAGCCAATTTCCGCGCTTTTCATCACTCTCTCCAACAGCGAGGCGTTGACCTATCTCGAGTCTCTATCAGCAAGTCCTATGCCATATTAGCAGGCATTGAGGGATACACCCTTACGAAAAAGAAAATACAAAATGCCCATGAAAAACTGGACACGGCTAAGGATAAGCTTCAAAGCATGAGTCTCGCTGATTCGAAGGATTCAAAGGCCAGTGAAGGTTGAGGTAGGCGTGGAGCTTGTTCGATATCTATATGTACAAGAGAAACTCGGAAAAATTCCAAGGTATGAGCTACGGAGAAGGCAGTCATCTGGGTCTCGGGAAATCGGTCCAAGCCGACCATCTGGACCGTGCTACTCTTAAGCTTCCTTGGCAACATCAACGCTGGTACCAAACGCCGTGGTTTGACAACCGAGGAACAGATGTCCCGATAAATGTCACGCCACCTTGGATGCGATCGCAACCCCAAGTGAAGCTAATCGAAGCCGACGACTGCTGGCTGAAAGATCCAAAAATTCAACCTTCGACGATCGGCAGATGGGAATCGAAAAATGGAAGTATCAAATCTCAGTTGAAAAGATCTAGAAGGCCTGTCAGTTTTCAAAGCTATCTTCCCTGCATTAGATTCGGCAAATACAGTCATTCCTGCCTTGGTTGATGGTTCAGGCGAACAGGGCGAGCCCATGAGACCATTAACCCTGTTGTCTGAACACAAGGAATACGCCCCACACTGGCAACATGCAAACACATAAATATGTTATGGATGCGATATTCTTTCCATGACTAGCATAACGACATTATATTGAAAATCCTAGTTTGTATTTCGTTTCGTTCGACTCGTAAGAGATAAAAACTCTATCTAGATGCGTGCTGCGAGTTTTCCAACTGTCTCATGCAGGGCATAATCATGGCGCTTAGTCTTGCTTCGCACACGCTCCCCATCTTGTGGAGTCACATATCGAGCCTCTACAGCAGGATTATAGCCTACACCAGATAAATTTGCCACTTCAGCATCTGAGAGCGTCTTAGCCTTCTGCCCATCTGCCCGCTTGTAGACAGTGACAACCACTGCTCCGCCCAACCCCAAGTTGTGTTGCAAGGCGACATCAACACCATCAACCAAGCGATTATTTGCCCAACCTCGAAGTTGCCATGTAAGCTCCGCACATTGTGCCAATCCTGTCGCTCCGAGTGGGTGCCCCTTTGATATCAATCCGCCGGAGGGATTAATGATAGGACCTCGTCCGCCATATGTAATATCCCCTCGTCGAACCATCTCATGCGCCTTTCCAGGCTCAGAGAATCCCAACCCGTCAATTAATAAGAGCTCATTGGTCGAAAAACAGTCGTGCAGTTCGCAAACTTTGATATCCTTCGTTTGAACCTGTGCTTCCTGCATAGCTAGCTTGGCCGCGTCCCGCGACATATTAAATCCGACCAGATCAATGGCGCTGCGGGAATATACCTCCGGCCCATCAGTCAGCATTTTCTGTCCAGCCATCAAGATAGCCTGTGAGCGCAGATGTGGTCGTGCATCTAAGAACTTCTGTGAGACTATCACAGCTGCCGCAGCCCCGTCGCTAGTCGGGGAGCATTGAAGCTTTGTAAGGGGTCCATAGACGGGTGTTGATTTGAGAATCTCATCAAGTGAATAGGCATTTCTGAACTGAGCGTATGGGTTTCTTTGTGAGTGTTCGTGCGAGATTCGAGCGATCTCGGCGAAGTCTTCTTGTTTAGCGCCGTACCTGGAAAAGAAGCCATTAGCTTTGCGGACTGCTAGCGGAGAAAAAGTACTGAACCAACTTCGTCATATATTCCTGTCCAGCATTTCCGAAATATTGGGTATTTCGAGGTGCGTTTGGATGTTTACCGAATTCATCCTCCATCATCTTCGTGGAAGGGCCAAGTGGACTAGGACGGTCGTCCCATACACTCTTAATCGAACCGGGACGCATCTGCTCGAAACCGATCACTAGAACACAGTCCGCGAGGCCTCCCTTGACCATTTTCCGGGCAAGATGTAAGCCAGTTGATCCAGTCGCACAGGCATTGTTGACGTTATAAATTTCGATTCCGGTCATGCCAAATTGGTAAAAGATCCGTTGGCCTAACGCAGTCGCAGTCACGATTAGAGAGAATATTCCAACATTTCCATCATACGAGATATGAGATACTCAACGTACCCGAAGTGGTGTCGCCATAACAATAACAGGCTATGCCCGCCTCAACAGAGTCATAATCTATCTTCGCATCCAGCATCGCCTTCACCCCCGCTTCATAGCCTAGCTCGGGGTATTCGCGCGTGCGACGTGGTTTCAGGAACTGGGTCAGTCCCACCCCCAGCACGTAAGCATTGCCTGAAGACTCTTGCACCATGATGACCGTTAAGCTAAATGACTTGTGAAAAAGCTGATCTGCAGTCTGGGGTAGCGACGTCACTAAATAAACAGGGTTGTGATAACCGAGGGCTCCGAGGCAAAAATCCATCCCCGCATTTCGCGGCTCATTAGCAACGGCACTAGCGATCTCACTCGCACTAGACAGGGATTATTTGTGCTGTGCATAACTCGTCTTGCCATAAAGGCTATATAAGAATACCCTAGCCTATCTCTGATCCAGCTGAATCCTCTGCTACTTCCGCATCGTTAGCAGTCAGCACCTTGGGCAATTGAAAGCAAAATGGCCGATTCATTACAGACACAACCTCCACCAACAACCTTTTACCTATTATCTTTCCCCAAACCCGGGATCCTTCTGGTAACTATCAACAGAGAAAAGCAACGTAACTCATTACCCGCAGAAGCACACTGGGAAGGTCATGCCTTATTCTCATGGTTCGATGAAGAACCCTCATTACTCGTCGCCGTAGTGACCGGCGCCGGCGACAAGTCATTTTGCGCTGGTCAAGATCTGACTGAGCAAAACTCCTCGCGGCGTGGACCCAAAACTGCAGCGCAACAGGCCGTCATGAATCACCCTCCGAGCGGCTTTATGGGACTTAGCCAGCGAAGAGGAAGAAAGCCCGTCCTAGCAGCCGTCAATGGATTCGCACTGGGCGGGGGATTCGAAATTTGCCTCAACTGGTACAGAGTCTCGTCCCTTCATTCATGCGTTGTATTAATGTATTAATTTATTTTAGCGATATCATTGTTGCATCTCCACAAGCCCAATTCGGCTTACCAGAAGTTGCCGTGGGACTATACGCCGCAGCTGGCGGTCTTCCCCGACTAATGCGAATTGTCGGTCTCCAGCTCGCCTCCGAGCTCGCGATGACAGGTCGAAAACTTTCTGCAAAGGAAGCATTGGAGTATCGATTAATCAACCGGATCTCCAGCTCGGCCCAGTCTGTTGTTGATGAGTGCATTGAAATGGCGGTCCGTATTACGAGTTTCTCTCCTGATGGTATTATCGTTACGAGGCAAGGGTTAAGAGAGGCGTGGGATAATCCTAGTGTGGAACATGCAACTTCGCGAACGAGACATGAGTATGTCAATAGGCTTGTTGCTGGGGAGAATTTTAAGATTGGCGTTGAGGCCTTTACGAAGAAGATGAAGCCGAAATGGGTTCCGTCTCGGTTGTGATGGATATATCTAGGTTGTACACTTGGATCTATATTGGATGATATCTTTACTTTAATACAGAATGAGAGAGAATTGAATCTATTAGAAATATCTCCCAACTTCAGCTCCACTACCGAACCAATTATCCCCTGACAATGACAACCGCCATCTCCACAAGATGACAAAGCTCCGCGTTCATTCTTTGGGTCCTCCCCACACCTTTCCATATGCTCAATTCATAATTCTGCTCGGCCCGAGGATGTATTAATGAAAGCTAATGTAGATCCCCACACCCCTGTGCTCCATGGTAGATCAAAAAGCAACGTCTCGACCTGTAGCGTAGCGTATGATGACAAGGATCTTCGAATAAACCATCTATACAAACATGATTCCAGTCGTCATCGGCGTCGCCGACATCAAAAACCGATCAACCAAGCCCGAAGATGCCAAAGAACCAGCAGTTCTGATGCTACAATCCATCCATGAGGCCATAAAAGATGCAAGCAGCTCTTCAAATGATGCTTCAAAGTTACAGTCTAGTATCGATAGTATTGACGTCGTGAAGACGTGGACGTGGCCCTATTCAGATTTACCTGCTCTATTAGCCCAAAGGCTAGGCGTACAGCCAACACATAAGAACTACAGTGAGCATGGCGGGAATCAACCGGCTAAGCTATTAGATGATGCTGCAAGGCGTATCGCAGCCGGTGAAAGCAAGGTTGCTGTTCTGACAGGGGCTGAAGCACTTGCATCATGTAAGTAACCAAACTTGAAACAAATTTATTATGCTGATATCTTCTAGTGGCCGGATGCGTGAAGGAAGGTAAAATGCCACCGCCAGGTTGGACGTCAGAGCCAGAGGCCGAGTCAATCACGGATGTTTTCTCTCCCACGACTCGAGAATTGAGAAAGGGTGTGTATTTGACAAGTTACGCAAATAAAAGTAACACAATCACTAATTATGTATAGATCTTGGAGGAATACACTCTGTGGGGGCGCCTATCCATATCTATCCATTATACGAAAACGGATTCCGAGCCCATCGTGGCCAATCTATTGAAGAGAACCATCGGGAATCGGCCATTCTCTATGGTAATTTCAGCGAGGTGGCGGCGTTGAATCAGTATGCATGGAACTATGGGAAGCAGGCTGAAACGTCGAAATCCATTGCGGCGATATCGAAAAGAAATCGTATGATTTGTTTTCCCTGTAAGTCTGCTCCTTTTCTAAGTATCTGATATTTTGGTGATTGGTTCGACTAAAGTTTCGGTCTAGACCCCCTCTTGATGAACGCATTCAATACCGTCAATCTGGGGGCAGCTTGTATTATGACCTCGACTGAGTTTGCAAAAGAACTTCAGATTCCTGAGGATAAATGGATATATCCCCGTGAGTACGATACGCTATATGATGACTTTTAACTAAACTGATTTTATTCCTAGTCGGCGGCGCTGGATTCCGAGAGCGTGATCTTTGTCAGTATTTTATGCTCAGATCTACTGGAAACCCTTTTTTCTAACTGTAATCCTCCAATCGAATATAGTCTGGGAACGACCCAACTTTTTCGAAAGTTCTGCGATTTCACAATCACTTGATACCTGCCTGAAACTAAGCTCGCTAGCTTCATCAGACGTCGAGATCTTCGACTTTTACTCCTGCTTCCCCATTGTCCCAAAGCTCGCCTGCCATCACCTTGGCCTTTCCATTACCAATCCTGAAAAGCCAATCACGGTTCTCGGTGGGTTAACTTCGTTCGGGGGAGCAGGGAACAATTACTCAATGCATGTAAGTTGAGGTTTCAATTTTCTCCTTGTTGCACGCTAACTCTCAAGGCTATTACTGAAATGGTTCGCCAACTCCGCGGAGGATCTACACGGAATGGTCTTATTTTGGCCAATGGCGGTTTCTTGTCATATCAGCATGCGATTTGTATCTCTAACAAGCCACGAAGGGATGGAAGTCCATATCCTGATAGCAGTGCTGTCAAAGTACCGTCGCCCGATCCTATCCCACCAATAGATCTTGAGGCGGAAGGGAAGTCTCAAATAGAGGTGAGTTTAATTTTCTTATTTCGCTTCATTTAAGCTGGGATATTGTGATCCTAATACATCACAGACGTACACGGTTGAGTTTGACCGTGCTGGTAATCCAACTCGTGCCCATATTGTGGGTCGTGTGCTGGGCAGTAACCATCGATTTCTGGCAAATCATGGCGATGAAGCTACTCTTCGCCGACTTGCTTCTAGGAGTGAGGAGCCGATTGGGAAGACGGGCACTGTGATGCCTGATCCTGCTGGTGAAAAGGGGCAACGGAGGAATCTTTTCTATATGGGTAGTTCTGCTCGGTTATGAAGGAGGAGATTTTTTCCATCTTCACCAGTATAGGTATCCACGTTTCGTATACAATTACTCCGTATTAGCTTCTATCAGGAGAACGACACAAAATTCCCAGAGTATACCTATGCATATCTTGTGTGCGAGACCGGAAATATATAAAATTACTCCTGGGCAACCATTTTTCATGCCGGATTTAATAAGGAGAGTCGTTATATTTCCTGTAGAAAGGCTGATGATTATCTTCACCTTTACTCCTCGGCACCTTTCGGCGTGCCCCGCACGACTCTGGAATGTCCCTGCGACAATCACTGCCCAGGTGGCTCTATCCAACAAATCACCTCACAACCCTCAAATCCTCGAGTTCTTGTGAATGTGAGTTCCAATTATTGAATTTCAAGAAACACGTCAACACGGATTCAGAATAATGGCGACTTTCTTAAGACTGGTAGGCAGTTGTCTGAGCACCGCTACCTCATTTGTACTCACCAGCTCCAGGCCAGAAGGAAACACTTTGAAGCCTTCAATCCTATCAGCTGTAACCCGCATCTCCCACGGTTTACACGCTCACTACATGCCCGTGCCACGGAGTTCTTACAAAACCATGACCCCGACTTATCAGATTCACAGCGCACTGTCCGTGAAGCCATCGCCAAGATCTGCTCAGATTTCCCCGACGAATACTGGGCTCGAGTGGACCAGTCCTCGCAATTTCCAACAGAGCTTTATGACGCGCTAGCAAAGCAGGGCTGGCTGGGTATCTGCTTGCCACAGCGTTATGGAGGCTCCGAACTGGGCATCTCCGAGGCCGCAGTAATGATGCAGACGATTTCCGAATCAGGCGCCGGCATGACTGGCGCTTCATCAATTCACATGAACATCTTCGGCCTAGAACCAGTCGCTAAGTTCGGGACAGAAGAGCAGAAGGCACGATGGCTTACTCCCTTGATCGCTGGTCGCGAGCGAGCATGCTTTGGAGTCACTGAACCAAATACAGGTCTCGACACGCTGAAGCTACAATCCACAGCGCGTCGCGATGGCGATGGATATACGCTCTCGGGACAGAAAATATGGATCTCAACTGCAAAACAGGCGGAAAAAATTCTCATCCTTGTTCGTACTACTCCGCGCGACCAGGTACGAAAGCCGTCGCAGGGGTTATCCCTGTTTTACACCGACCTCCAGGTCCCGCAAGTGGAGATCACGGAGATACCAAAGATGGGTCGTGCTGCTGTTGACACTAATACTTTGTTCTTTGATGACTGGCAAGTATCTGCAGCCGATCGCGTTGGTCCGGAAGATGAGGGGTTCAAAATGATTATACATGGTATGAACGCTGAGAGGATCTTGATTGGCGCTGAAGCGCTTGGCTTGGGCTTCGCAGCTATACGACGAGCGGCACTCTACTCTGGAGAAAGGGAAGTGTTTGGTCGGCCGATTGGACAAAATCAGGGTATTCAGCATCCTCTCGCGGAGAGTTGGATGAAACTAGAGGCTGCTCGTCTAATGATCTATCAAGCCGCTCGTCTCTATGACGAAGGCTACCAGGGTGGGGAGTACGCGAATGCTGGGAAGTACTTGGCTGCTGAGGCGGCCTTTGAGGCTTGCGAGAGAGCGATCCTTGCCCATGGGGGAATGGGATATGCTAAAGAGTATCATGTTGAGCGTTATTTCCGGGAGGTTTTCATTCCTCGCATCGCGCCTGTGAGCCGTGAGATGATCTTCAACTATATTGGGGAACGTGTACTTGGGCTACCTAAATCATACTAGAATTAGATGTTAAATCTCTAGAAATTGTCCTAATGGGAATCATATTCAGGCTCACAAGGAACACAAATGTCCTAATAACTAGAACGATAACTGCCCTCAATTATGTCCGTTTAAGCCGAGCTTTGGTCACTGCTGCATCCATCACTTGTGTTTAATCTACAACAGAATACTCGGTGAATTTCGGAGTTACAGCATGCATCTTCGGTCTAACGAAAGGACCGCGGCACTCGTGGGAGCGACCAGATCGGCTTTATGCGGGGATGGTTCAACCCGGATTTCCATCGCCCACCGTTCTTTTTAATCGTAAAATCTAACATTCAACTGAGAGATAATCAAAGCTGCATCCATCTCTGGGCCATGGCTCTCTCAAGGAAATTGCGCAATTATATCAGCCTCATAAAGCAATTCCCACGCAGTTCCAGGAACACAGGATTTCGTATTACCCCGCCCTCCGTCAGATTTCCAAGTCAACAACGGTTGATTCATGGGAGTACTCAAAACAAAGGTCCATTGGATGGCGTTCGTATCCTTGACCTAACTCGTGTACTAGCGGTTCGTCTTGGGGTCAAGTACTACTTACAGGATCTCGAACTGACCGAATCAAGGGACCATTCTGTACTCAGATACTTGCGGACTACGGAGCCGATGTGCTTAAGGTTGAGAATCCGAAGGGTGGAGTATGTTTCTATCAAAATATATCACATCAAGGTGTTGATATTGACAAAATCCAGGACGACACGCGACTATGGAGAACCGCCGCTGAAAAGGATATTTGGAAATCCGACGAAAAGAATATCTCCGCATACTTTTGCGGTGTGAATCGTAATAAGCGTTCGATTACACTAAACTTCAAGCATGAAAGAGGTCGAGATGTTCTATTCCGGCTCGTGAAGAATTCAGATGTTGTGTGAGTGGCCGGTTTTGCAGTGCACTGTGCACTGCGATCTCCTTTCCGGATATTACGTTCTGACCACACGAAGAGTCGACAACTTTGTGCCAGGGAAAATGGATGAATTGGGAATCGGATACGAAAGGCTTAGTAGCATTAACCCTTCCATCATCCATGCCAGCGTCTCCGGTGTGTTGAACCTAAAGAGTCTATGAATAACCTAACAGTGCAACAGGGTACGGAGCGAGTGGCCCATACGCTCATCGCGCAGGGTACGATGCAATCGCCGGAGCAGAGGCGGGATTGCTACACATCACTGGAGAAAAGGATGGTCCTCCGACTCGGCCAGGGTTGGGTATAACAGACATGAGCACTGGTTTATATCTTCACGGGGCAATATTAGCGGCGTTGATTTCCCGTCAGAAAACCGGCCAGGGCCAAAAGATTGACGCATCTCTATTCGAGAGCCAGGTATCATTATTGTCCAATGTCGCCATGTCTTGGTTGAATGGAGGCGTGAAAGCTCAGCGTTGGGGCACGGAGCATCCTAGCATAGTGCCTTACCAAGCCTTCCAAAGCAAGGACTCATACATCGTGCTCGGTGCTACTAATGACCGTCAATACCAGCTCCTCTGTCGATTGATGGATCGTCAAGATTTGGCAGAAGACTCCCGATTTATTGATAACGGCTCTCGGTTGGAAAACCGAGTGGAGCTAGTGAATATTTTGAATAGCATAATCAGGCAGAAGTCAACGGACGAGTGGCTTCGTATACTTGAAGGAAGTGGAATGCCGTACGGACCGATAAATACCGTGGAGAAGGTATTTTCTCATCCGCAGACTGAAGCAAGGGAAATGGTACATAGTATACCTTACGGTGCGACATCATCAGGCATGATTAAGATTCTCGGTTCGTTAACGGTTTTTTTTTCGGTTTGAGTTTCTCTGTACTGCTATTTAGTTATCACTCGGAAAAACAATGTATACTGATTGTTCTTGAAGGTTTTCCGGTGAAATTCAGTCAAACACGGCCCGAAATCCGAACTGCCCCGCCTGTATTAGGAGAGCACACAGAGGTCACTCTAAAGGACTTGGGGTTTTCAAAGGAAGAAGTACAGAAAATGCGGGCTGCTAAAATCATTTAACATACGTACCGGATAATGTCTGGCAATTCTTGGCTTTCCCCTTCCGTTTTAGTGCTCACCCCCTCGCCACTTTTGCTCACTGAGTAGAATTGAGCACGCCCCTGACTGCTTTTCACTTTTAATTCCTATCTCGAATTAGCATGTGTGTGACGCGTGGGAAAGGCCATGGGCTGTCCTGCTACGCACTTCTGATTTCTTCTCGCCTGCTCCTTCTACCATATCGGTGCTACTTCTGTTGCCTTCCTCAACTGGCCTGTCTCGTGTTACATGAAACGCATGTTTAGCTTGCGACAATCAGAATACCTACACTGTAGGCTGGACATCGTCGATCTCTTAGCGGAAAAATGTTACTGCACCTACAAATCTTCTACTTTCTCTGAAACCGGCGCACATGCAGTGCTATTCACGCAGTGGAAGCAGTTAATGAGTAGGGTTGCCAGGTGACGGTCTGCTAGGAGATTCTTTTCACTCCTTGTATTTACGAATAATAGTATACTATGCTTTCACGAAAAAGGCTTCTAGTTCATCCGCCAACGTAACGAATTATTCCACCATACCAGCAAAACCGGCAATGGTACTCACTCCCACATATACTAGGATGATGAGAGGCCTGCGCGGATTGAAAGAAGAAGATTACAAGCCTAGATGGCTAAATGTCTATATTGGATCTATGTTGCTTGTTGTAAAGCCAGTTGTGATGGCGATCCGATGATTGACGTCCATGGTGGCCATAGCTCAACTAGCAGATGTCTAAGGTTAGGAAGCTGTGGTGGGATTGCTGCAGCCTTAGGCACCAAGCTTCAGAGCAGGTGATCTGGGGCCAGATCCTTCTGGCTCTGGATGTAGGTCCACATCAGACCTATGTCCAGAGCTCTCGGTCGAGTTGGGCTTTTAGTCTGCCAACTGGCGTCTACAGTAGCCTTGCAGCCATAGCTGTCTAAGGTCTCTAGTTTTACTTCGGTACCTGTTTTAGATCTTTTGATTTCTATCCCTAACTACTAGGCTCTACTGCCGGCATTTCGTCACTTAATCCTGGTCGCTATTATCTTATAGTGTCTGTGTAATCAAATCTAGCATTTCTTAACTTTAAACTAGATCATTACCTAATATCATAAAGACAGTATTTATACTATCTTTGACTGCTGCTTTAAAGCACAGCCGAGAGGCTATCTGCTATAGATCTTTATTATAGAAAGTAGTATATTACTCGCGTGTGTTCTTTACTACTATTCTTTCCACTAGAGACAGATCAGATTAGTCGACCACTATTTAGTGAACTATATAGTTCTATTTACCGTTCTTATTATATACTGTAGTGGGGAAGTAGGTGATGGGTAGGTAGAAGCCTGATATCTGAGGCTCCTACCAGTTAGATAGCACTCGTTCGCCTCGCGTACAAGAATGAGACACTACACATATCTCCCGAACGCCTTCCCTGTTGCATAGAGGTGTCCTCTCTTCAGCATTCTCTGTTATTGCTCATTGATACCACTACCCTGCGATGGCTGAGGCCTACTAGGACTTGGTGTTGTTCTCACTCTCGACCCGTCTGCTTGACAGACTGCCTACAGAGCATTCCCCTTTTCAATACCTAAAATATTATAGTCACTTTTAGAGATATATCTATAGCCCCTGAGTTAAACCTGGCAGTCTTATCTCAGCTTTAGATACTATCTTTCTTAGTCTGAGTTACTGTTCTATTAGTATTTGTGTATATACTTATTAGTGATTAAATAGAAACTTCTGCTATATTAAGACACGCTTATAACAAATTATTAGTATCTATTCCCATTACTATCTCTTACTGTGCACTTCTAGGTATACTTAGAGATTATACTAAATTATCCGCCAGTATAATCTCTGCTAATTCTCTCACTGCTTCTACCCCCATATTAACTATATTATTATATTCAATAATCTAATATATTAATTTAAGGTCTTCTGTAGACCTTTCTGAGCTAATAACAGAATCTCCCGCTTCTTTGACCTTCTATAGACTACACTCTATATCTGCTCTAGGCTACAGTCAATACTATGCACCGAGAAAGTTAATTATAGTGACATACTTTGTCACATCATCTTGAACATCTGGTGTCGGTTGCAATAACGTGTTGATGTCCTGCTCTAAAGCCTCCTGCGGTGACGAGCCTAAGAGTTCGGGTGCTCGTTGGCGCCGACGTTGTGTTCGGTCATATGGTTTCCACTTCTCTCTGTCCCTCGTGGCGCTTTTTCGGCTTGTAGACCTCAACGGCCCCCATGCTTCAGCCGATATCACACGCCCTTCTAACATTCTGAGCGTGTTTTCATCTTCACGCATCGGCGATCCTGGTTCTGCTGTTTCTACCACTGTATTCTTTTGCGATTCTAGGGGCTCTTCTAGGAGATTATCTATCAGAGATAGTGTCTCAAACCTGCTTTCTTCTCGGGTCTCTTACAACTGCTGACCTTCTATATCCAAAGCAGTATCGTTAATCCTTAGTCCCTCTTCCTCCCCAAGAACCCTATATACCTTATCACGCGGCTCCTGTTCTAGTTCATCGGTCCTAGATAGCTCCTGATTAATAAGCTTAGTTAAAATACCGCTTTCTAGAGTCCTACTAACCTTGTTATTCATGGACCCGCCTAATTACTCTATTAATTCTCTGTTCTCCGCTGTACTATTATACGTCTCTGTATGGGATGGAGAATGTGATATTGATGAGTGGTCGGAATCGGATCTTGGCGGGCTCTTCCTGCAGGCCTGTTAAGATTCTCATTCTTATCATTGCTGCTGTTGCTGTCTTTGCTGTCGTTTTCATAATTTTCTATTTTGCTTCTCTTAGTATCGCTCCCGACATATCTCTCGCTGTTATTCACGATTAGTGTTTATATAGCGGCTTATTACATCTGTGAGGGCTGTATGTTGTTCGCCTTGAAGCGAAATATTTTCCGGAACGAAGAGCGGCAACGACCTTAGGTCGATACTAGGGAGATCATCTGCCACTTCACTATCTTTGCCGGGAACTTCTAGTTTCCTAAAGAAGGTAAAGTAGACGTTATGTCTCACAACAAAAGAGGTTATGTTTTCCAAGTCCGGGTCTAATTCAGCCTGCACTTGGTTGATGAATAGGAACTGACGATCTTGTAATTGCTCGTCGGTTGGCGGGTGTCCATACCGAGATTCTTTCTTGACTTCTTTTGCCCCAGCGCATTGCATTGGTGGCCGGTGATCAAGAGGGAAGCCCCCAGGAAGCAATCGACAACTCTGCTGATAAGCGACTCGACCTCTCCATCGTCATACCGGTAGCAATCTGGTCGGCGAGCCTTCATAAGGGCGTCTCGCGCGATTTGTCGATCTGGCGATTGCTGAATGAGCTGCTCTATTTCGGCCGATTGGAATCCCAGTCTTCTCGCGAGTATTGCCATATCATACAGGATCATATCATCTACAGTCTCGCGCTGACGCTTTGCGGTGCGGTCCTTCTTTTGTGGTTTTCTAGGCAACTTTGGATAATGACGCATGGCATAAAGCCAGAGCTGCCTGTATGCAAGCTCGACAGTATCTGCTTGAGTGCGCTCGTATTGCCGAAATCCGGTTTCAGAAGTATGTATAAGAGACTGCGCATTATTTAGGTTATAAGAAGCACGCATAGCGCTTTTGATGGTCGGAAAAGATCTGGTAACCGTGATTAACCTTTCATGCAGTTGGCACAGGACTCTATGTACCATAGGTTTTTGAAAAACGTATGCAGAGACGGTATGATCTCTTCCTTTTTCTTCAACCGCTTCCAAATTGACGATCTTTCTGAAGGCGTGAAATTGGGGAACACCTCACCACTGTGCACGAGTCCTTTCACTGTCCTTCTGTCCTTCGAAGAGACACCAGGTGCTAGTAGCTGTAAGACTTCCACTGTATGTGGATCGACTTTCAGCATCTTATCGCGACCGTGTCCCATGAGCGAGGACCAGAACTGTAAAAGGCCATCTAACGCATATACTTTTTCCTGGGACGAAAAATCAGTAACCCTCGCACCTCGAAGAAGATCTTCTTACCTCATCACAACAGATAGCCAAAGTCTGCGGTAATGAACCAATCTGCATACCATGTAGCACCAAAGCTGGAATTACGAGCAAAGAATCAAAAGCAGCCCGGACATTGGGATGGGATTCAAGTCCGCGGAGTCATCTCGCTTTGTTATCAGACAACCGTGCCAGCCACCGATTCTCGAAGTGCGCATTTGCTTAGGTATTGTCGTACCTTGCGGTAAATTTCGCCGTCGGCTGGGTCTTTCTCGTTTGAGTATTCTTCAACTATGGTTGTTTGCAGGTCAAGGCTGATACATTGCGATTGTCAAAAAAGCCTTCCGGGGATATCTCGAGACTTCTGCTTACCATTCAAGTACAAATCAACCATCCACCATTGATCGACGGGTGAGAGATATTCCTCTCCTGCTTTCAATCGGTGTTGGCCGTGAAGACATTTCACCTGATCTGGCTTGAAGTGCAGGTGGGGATATCGGTTGGGTTGATCGGTCATCAGGTCAATGGCATTCACTTGGGCTGATCGAAGACCATCATCAAGATGCTGCCTCGAAACGATAGCATTGATATGATTAGAGACTTTAAGCCACCGACAGCCTTCTTTGTCAAATACTTTGCAGAGTCTTTGCACATTTTTCTGATTCAGATGACGAGAGACAGAGGGATGGGGTACGATTTGACCAATATTGATTTTGGCGGTCCCTTGGTATTTTTGTCGTCTTTCTGTCACGAGCCGAAGCTCGTTTTCTGTGTACATTGACTCGTCCATGGCTTTGATGAAAGCATGAATCAGATTTCTTACAACTTCTTTCATTTATATATGTTCTGGGTATTTGTATTCGCCAAACCGGGCCCTCAAATTAATTATTTGTCGCTGACTCAGCCGCCTGGTGACCACTGTTGTGAACACAAATTGAGGGCGTTTCACAAATAGACTTGACTCTCAAATTATAAATATGATCCCCCTCACCCTTTAAGCCCTGGGGCTGTCTAAATGAATTCTCTTTTCTTTCCTTTTTCTTTGCGATCATAGCAGTGTGGTACAAATATGTCGAAGCAAGACAAGCATTGTACAAAAATCGACTTCGAAAACTACCAAGCACTACTTGCGAGCCGCTTATAGCAATCGTCATTAAGCGAGCGGCCCGATCGATCGCATGTGCCCGCTTAAGATGGAAGTGGTTCAAGCCCCCAGAAACGCAAACGGCCTGTCCTAAGTCAGCGTATATGAAAAGTTGTAAGCGGAGGTCAAAAAAGCTTCGGTCTACCTTAGCTATACGAGGAGAGAGGTACCCGTAAATTAATCGTGAGGAATAAGTTACTCTGGAATACTTACCGTCGGACTCTCCGGTGTATTCTGGCTGGCAAAGTATTCCTTGGCGCTTGCTATTCCTATCTGTCTTGAGTGGTTATAATGAGAGAATATACTAGAAAGGATATGGCTAGAATGCTATATCTGTATAAAACTCTTGACTATAAAAATATATTAGTAGCTTGTTAGTGCTTTGTTGATAGAAGGGTTATATATACTATTGTTAATAATCTTCTATTTATCCTAGAATAACTTATAGGATACCGGAGTCTGTTTCTCACTGAGGAGGAATTAGTCTCTATAGTTTTGTAGAAAAGTTGTGTTCTACTTTATAGCTACTTAGTTTACTAATAAATTCAGATCCTGAATAGACTATATTATCTTAGCAATAAAGGCCTTGAATATTAATCTTTGATCTGTTATAATATTCTTCTCGGCCTTGATAGTGCGGTGAAAATCGGTATATAGTGATAAAGGACAAGTTAGGATCGTTTTCATATAAGGCTGATTTCAACAGCTAGCTTAGAGATATGCATGGAAAGTCAGCTAACTCAGATCGAAACATTATATATTAAGTCCCTCTCCTCCATCAGCATATAAATAATACAGAAATACGTAAAAGATAATGGATTAGTTGGGGTAGATGACGTTGATCGTTGGCCTATAGATTTGAATGCTTTTGGATTTCTCTCTGCACTATCGACAGCCAAGTCTATTGAGTCCTTAAAAGAGGTATGAATACAGTAATCTATAGGAATAATATCATGACACTAAGGTCCTCCAGGAACCTCTTGTCCGTGAAAAGGGTAGGTAGATTGCTTGGAGATTTGGTTCTTCTTGCTCGGTCAGTCTTACTGTCCGCAAGGATGTTCTATTCCTACGAGAAATAGCAAGAAAGCAATTATGTGTGGGAATCAATATTCCATGATTTTACTACCCAATATTGTCATAAGTATGAAGTCGCCTTAGGACACGACGCAGATATGCCGGCTTTATCACGTGTCATATCACATGACAACTGAGGCGCAATCTTTACACAGGGTAAGAGTTTCACTCCAAATCGCACTCAATCAAACTTTCCGTGCTATCGATTCGAGTCCAGATTTTGGCGATTTTGAGGCCGACACTTTCGATCAACTTATACCATTGCTTCTCCGTGCGCTCCTTAGCCGCCAGATCGACCATCATGATGAAATCTAGCGAAGTAGCCTGCCAATGAGCCCCACGGTCCGGAACAACGTTCTCATTGATCAAAACCTTGCTGTACCCAGGAACCATCGCGGATACGAGGTTTTTAAGAATATCCTGGCAAGTCTTGTCGTTCCAGTCGTGGAGAATGGAATGCAAAAAATAGGTCCGAGCACCTAACAAAAGACTGTTTGTTAGACTTTACCGAAACAAGGATTATTCCTATGGGACAAACCTCTGATTGGTTGAGCTTTGAAAAAGTCGTGAACCATGGGCTCGACTGCCGGGTTCAATGAGGTTATTTCCTTCAAAACATGCGGCTGGTCCTGCAAGATTAGTCGGCCCGGCGCATTGGGCCATTTTGATTTGAACTCCTCCAGATCGTGTCCCTTGTTGCCACCAACGTCCACTATAAGAATATCCTCTGGGCCCCTCTTCGCCCCATTAATCAGTTTCTCCTTCACTGGGTAAAATCCTTCGTCCATCCAACTAGGGCGGCCTTGGTGATATGCGGACATGAGATTATTAAATTGAGACCCAAGGTCTGGATAGTCGAGACTCTTGCCGTTGAGGTATTCAAAAAAGGAATATTCGGTCTTGTTTCCCAGGCTGAAAGGGCAGTCGTTACCTTCAGTTGGGATCTTGTAGTTGTTCTGTTTGAGCCACCTTGGCAATGAGTAGATTGGACCAATGGTAGATCCGTTGCTGCATTAAAACAGATACATAGGTCAACAAACTTAGTTCATTTATGAATAAAGCCTGAGTCGGGTTGATATATCGATGAGAATCTTCACTTACATGGCTGGCCATGCGTCGCTGTATCTTTGTAAGGACAAAGTTTTGGTGAGGCCGTTGTGGGTGTATTCGTTTAGCCCAGTCTCTACCAATGCTCCCATGGTAGCCAGATGTCTAAGAAGGCGCTCTGATAAAAGCATCAATTAGACGCAAGTATTTTCCCTCATGCAGGGAAACATACCAAGTAATTCTTCGTTTGCCCCCGTGAGCATCGCTAGGTCTGCCACGGATTTTGGCTCGTTGGAATGGGAAACCAGGCGAAAGATTCCAAGGTCGATACAGGTTTCAATCACTGCAAAATATGAAGGCTGAATTTTTTTTCAAACATATACCGCATTAACTCTGTACTACGAATTTGCGACTCTCCTTCTCAACACCTATCTCCAAAGTACGCACCTCTGCCCAGCAAGCATGCAGCATGGCCTCCTGTGGTGTCTCCATTGCTCGCACGAGAGCTCGAGCGGAATCCACAAGTCTGACTCGGGCCAAAGAATCCTCATTTTCGAATGCATTGGCATGTGATTGAATTTCCTGCAGCAAGTTCGCAAGTTGATCCGGGGCTATAGGAGAGACGGCGACCTTAGGATCGATCGCCTGAACATTTTGATCCACAGAATTGATCCGCGTCATTTTGATAAGATCGTTGTATTGAAAGGATTTATTGAGGGGAGCAAGGGACAGAAGCGAAACAAATAAGTGCTGATCAAAGGAATCGCCATGGTGGATTAGAGCAGCCGAACAATTTAAAGCTGAGAGACAGAGAACTGCAATGCACGTGTGCGGGGCTTTTTTTGTAGGGGGCTAAACTGTGGATTTTCCTGAAAACGGGGCAATTGCATAAATTCGCCCTATGCTAGTCTGTCTCGTGCGGCGCGTTACGTGATTGTTGGTGGAACTACTGTACATCAATCAATAGATTCTCCTTTGGTGGATCCCTGGGCCGGCCGGTGGCTGATACAGGCGGAGATTTGGGGCGGGCCATCGCGCTTGATGTTGACGATGTAGTCGAATCAGTGCGATTGGCTATATTATCAGGTGCAGAATCAATTTCGGATCCCTGGCCTACCCTGACACCTCATATATTCTGGTGGCAAAATGGCCAGTGGTAAAGGTAGTATTTCATGTACAGCCTTGGGAATAAGGGAATCGGGTGGACCGAACCGGTGACATTGAGTTTAAGACTAAAGCAACCGATGTCACGGAAATGGCAACAAACATTTTGGGGCCAAACTCAGCTAATAGTGCGATCGGGCCAAAAACAAATGTCTTCTTCCCCTAATTCTTCTTGTCATAAGAGGATCGTCAAACTTGTGACAATTTAACCCATCGATATTCACGCTCGATACCTGCCTTCACTTATTTTCATGCCACTTTCCACCTCCCAGCCCTGGCTTCCATGTCAACAACACAAGGTCAACTTCAGGAAGCACTAGTATCATGGAGGATAAGGGACCCACAATATTGGCCGTGATGTGGTCGCTCACAGCATTGGCTCTGGTGTTGGTTATCGCTCGTCTATGCGTTCGCCAGCGAATTCTGCGAAGTTTTGGACTAGACGACTGGTTGATTGCAGTCTCCATGGTGAGAGCTCCACGGACGTCCCCATTAATTCACACACACACACACATACTCTCTCTCTCTCTCTCTCTCTCTCTCTCTTTTCTGAGATAATGGCTTACTCGTTTTCTTACTGAAAGATACTGATGGATTTAACTCGGGTTTGTAGGTATTCGGTATTCTTTACTCGGCTACTGCGGCGGTATCGGTGGTCAATGGATTCGGCAAACACACGAAAAGTCTCTCCACACAAGCTACTGAACAAGCTCTACTATGGAACATGATTTCGTTCATATTTGGTATTATCTCGTTCGCTCTTCCAAAGCTCGCTGTCGCAGCCTTGCTTCATCGAATCCTCAACCCGGCGTGGATCCATCGCGTCGTGCTATGGGTGCTCGTTTCCATGGTGACTGTCATTGCTTTCATCAACATTTTGATCTATGTGACGACGTGTAGCCCACCGCAAGGGCTTTGGAAACCTACCTTGGTTCTACAAGGGATGGCGACATGTAGACCCGCTGATGTCTTGATTGGCTTTGCTACGTTCAATGGAGGTGAGTGTACCATAGCGAATCCACCTGAGCAACTTCTGGTATATATGTACTGATGGTTTCGAGACAGCATTTTCAGCGTTTGTCGATCTGTATCTCGCTACCTATCCAGCCTTCATTTTATTCCACCTTCAAATGTCTTTGCGCAAAAAGATTGCGTTAAGTGCCGCATTGGGTCTTGGCACGGTGTACGTGATTGGACATCTCAACTAAACTTCTTCCTCTTCATCTTTGCTACAATCTTCAGTACTAACAAAATAATCAGTGCCTCTGCCATTGCTATGGTAAAGTGTGCCCAGATTGGGGGCCTCCGAGATCAAGCTGATCTTACCTGTGAGTTCTACCCATTTCCTCGATTTGACTTCATCATACACGAGCTAATCGAAGATAGACTCTACTGTTCCCCTTGTTATATGGACAAGGTAAAATATCATACTTCCGCGCGATCGAGATCGTTCTAACCCGAATTTTTAGTGTGGAGGCCAATATCGTCGTTGTCGCAGCATGCATGCCTACACTGAAACCCGTGCTCGACTTCATCCTCGTCAAATTGAAATTAACGACAATAAGTGACCAGAAGTATCGCTCCAACTCATTTAGTCAGGGAAAGGTATATCCAAAGGCCGCTGCCGACAGAAGTCACCGACAGGCTTCGCATTTCAAGAATCTGAGCGAGGAAAATATCCTCGGTAGTCGGGAAGATCTACACATCAGACGTACCGATGAAGTCTTCGTGGGATACGAATTGCAACCATGGTCGCAATCACCCAAAGCAGGAGCCTAGGAGAACTTGCAGCACTAGGCTGAGTTGCTTTCCATTTTCGAGATTTTCCCAACTTACGACGCTATATAAATGTTTCATCTTTCTATTATTCACGTTTCAGAAGTTATTTCTTGTTGCATCTTTGAGTATAGTACCGGGAACACACGATCAACATTCACTATATTTCATTGGCATATAGTACCCCCTTGTACATTTCGTCGGAGATTTACCTTGGTAGATGACATTGCAATTACTGACGGGAGAAAGGCAGCTGCATGTGGTGAAATTGACTCTAGGAAGGAAGCAAGCGAGAGCTGGTGGTATGCCACCCACTGGCTGCCTGGGGCATCGGACATCTAGCAGCGAGCTGTCGTGACTTCCTATGTGCGGTGGAGCTTCTCGAGCACATAGTCAACGATGAGTGACACTTACTAGACGCGTAAAAGTTGAACTGGCTGGTTTCTGTGCATGAGCTTGCACGAGCGTATCAAACCGATGACCAGAATGCAGCCTCTGTAATAAGATCAGATCGGAAGCTTTGAGCCGAGATTGGGACTCGAGATCGAAAAGGTACCATGTCTCCATTTTGCAGGGTTTGGTTACTTCACTGTCCAAAATCTCCTTAAGGAAATTATTAAGCTCTTCTTGAGAGCAGGAGATGCTAATACCAAGTATGAAGCTAATAACTAAAGGCTCAAACAATCTGTAAAGAACAGCAAGAGATGGGTAGCGATTAGCGATATAAATAGCTAATATATCTACTATTTTATTCTAGAATGCTGTTCGCTTACCTCTTTAAAAAGTCAGCGACTCATGTATTTAGTATTCTATATAGCAGAACGTATATAAGTATATATTTAATTTACTAAGTCTTTATTAGCAAGTAAGAGCACACTAAGCCCTATACAACTCGCGGCTTTTAACTAATGTTTGCCCTAGCAGCACTAGTTGCTTAATAAATTGTAATCTGTTTTTTATAGTGAGAATTAATTGCTATAGAGAGCCTGTAGAATTAAATCTCTAGCTATTATAGAAATTAAATAGCTATTATGCCTCAATTAATATAATTTTTGAAATAGATATAGAGCTAGACTTAGGTAAGATGATAATATATATTCTTAGACTCTAAACTTAAACTACTAGTACTATTAATATAATTTAAATACACTATATATACTGTTAAAGATAAATTAAAAGTATAAGAACTAATATTTAGGAATTTATTCTGATGATCTTTGACTAAGAGAGATCTTAAATTCTTAGTTAAATATTTTAATTATATATGTTTAGCTAAGCTATTAGTGTAATTATATATATTCTAGGCCTGCTTATTATTTAAGGTTTTACTAGTTACAATTTTATAAATTCTTTTAATACTGCTAATATATCTATACTTCTGCACTAGTATTATAACTATTTACTTTGCAATATATAGTTTATCTCTCTTGTTAGATTATATATTAAATACTAAATAAAGAGTATTTTACTAGCTTCTATCTTCAGGCTAGGAAGAGTTAACCTACAGCTTCGACAACCGCAGCCTTCCACAGCTCTATTTGCAAAATGTTCCTTAGGGACAGAGCGTCACGCAGGGGAATCCATGGAGCCGCGTCAGGAAATTTCTGTAATAATTCCCTTTGGACACAGTTCTGAGCGTCAAGGGAAAACTCCTGGTTGGCACCGATGCGACCAGCAAAGGGAACAACGGTCGTGCGCTCTGGCAAATTAGTGCGATTATCTTTGCGCCAGAAACTGGCGTTGGGGAGCAGCGCCGGCATCTTCTTGTCTCTCTACTTGGAATTCCTAGCTCAGAACTCGACAACCCCCCACAGTTGAGTAATTTGAAGCTTGGGGCCCTCTATTGGATGATGGTCAGGGTGATAGGCTGTCTAGACAAAAAGAGAATTTATCTGGAAATTTCGGCCGACGTTTCCGCGCTCAGCTATTTGGTGCCAGGGAGGATATAGCCTCTCAGCTTTTCTATTACTGGCCAGACGACTTGAAATGGTTAGAGCGACAAAGAGTTCACACAAGCTTCACAACACCCATACCGTCCGCTTGAAGGCAGCTTTAATGCATAGCACCACTCTGACTAGCGGCTTCATAGGAATGGTCTAAGAAACCCCCATGGATCTTTAACCACTACCAAATACTCGTTTAGAAATGAATACATCAGGTTGATGTCATCTCACTCAGGTGGTTTACCTTGGGCAGCGGAGGTCAATCATCGATGTGCAATCGTAGACGTCCGGGCCAGATCAATGCCTGGGACAATGAAGACTTCGCCACTGCCGTCAGGAAGACCGGAAAGAAGCAGATCGTCATCAGGTACACCGAATTTCCCGAGAAAGACTAGAAGCGGTACATTATTTCTTACATAGGATAGTGGCGTTTTGACTGAGATTTGTGTTGCTTTCCCCGCTCTTAGCCTAATCGAGGAAGGCTATGATGTGTTCGTGATCACAGATGCTTCGGGTACCTTTGCCGAGCACACAAGAGGCACTGCTCACAAACGAATGGCGGCCGCTGGTTGTCAGCTCCTTAACTGGGTGGCTGTGGCTTCCGAGCTTCACCGAGACTGGCGTAATGATATTGCAGGATTTGCAGCGCTCTACCGTGATCATATTCCCTCATATTGGCGTTTGATTCAGAGCTATGAGTCTGATGGACAGAAAAACTAAGACTGACATTGCGAGATTCGATGGTGACATTGGTTGAAACGGCGCGTGAAATACGTCGTAGGAAGAAAATAGTTGGGAGGCATGGCTCAAATAGTTCAATGATAATCAAATACTTCTTACTGTAAGATGGCCGTCGCACTCTCTTTATCTGATCTTTATTCGGCAATATCACAAAGGGTTTGTGGTATGCCCTGTAGATGTAAGGGCTGCTCTTCTAGAGCCGTAATTATTCCATAGGAGCTAATATATGACGCATGTCGTAGACAGTAAGTAGGGTTGATGCTTCTTAGGCATCTGTGTGGCGAAGAAGCTATGGGGGCGCTTAGGTATATGTAGCATATAGTGCACTGATTATACTTGGCAGTAATCGGGGTGTAGAGAGGTAAATCACACAGACTGAGCTGGAATACCATTTTAGTAAAATTTTTATTTCATCTCGGCAGATACAGACGGTCCGTATGACGAACCAAATCAACGAATCATTTTTATTCAGCTAACACATAGAGCTGCTTGTCACACAGGGAGGAAAGAGCGAATTTGAAAAAAATAGTGGATAAAAGTACAACTGAATGGCTAAGGTCGTCAAAGCAGCCAGGTCACTTGTCTATTATACCTCTTCCTGGGGGTCAAGGATCAGCTTCTTCCCGCTCCGTCCCAGTACTTCCTCACATGCATTCTGGATGCCAGACAAACCACCGGATCGCTTGTCCAGAGGAGTGGGAGTCACCCCACCAGCGAGGGAGGCAGGAAGATAGTCATCGTACCACCATTTCGAGAAAGCCTATTTTCGGGGTTCTGGGTCGCCATGCTGTACAAGTCATAAATCAATGTGACATTGTCGGCCAGGCCCATCTCCTTGCTTTGCGGACGGGTTGAGACAAACAACCCGCCTCCTGGTTGCAAGATATCACTTATGGCATGCGCTCCGGCCGCATCACCAGATGCTGTCATAACAAAATTATAGGGCCCAAGAGCTTTTAGCTTTGAGACAGCGTCTTGATCGTTGTAGTCGACCACTTCAAACGCACCTAGACCGCGCACATAATCGAACTTTGCTGGAGAGGCCGTTGCCACGACCTCATAGCCAACCTATGGAGTAATTGTCATTATTCGTCGCCCAAGTCGGTCGGTGCATCAGTTATTACTCACGCTAGAGGTATATTGGACAGTGTAACCCCCAACGGAACCGCTCGCGCTCCAAATCAGAACTCTGCCGTTTTGGTGACTGCCCGGCCTTTCCATGCCCAGTTTCAGATGTAGAGCTGCCACAGCCGTTAGGAGAGCGAATGGAATTGCTGCTGCATCCTCAAACGGGGTTCCGGTGGGGATTTTGGCTGTTTTGCTTTCTGCACAGACAACATACTTCTGCCAGCCGCCATACTTGGCTATCCTCTGCTGATATGCTGGGGTGTCTGATACGACTCGATCGCCCTTTTTAAACTTGGTGACACAGGGTCCAACCTCTTCAACCATACCGGCCACGCCATTATCTAAGATGAAAGGGTAAGGCATGTCCATATAGGCGTGTCCACGTATATTTGCGTCCAGAGATTGTATTGCGATGGCGTAGTTCTATTGCGACTATCATGGTAGCGAACCAACAACTATTAGACAGCCCTATCGCCCTCAATAGTGTGAGAAGTGTAGATCGAACAAACCTTGACAACCATTTCATTTTGTGATGGAGGTGTATAGGGAGCGGTAAGAACCTTCAGGTCACCCTTTGCCTCCAAGCTCCAAGCGCCTTTATTGATAGGGGCCATGGTATTCACTCAGCAACAAATTTGGCACCGGCAACGTAGGATAGTCAAGTCCAACTTCGATAGCTATAATGTTTAAGCAGGCGGATGGTGGCACTTTTTATAAAAAGTCGCGGCACCCGTACACCCCGCAATTAGTGGATGAAATCAAGACAACCTGGATAAACTATAACTATAGAGCGGACACTGATAATGTAATAGGGAGGTCATACTAAAACCTAACTCAACATGGGCTTTGGGTCACCCAGGTTTGATTACCCATGGTTCGATACTCGGAGTGTTTCCGCTTGTTTCTTTTAATCATATATTCAGGTTGGTGAATCTCAATATAATCCCATGCTTTCGTTTATCATTTGCAGAGGCATAGCTCTTCCGGACTTCAAATATGATAGAGTCAAAACATGATACCCGCCCGGTCAAGAGTCATCGAAAATTTCATTCTGGCCAATAATAGATACCTCTGTTCACATTCTTCCTCAACTCCTCATTCACCCGAATAAATCCCTCATCTTTCAATTCAGAGTGCTCGCGTTGAACCAATTCGGCCACTATTCCACCAAACACGATTGACCCTTGAATATTAAGATGAGTATGATCATCTGCATTCAAATTATAGGTGTAGGAATTTTCCGGTCCAATATCATTCAGATAGTCGGTGCTAGCTTTGTTCAAATCGATATAAGAAGAACCACTGCGATGAGCAGCTGTCTTTGTAGCCTCTGTTTCATTAAACAGGCTCTCAATGATTTTCGGGGTTCCTGTCGAGTTATCGTAATTGCGACGAGACAACGGAGTGACAAGGATGGGTATAGTCCCAGCATCACTAGCCTCTGCGACAAACTTTTCCAGGTTCTCGATATACTGAGAGAGTGAGATATTGGCCGCAGGCTTCTGATCATTGTGTCCGAATTGGATTGTCACAAATGGCTGATATTCTGAGGCGACAGTTTTGACCTTTGCCAAAACATTATCCCAGTCTCCACCGGCACGAAAGCTGACCGTAGTAGCTCCGTTGTGACCATAATTCTGACCGGACGCTCCATTAAACAATGTCGTGTTGAGGAATCCGTCTCCCCATCCTCCACCATTCGAGGACTGCTTAGCGGTGGTGCTGTCTCCCGCTAGAACAAAAAATGGGGGTTTGGACGAAGACTTTGCTCCGTGGACCGGTACACCGGCCACATGTGGAGTAACCAAGGCTAGAGAGGCGAGGGAGAAAGATGTTACTCTCATGGTGCTTTTTTCAAATTCTGTGTACACTCAAGTTGAACAGTAACTTAGCTTTTATTCCGGGATAATTCATCATTCTCCAGTTTTTATACTTAAGAAACTTCCACCAACGGGAAAATTACGATCAACGCCGTGACAAAGTGGCATCTAAGGCGGGCGATTTGCGGGGTAGTGCAACCAACATCATCATCCAACGTGCAGACAATTTGAACCTCGCAGGATATTATCCCGAGCTTTAGGTTTGGGAGAATGATGACCAGTTATCTCGGGCTTGTTCATGCCGTTTCAGAACTCTTTGTACCATGCTATCCACATACTGCTACTGTCCAGCAATCATAGAAGAATATTCACAGCTGTTGAGTTACATTTCTACTAGTAATGAAAAACATTAATACGTGATCTATCTCAACTCCCAGAATCCTGACTAGATTGCCAAAACCTTAGCTACAGTTTCCGTGGCTTTGACGAGCTCTTCTTCGTGCAGATGTCTGCCAACAACTTGTACACAACAGGGGGCACCGTCCACCGCATCGGCGTCATCTAGAAAATTGTGATCTAATCAGCAGATAGCTTCTAAAAAATGAATTCTCCAGTAAAGCGGGAGGATACTCACACGGTGGCTTGTAGTCCACTTCGCGCAAAAAGGCCGCATCGGCATCCTTACTTGCTTTGCCATATGGGACAATCGTTGCGGGGTACTAATACAAGCTTAGTATATCCATTCGCCCCGCAGTCTTAGTCGATACACTCACATCAAGCAGATTCAACAGAACAGTATATGGTACGAAGCCAAAAAGATCATGCAGTTGGGCGGTTCCCTGATACCCGGGCATGATAATTGCATCCACCCCCGATTTCACGATGAGTTTTCGAAACTCTTCCTTCAATTGATTCCGCTGTTGATTCAGATCATATAGACTCTCCAAAGACAGAGGTGCATATTCGTACTTCATATACTCATGAGGCAACGATGTCGATTTCAGAGCAGGTATCGTCGGCTCACCGCTAGCAGCGATATGCTGAAATGCCGTGTGGGCAGGGTCCATTGCAAACATGCGGAAAGCCAAAGCACAGGCATTTTTGATAGAAGGCGTCTGCAAAGAAATTACTTCATGTCCGGCACTTTTCAGCTTTTCGCTCGCAGCAGTGAGGGTCCGTAAGACAGGCGGGTGGAGTGGGAAATGCGCATCCTCTTGGATAAGACCTAATCTGAGTTTTTCTTTCGGCTTCACTTCGCGCCATGGCGAAAATATCGCCGTTGAATCGAATTGCCACGGGTCCTGGTCTATCACGACTCGCATGAGCAGTTCCAAGTCTCGAACAGAGGTGGCCAAAGGACCAGCACATGCTCTGATTCCCAGCAAGCCTTTACGAGAGGAACTGGTTTGGCCTCCGTATGGAATTCGATCGGCCGTTGGACGTAACGCGAAGGTGCCATTGCATATAGCCGGGATCCGAATCGAGCCAGCAATGTCTGTTCCGATTCCGAGGACCGAGCCTCGCATGGCGATCAAGGCGCCTTCTCCACCTGATGATCCACCCGCAGTGAGGTTTGATCGATGTGGGTTGAGTGTGCGGCCGAACACGTAGTTGTGTGAGTCGGCAGCCTTGCCATGTTAGTTTCTTTGTTAAAGCCATTTTCATGAACCAGTATCTCACCATCATTGTTTGGGGGATATTCGTTTTCACGTAAGGGATGCCACCAAGATTGAAGATGATCTCCACGAGAGCGGAGTTGGATTTGACCGGGCCATTGTTGACGAACGAAGCAAAGCCGATGGTAGAGCAGACACCTTTAACATTGAAGCAGTCCTATGAATAATGTTTAGCACGCCCGGATCATCTCACTGTACTCTGTACTGACTATCCTCACTTTAAAGCTGATCGGCAGCCCGTGCAGCGGTCCGACCGGTTGGCCTGTCCGACGAAGATGTTCGTCCAGCTCTTTCGCTCGTTCCAGTGCGCGATCAAAAAACATCTCGGTCAAGCAGTGTGTCTATCACTTTGTCAAAAATCGATTTTATATCTGTGATATTGTGAAAACTTGTAGGGTTGCATACCACCTGCTGTGCAATCGCTGCTCGCATGCAAAAAGCCTCAGTCACCTCGTAGGCCGACAGCTCCTGGCGATGAATCCTGTCCAAAAGAGATGTCGCATCATGATTCTCAGTGATATCCAATTGCCTCGCCGACAGAATACCGCAACGACGAGGAATGTCAAGCACATTGTTATTGGCAGTTTCCGATATATGGGTATATTCATCAGCCAGGCGCCAGGCTGAGGGAATTTGAGCTGAAACCTCAGCCTGTTTCTTCTGGACAAGTGTTTCCCAATTTTCGGACGTCATTGTATTGAAAGAATGAATATGAAAAATGAACCGAGATAGTACGAGCTAAGAATGCGGGGAAGTTGCTCTCTATTTATGTTCATTGGGCTCATTCAGTCACTGCAATCTTCACCATTTATACACAAAAGCAAGCTCGGCGCGCATTTACCACTAAAAGTAAGTCCATCCGCAATTTGCAACTCTTTTTCTCATTATCCCTATCTCCTATCCCCTTAAAGTCAACTTAGAAACTCCTACTTCCCTTTGCCCAATCAGCGGTTTTTGCGCGGCCCCATGCCATCAAACTCCGGTCTCACTCTGCGCTTGATCACAGTCAATCCCATGGTTGTCGGCTTTAATCCATTGTGATAACCGCCCGGAATCGTACTGTCCCTTTTACCATGGCCTCTGTAGATGGATCAGCAATTATCCAGTAAACTAGCACCTCGGCGTATCTGACTAGGCAGACTTACCGTACGCCTCGTTAGCCTTTTCCAACGGGAAAGTCTCGACCAGACACTTGACGCCTTCGAGTTCAGTAAATTCAATCGCCTCTTCCGAGTCTAAAGCGTGTCCACTAGGCCATCCATGGACAGAAAGACCCTTCGTGATCTATGATAGGATTAACAGCTGCAAACATCTTTCAACCAAACAAAACCTACCATTGTCATCGAGTCAAATGGAATCTCTCCCGCAGCTAAAAGACGTCAGTATCTCCACTAAACCAGATTCACGGGCATCCTTACTAGCAAGAATAAGCATCTTTCCAAGCAGCCCAAGCCCCTTCATGAGCGGCGAGATAACTTTAGCGTTAGGGGCAGTAGCCACAACAAGTGCAGCGCCGCCAAGTCTTTGCAGTGCCTCAGCAGGATCTTCCTTGCTACTATCAACATACTCATGGGCCCCCAATTGACGCACAAACTTCTCCTTCTGTGCATCACGAGAAACAGCCACTACCCGGAATCCGAAGCGGTTGGCATACTGAATAGCCAGATGGCCCAGCCCGCCTAGTCCTTGAATAGCAACGACAGAACCGGGCTGGATATTGAGCCGTCGCATTGAGTTGAAGACAGTGACGCCGGCGCAGAGAATGGGTGCGTATTCCGCAGCTGGTACGTGGATTGGAATGCGAACGCCGGCTTCGGCGCGTAGAAGGCAATATTGCGCATCTTGCACTGTTAGCTTTGAGCGTGATCATTTTCAGGGAGTAATCTTACATCCACCATCTTTCGTGACTCCGTTGATACTGCCCGCATTGCACATTTGGAAATTTCCCCTGCGACAAGGAAGACAGGTGCCTGGTTTGGTTAGAAAAACAGGAATGTTGAGAGGATAGGTCAAGGTCGGACTTACCGTCGTGGCCTCCATGCCACGGACCACCGATGCGATCGCCAATTTTCCATTGCGAGACGTTGTCGCCGATCGCAGCGACATGTCCGATTAATTCGTGCCCCGGGACGACAGGACTGTATCGGATCCAGTGAGTCGTAATTCAAATTAATCTTGAAGCTATTTGAACTTACAATTTGCCTCCCGCGCCATAGTCTTGCGGGATATGATCAGAAAAGCATACACCGCAGGCTTCTACCTTCACCAGCACCTCGCCAGGAGCAGGCATCTTCAATTCAACTTCTTCAATATGCAGGGAACCACCGGCTTCATGGAAAGCGGCGCGCTTGTAGGTAGATGGTAACGACATGGTGGTTTAAGTTTAAATTATCAGTTAGAAAGTAGGTGTTGTAGGAACCGGTATGAAATTGACATAAGAAAGCGATAGTTTCTAAAAGGAGTGAAGAAAATGATATGTAATTCCTTAAATACATTGAAGTTATTTACTACTGAACTTCCAACTCGTATAGCAAACAATACATTGATGACAGCCCCACACGGAGTTAGTTGACCGTAAGCCGGACTCTCGTACATCGGCCAGTTGACCACGAGTATACCGGTAACCGTCATGCTGACATATAAATTCCGAGCCATCAAGCAGTGATCTAAGGAGAAAATACCAGACTCTTCCATGAGAGCCAAGGTGCAGTCGGCTTAATATTCTTGTGAACAATGCGCCGTGAGTGCTTGGCGATGTTCCTCGGTCTAACGCGTAAGTCCGAAGATCGATCTGAGAGTAACTTTGCTGAATATTAATTATGAAGAATAGTCATAAGCTACAAACTATCCCGGCTGGTTCCGATAGAAAATGCAAAGAAAAGGAATTACTCTGGAGTTTTGAGAATCTTCCGGTGGTGTGATATCCCCGCATATGCTTATATCACTCTTCTGATATATCAGACCCCAAATCATCAAATAACACAACTTCTTACCGACGACCCGGTATTCATGCGTAGCATTATAGAGGTAGCGGTCTTCAGAACGGTACAGCGTAGAAACATGACTAGATTAACATTATAAACCGGCCTAACGGTATTAGTACCAGCGTGCTCTTGGTGCTAATTTCAAGAACAAAATTGAGTGTGTAGTGTCAAGCTGATTTAGACTTCTACTGTAAAAAAGGCTCCCTGAGTAATTCGAAGGCCATGTCAAGAGGGGTTTGTCGCAAGAAGAGACTGCCCAAAATTTCCTCAACTTGAGTAAAAATACTGAATGACGATCGTCCATCTTGTCCATGCAACCCCCGCCAGGATCAGCGTCTGAGCGCACGAAACACAGCCACACTTGATTTCAGCCTCGTATCCTGCACTGTGGCTCTTTCCAAGTTTCCATAAGTTAACTATTCAACAGACAGCATCATGTCCGGACTCGAGGCGGTTGGCATTGCAGCCGGGATCATCCAAATCGCAGATCTGGGCACAAAACTGTCCGTCAAGCTTTTCACCTTCTACCGTCGCATGAAAAATGCTTCTCAATCCATTCAGAACCTCTCCAGTGATGTTGCTCTGACATGTGCCATTCTACGCGAGCTAGGCGAGAACCTGGCATCAGATGAGCAGTCAAAGCTCTGTTCGGATGAGGCATTTCGTACCGCACGATACATTCTTACTCAGTGTGAAGAGGTGGTTCGACAGATCCAGGATATGGTCAAGCATGCAGACCTGCCGAAGAAATCTCGTCTGCAGCAGGCAGTTGACTCTTTTCGCAATGTGTTGATCGAGCCTGACCTAGATCTTCTGAAGCAAAATCTGGAAAGGCTCAAGTCGACTATGCTTCTCCTGCTGAATGTCATAATGTATGCGGGACAAGTGCGAAAGTAAGTTATATTTCCGTGTTTATTTCTCTTCTATTTCTTCTTGTCTTTTCTAATACGGAGCAGTAGCCATGTGTCCCCAATGCTTCATGAACAGCGTATTTTAATTGAGAAACTCCTGGAAGAGATGCAGAAAGACGAGCCGCACTCACCCCAACCAAGGGAGTTTGGACCAGGGGTGCAGACTGATAACAACAGTCAGCTTTCAAAAACATCCACAGTATCTACATTGAATTGGATGCCGCTTCCGCAAAAGCGCGATTCGGAGGAGCTCGACGAGCTTGGAGAGTACAACGTGCTGATCCAAAAAATGGTCCATGAAATTGATTCTTGCAAATCCAAGCTCGAAGCCAGCCGTCATACGAGAATCAAGAAAGGCGTGTTGGGCATTCATGACACAGAGGTTATCCGGTTTCAGCTCACACATGGCAATTCGGTTCTCCAGCGCTTTGATGCCTCTCTGTTCGAGTGCGTACTTGTACTGTTTCTATGTTTTGTGGGGTTGCAGGGCTGGATTAATCATGTGCGATACTGACCTGAGCAGAGAACCGGTCTCAAACGGCCCCTCGCTTCCTTCTGCAGTTAAAACCCAAGCTTCTGCAACTAATTCTCAAATGCCACCGATATGGAGCAAATACGGGAGCAACAATTTTCAGAAGACAGAAAAGCCAACAGCAGCAGAAGCGATTGAGGAACATCTACCGAAAGATGATGATGATGATGATGATGATGATGATGACCTCCTGGCCCGAGCTGCGGCGATTCAGAGGGAGAGGAAGACGGAGAGGGACAGGCAAGCAGACGAGGCATTTAGAAAGGCTGCCGAGTCAGACGGTAATAATCCCTGGACACTGTCGAGTCATAGTATCCCCTAATATTTCTTATAGCCCATACTGCCCCGCGCGCAAAATCGTGGAAGTTCGGGGCCTGGTTTGGAAGCGACAGGAAAAATACCTACACCGCTGGTAGGCCCATAAAAGCCACGCTTGGCGAGGAGAACTTGTTTCACTACGACCAGGAGTTAAAGAGGTGGGTCAACAAAAGAGACGCGCCCAGCAGCTCTGCCCACGAAGTAGCTCCTCCTCCTAAGAGCTCCGATTCCCCCTATCGAAGTTCAGGTCCGATTCCCATCGCAGAGTTGGACTTGTCTGGTATCAATGTATCACCAAGTCCCTTTGACAACAGGCACCAATCTGCCTCTACTAGCACAACTGTCTCACTCCCGGCCAGTGGCTCAACACTCACTCCTCGGTCTTCTGAAGCGTCGCTGGGTCATGCAAACCAAATCGACCATCTATTATTAGATGTTCCTCGTACCCGCAAGCGTGGAAATGGCCGGGATAGACGGAAAGACCGCTATGTCGATTTCCTCGCCGACAAAATAGCCCGCACACCGCCGTCAATGCCGGCTATACCTACAGTGCCACCAGCTCAAACTTGTACATCAAAAGAGATTGCTATACCCCCCGATGGTTTTGAAAGCTTGATTTTGCGATGGACACTACTTGAGAAGGATGAAATCCAGGGCTTTGATGTATAGATGTAACAAGAATCGAAGTCCATCAAGATATAGCAAGTATAATAAGCAATCTACCAGTCAGCGCTGATGGTAGATTGCCTAATGGAAAAAGCTCACCGATCCCAGTAGTCCTGGGACTGTATCTTTGTTGTCGGAAATGCGACACATCAACATTCTCGGCCTCTTGGAGGCAGTACTCCGGTTCAGGTGGTTCCTCTTCGTCACCCAGGATCGATTCATCATCAGATTCATTATCCAATTCGATATCGCTGCCTAGATTGGGCTCGCTGAAGGAGGAATCGTTAACCATCGGCATTGACTTCGGCTCCTTTCCCTAGCTAACACGCCATTCCAGCCCCTGCCATGTTGAAAATACTGTAGTCACGACAGTATTCACGACAGTATTTCAAGAGAAACTGTCGTTTATATCTCTTAACTACTATATTTAACTAAATACTGTAAATACTTTTTTTGGTTGCGATCTTTTTTGGTATTTATCTTAAAATATATTACAACATACAAAAGGTGTCAATTCCAGTATATTGGCATTGTTGAAAACGCGTGTTAGTGTTGAAGATGTTGAAGGTGTTGCGTTGAAGGTATTTTGAAGGTATTTTGTTGAAAACATAAAGTCAAAAGCCTGCTAGTAGTGGCCAGCAGGTAGTGGTGGTATTTAGTGGTAGTGGCAGTGGCCATCAAATAATGATCATCAGGTAGTAGTGGCAGTGGCCGGTAGGTAAATATCACGAAATACTACTGGATATCCTGAATACTATGAAAATACTGTTGGAATACGATTTCGATATGATATACTAGTCCAATACTGTAGTGCATACCGTATATTTGACAAATAGAATCCTGGCATGGACTGGTTTGAAAACCGATATTCCTGCTAGGAAGCTGGGCCGAGACTTGAAGTTCTCGCCATTTCTTCATTGGTCATACTGGCAATATAGATATATAGATTCGCATGAAGTATTTGAGACGCAGAAATGTCACACCTAGATCGAATTTCCAGGGAACCCAAGTTCGTTTGGATATATGAACCATTGTGGGAGAATTTTACTGTAGAGAGTGGTTGATGAAGATTTAAAGTCTGTAGGCGCCCGTCACCGGGTCCTAGACCCGCACGGTCTTATCACTATGAGAAATGGATGAGCGCCGCCTAAGGCGTCCCGCGACCTCTGCACTGACCATCTTAGCTGAACTCCCGTGCAATATTATTGGGTTGCTTGCATATTTCTCGTATTCATTCTAAATTAAACATGTCGTGAATAAAGGCCTCACTCGAGCCTCGGGGGCTTTAGGTGGAGAAGCTCAGCAGAAATGCTACGGGTCTATAATATTTCATACTGGTGTTTAGCTGAAATGACCTGAGCGGGTATCGTGAGGTGGTTGCTGCCCTGGTGAGAACCCCACTAGTATATGGGGCAGGATAACACATCACTACTGTTTGAGCTATATGCCCTACTCATTACCTCAATCATTCTCTGAGGCTCCTAGGCTATAGCTGTGACATTCAATATCCGAAATCAGTAAACTGGTCGTGCCCGCCCGTGGATGCTGTAGTCCTCAGGCCAACACAGCCGAGCAAGACCGTGGGGGCCAAGATTTTGGTATTAGTCGAGATACGACCCTAGGCCAAACTGTAATCCCAAATGAGGTGATGATCTTTTCCATTTCATTGGACGGTTCCTGAAATAGATCCTGCTGTTACTTGCTCGTTTCCACTGAGCAAGGCTGAGTGGCAGATCTGTCGGGGGCTTAGCCTGGCGCAGGTGGCCTAAAGACAAACTCTAAATAACTGTGTTAGTATTGCATATACGAGTTTCAGACGTTGGAGGAGATGGTATAAAGACATGCTGATATTCTCCTGTTTCTCGCATTATTTACTAACAGTCTCAACATATTCACTGCAACACCCGCACCTAACACTATGTATCTCGCCAAGCTCATCTCTATCACTCTCGCTGCCACTGTGGCCACCGTGGCTGCAGCTCCGTCCCAACTGCAGCAACGACAGGACAGCGCCTGCCAGCAGGCGTTGGCCGGACTTGGCCAAGCCTCCGCCGATTATAAGAGCGCCGGCGCAAAATGGGTTGGGGATGCAGCTGTATGACCTATGACCTTGACTCGGCTCTTATGCAGAAGCCATCTACTAATCCGTGATATTTTTTAGAATGGCCTCAACGCCGCACTCAAAAGATTGGACCAAGCGAGTCAAGATATAAAACAGACATGCGCACAGTTAGACGAGGCAATTGAGAAGGCGGGTCAGGGCTAGTATGTTATTTTCCCTCCTGGAGTATGCATTGGTATGGCATGACTAACAAGAACCAACCTGTCTAGTCAACAAACAGAGGACCACACTTCCGATCTATTCGGGTCGGGACAATGATTTCATCGGTTAAGAATATGGGTCGAGAACAACTATCAGCTGCTATCTACAATTCCTACTCCCTGCACTATACTCACCCTAATGTCATTGTACCTAGAAACAGGCTTTCATATATTATCATGTAATTAGACTTCATGACGCTATTCCATATCAACATCTCATTTTCCTTCATGGCATCTCTTATATAGACATTGTGTATATTCGCTCAAATTAGCCTATCCTTTTTTGTTATATTTACATGATTGAAATAGTCGTAACTCTGCTGCGAAGCGAAAAGCGATGGGCCTTCTGGAATACGAGGTGCAAATCCATCACTTTTTCCAGGGGCACCAATCTTCATGTGCATCCCGACCAGGCGTATCACTAATGTGACCTAACTGTGTTAATCCCAGGCCATAAAGGTGTTCTCTGGCCTAGATCTACTACATTATAATCTTTGTGCTCTAGCAGTATCTTAGGGCTTCTACACCACAATTAGTACTCATTCATATCCTATATAATCCCTTCTTCGCCACATTAGCTAAGACATAAAACAGCTATCCCAACTCTTTTCTTATAGCTAAGACTTATTTACCTTACTAACTATATATAAGATTTAGATTTACTATTGAAAAATTTTGGAAGAGCTAGAGTATTAAGTTAGGCTTATTAATACTGATCTATTAAGGAATATATAATATAGTTATTTTATTAAAATATTCTTAATCTAGTCTTATTTCTCTACTCAATCAAATTAAGTATAACTATCGATCTAAGAGCAACTTTGCTGAATATTAATAATGAAGAATAGCTATAGGCTATAAAAACTTGAACTCCGACTGGTCCGGATAGAAAAAGTAAAGAAAATACCTCAATGCTGGAGATTGGAGAATCTTCGGGTCGTGTGATGAGCCCACATATGCTCATATCACTTTTCTGATCTGTCAGACTCCAAATACTCAAATAACACTTCACAATCTGAAATCGAAGTACCTATCAGCTGTATTCATTTTAACAATCCCATGAGCAAGTCCTCACAAGAGCTCGAGCTGCACGAAATCATTCCACTATGTCGCCCCACCATGATGAAAAATCAATCCCCACCACAGCTGATTCCCATTTGCTCAATTTATGCACCATGTAGATCATCGGTAAGGCAAGGGTTCACCTCCATCCCAGCCGGTTCCCACCAAGCGTGCTTAGCGCAAAGCGTGCATTAGATCGACTGACTCATGCAAACCCCTCCATCCGATCCAAATATCACCTTCTACCTTCCCAGTCACTAGACAGTGGCCTTTCCCAGACAGTAACAAAAATGTCACAAACAGAGTATCAGCCGGGATGGCGCTCATCTAGATACTTAATTATCGGAACAGCCTGCCTCGCTTTATTCACAGGTATTCCTCCCAATCAACAAATCAACAACTCCAACTCCTTGAAAGAAACACGTCTAACCCTCCCCCAGAAACCCTCCTATACGGCTTCGTGGTCCCAATCCTCCCATACATGCTAGAAGTCCGCCTATCCCAAGAACCCACCCAAACACAACGCACAACCTCCGGACTCCTCAGCGTCCACGGCTTCGCAACTCTCATCCTAACCCCTCTAATCGCCGCCGCAGCGGACAGAACACCAACTCGCAAGACACCACTCATCCTAGCCCTACTAGTCTGCCTACTCGGAACAATCCTCGTAGCCCTAACTCCAACCCGTAAGTTCTCCTCAGCATCAGCATCCCATCAGCATCAGCACTAACAAACCCAGTATGGGCCATATACCTCGGCCGAGTCCTGCAAGGCATCTCCGGCTCCGCAGCATGGATAATCTGCCTAGCAATGCTAACCGACAACGCGGGCGAGGGCCGCGTAGGACGAGTAATGGGAATTAGCATGTCAGTCGTTCTATCCGGCACCGTCAGCGGCCCAGCCATTGCGGGAGCCCTACTGGGATGGGTGGGATATTGGCCAGCATGGAGCGTGCCGATAGGGATACTCCTACTTAACATAGTTGCGCGAGTAATAACGGAGGAGGGGCCGAGGCCATCACCATCGCCATCACCAGCATCGCCAGTACAACCCGATATCGAAAATCCATGCGAACCAGAATCAGAATCCTCCCCCCTCCTCCCTGACTCACCCACAGACTCACCCTCACAAACAACCCAACCCTTCTACACCACAATGCTCTCCGACCCCCGCGTCCTCTCTAGCATAAGCACAACAACCCTCTACTCAATCCTAATAGTTTCCTTCAACACAACCCTCCCCCTTCACCTTCGCCAAATCTTCACCTGGGGCCCATCAAAAGTCGGAACGATGTTCCTACTCCTCCGCATCCCGTCCATCCTCCTCGGACCAGCAATGGGCTGGTTGCGTGATCATATCGGACTGCGCAAGCCCACAACGCTAGGCTGGGCATTACTAGCGCCCTTAATGGTTGCGCTGGGAATACCGTCCAGTCCGGAACATCACGGGGAGGGGATTTTTGTGACTTGTCTTGTTTGTGTGGGGTTTGTTTCGACGCTTGTGCAGGGGGCGGGGATTTTGCATACTATTAGTGAGTATAGTATACCTTATACCCTGATTCCCTCTTTCTTTTCCTATACCCTGGGGACTCTTTGTTTGCTTGGTGTATGCTGACGTGTGTTTAGCAATCCTAAAAGACATCGAGTCAAGAAAACCCGGCCTATTCGGGGCTCAGGGTGGACTTTCTAGAGTCTTTGCTATTAACGAGCTCTCTTTTAATGCGGGACTCATGGTTGGTCCGTTGTTGTCGGGGATTTTGTCTGAGACTGTGGGATATGCTAATATGAGTTTGGTGTTAGGTATGGCCACAACATGACATTGGGCCACTAGGGCTTGTAAATAACCATTGCTAACTTTGTCTCCAGCTGCGATTTGTCTAGCGAATGCGGTGTTCGTGTGGAATTTCTTTGAGAGGGGACTTTTGAGAGGGGAGAAGTAATATCAGCTAGAACTTGCATCTGATATTGCCGGATGTGCTAAATAAAAGTATTATTGGATTTTAGCGTGCTTAAATTGGAATCGTCTCTGGTCAATCTTCAAGTTTGTTGGCATCCGCACGACGGCGTTGAACATTTACAATTGAATTCGTTAATATACAGTGTTTTACATGATACCCTGGCTACTAGTATTTTTCCAACTATCGTATATCACCTCGTCCCCGCCTCTTCCAACGGATACATTTCTCCATGCGGACTATCACTCCGCATAGCCAACCCCTGCTCCTCATCAAGTTTAGCAAACCCATCCAGACCCGCCTCGCCCTTATCATAAGGAACATCACAGCGCGGGTTCTGCAAAGCCGGATAATAACGGCGGTACGAGAACCAAGCAATCAGCATACCCAGCAACGAGCCAACCGAGACATCCCACACGTCATGGCGATAATCATCTAAGCGCGAAATGGCAATCAACAAAGCACACAAAAGCGGAAGAAAAGCCAGCAGACATCTTCCGAGATCCGTTCGCGGACGGAAAACATGCATCTGGCCACAGAAGAAGCTACCGATTTATTAGCTCCTTCAGCTTCAAGCACGCACGGGCACTTCACTGGACTTACAGAGACAAATATCCCAACCCCGCAAAAGAAAAGCTACTATGGCCACTCGGAAAACTGCGCCATCCCTCCTGGAGAATATGTTGATTCGACTCGGTACAGACAGACCACGCGACCAGCGCATTGTCAGGTGTGCCGCGAGAAGGCTTACATCGCGACAGCAGATCCGGACGAGGTCTCCCGACGGAGTTCTTGATGATATCGGTTAAGAAGGATGTGAGCATTAGTGCTACCAGGAGGCCTAGCACGGTGACTTGGGTCTTTTGCGCGCCGGGGTGTAGTGTTGCGGACCAGGAGAGGATTATGCAGGTGGGGATTACGCCGGCGTAGAAGACGGCCCAGACTAGTGGCAGGGTTAGTTGGGGTCGGAGAGGAGAGGAGAGGAGGGAGTATCAGGTGAGGCAGGCGTACCGACGGGGACTCGTTCTTGGACGGCGAATGGGTATTGGATTGATTTGTTGTCGAGGGAGAACATGCGGTGGAAGGGGTGGACGAAGATTTGGATCTGGCAGTGGCAGCTGTTAGTGATATGTGTGGAGGAAGAGGGCATAATGAATAAACCCACCAGTAACCAGCCCATGACCAGGAAGCCCAGTGCCATGTAATCGGCGGCATAGGAGCGCTGGGTGAAGCGAGCAGCGGCTCCGGCTAGACCCACGCGGTGTAGGATGGGAGTTGAGTTGGTTGAGGAGCGACTGTGAGGCATTTTGAGTGAGGGAGAGAGGGAGAAAGAGAGAGCCGTGGAGGTTATGGAATAAAGATAGGCTAGATCATCACGAATGCTGCATGGCAGAGTAGACAGCGGACAGAGCAGAACACAGCGGAGTAATGTCACAGGCCACTTTGATCATGAGTTCTATAATAACAATGATAATATTGAAGTGAAAGAGGAGGGAGTGGTGTAGTGCAAGAGAGTGAGAGTAAGAGTAAGTGAAGTGTAGTCCAAGTGTAGTCTCAGTGTATGTCGCGCGGCCTCGGAGCAAAAGCGGAGAGACCCACGCGACTTCTGCCATTCACCATCACAGCATTGCAGCATTGACTACTATCACCTCACTCACTCAACTACCAGCTATACTCTGCATTACTCTTACTCTGCAACTACAATACCCCAGGGTAACTCATACTCACTATGGCAGACTCCCGCGTCACCGCCGCCTTTGCTCCCCCGCCGCCCTTATGGAAACACTTCACCCGCGAGAACCTCAACAAGCTAGACGAGATCAAAAAGGAAGCATCCAAGACATCCAGTCCAGACGGAGAGCCCATCCGTGATAAAAAGTGGTCCCCCTCAGAATTGCGCGCCCTCGACGTGCCAGCAGAGTTGCGATTCCTCATCCCGCCAGAGATTCCTACGGGGGAATACTCAGTCTTTGGCGAACTGCAAACGGTATCCCACTCCCAGCCAGCTCCGCTGAGCTAGCCCAGCTATCTGAAACTGAACACTGCTGACACTGCTGTTTCCAGTTATCTACCACCCTCCCTCCACTTCACGAACAAGGCATCGAGCAACTCTACCCGGAACCTAACAGAGACAAAGAGACCTCGACCGAGACCGCGCAGCCCGCCCACCTCAACCACGCCTACTACCTGCTGAAAATCAGCAAATCTCTCCTCCTCAACTTCCTCGAGTTCGTCGGCGCTCTCTCCGTCTCACCGGAACAATTTGAGCCAAAAGTGAACGATCTGCGCAACCTCTTCATCAACGCCCACCACCTCCTCAACCTCTACCGGCCACACCAAGCGCGCGAATCTCTGATCATGATGATGGAGGAGCAATTGCAGCGCAGCAAGGATGAAATTGAGCAGATGGATAAGGTCAAGGCTGAGATTGAGAGTGCTCTTGAGGAGATGCAGGTGAATGGAGAGAGGCACGCTGAGGTCAAGGCTGAGAAGGTGTCTCCGAGTCAGGTGGAGGATTCCCGGCAGGTTTGGGATATACTCGATAAGGAGATTTGAGGAACGGCAGAGAACAAGAACAGCAGACATGCTGAACAATACCTTCTCAAACAAATCGTCGATCTGACTCGCCCTCACATGATAGGACATGCCTGCTACACAGCTACACAGCTGTCCTACACATAATAGCCAGAAGATATGGGCATACACCGCCATATGTGACCAATGCTGGTCTCGCGTGATCCACGCAGATCCACGGAGCTATAGAGCTACAGCAGACTGCCACAGCTATCCACATCATCACCTCAAGGATTCCATATGATTTCCCTCTGCCGTATATCTCGAAAGATGCAGCACGGAGATCAAGCAGATCAAGCACTGGCTGGTACAGCTGGTGTCAGCTGGTCCAGCTCCGTCAGCCCTCAATGGCTCCGGTATCAGCAGATTAAATGATACACAATATAATACGATGTAATAAGAATACTACTACTACTATACTATACTCAATAATACTATAATACTAGTATACTAGTATACCAGACTGCAGTATAGCAAATCCGGCTAGCCTCGCCCCGGCCCGTCTGTCATTCCGCATCACATGACCCACACCTTATATTGGATTTTCTTGCATGAGCCCCGACTTCCTTTCTTTCTATCCCTTACACTCACAGTTACAAGCGTTCAAGCTGATCCTCGCTATTCTCACTCACTGTAAGTTCAATCCATGATATCTCATATCGATATCACCCCTACTAGGATGATATGCCTATCAATATGTTTCAACCCCATCCGAGAGCATTTCAATCTTACATACGAAATTGCTCGGTGGTGATTCTGCGCACGAGTCTGATTGTTGCTGGTCTTTTCCTGCAGCATTGTCATTGTCTTGTCTTTATGTTTCATGATTATATCTATTGTGAACATTGCTGACTTGTTATAAGAATAGGACCGACTTGCAGCGAGCTTATATACATTATACATTATACATTAATAGAATGATTATTCGTGTTGGACCTGAATTATCTTAAGCTATCTAGTTGTAGACTGTAATCTAGGTGTCGCTGGGCTATATGCTATAGTTATACCCTCGGTACATGTCTAGATCTGAAGTGGTTAGTGTTGCTCTAGTCTAGTATCTGCTCGATCTACATAACTGCGTATGACTAGTGATATCCATCTGCATAGTCACTAGTTACCCTAGTGTATTCTACTAGCCCTTAGTGTAATTGAGTATATTCATTATATTTATATCTATATTTATGTCAATATCTATCCCCTAATATCTACTACCATACTGCTGTACTGCTGTACTGTACGCTGTACCATCCATGGAGATCTGCTGAAACTTCCGCTGAGTAAGCGCCTTTCTCACATCTGCACGATGACCTTCACTTGTCTTCATTCATACCTCCATGCATTCCGACGAGCCTCGTAAGCGCACTGCGCGTGCTTGCGACTCCTGCTATAGGCGAAAGGTATGCTTGGCGGTTGTTCTGCTCTGTTCTGCTCTGTCTGCTCAATGCTGACCTTATCAGATCAAATGTGACGCCGCTCAGCCACAGTGCGAATGGTGCAGCCACCATAATCTGCCCTGCACTTTTGACCGGGTCACCCGCAAACGCAAAGCTCAAGATGGGTACATCAGCTTCCCTCCTCTTATCTCTTTGACTATTCTGACTGCCTGCCAGTAAACCCGGGGCAGCCTCCTCCCGCCTGTCCGAACGAATCAGTCGTATTGAGCGGGCCCTGGCCGAGAACTTTCCCGATCTAGACTCCAGTATGCACTCCATCCACTGCTGTGTAGCCCCATGCTGTATCGCAGCTGACTCTTCCAGCATCTCTGGATCTCTCACACACATGGGAAACCAACACCAACACAACTGCCAGCTCTCCCTCTAGCAGCCACCCATCAGTCCCCTCCACCGTGGGGGTCCACTTCGCCGGCCGCGAGCTAGGCGCCATCAGTCTACTAACCGGAATCCCCTTCCTCCTTCCAGAGGGACAAGAATGGGTCCAAGCACGCACCGGCCAGACCATCTCCCGGGACTGGCTCAGTCCAACACGAGCGCCATGGGAGAAAGAGCGAGGACACAGCACAAACACCCTCTTCAACCACCTCTCCCATCAAAACATGTTCCAACTACCAGACTACCGCGTCGTGCGCTTCTACCTTGACGCCTGGAAGCAGTGCTACGTCATGCAACGCCTATTCCCCGTCGTCGATGCAGATCTCTTCGAGGAAACCCTCAGCTCAGCTTACCAGCAGCAGCCACAGGCCCAGACATCGTTACGATATGGCCAGGCCAGTACGCGCGCATGTATCATATCATTTCTCGCTTTCATCGCTCGCCTACCCCCGATCCAAGAAATCACCCGCCACTCGCCATTGGCTGAGGTGGATTATGATGCCCTCGCGACGAAGGGCCAGTTTCTCCTGGCGCAGGTCTTACAGGAACCTGCCAGTTTGGAGGGAGCGGCGGCTGTCACTATGCTGGTAGGCATTCATTCCCACTAGTCCTCATCCAGGACTAGCCATATCTAATACATACTAATACTAACACATGCAGACACTATTCGAACTCTCATCCGGCAACATGCGAGCAACCAATTACTTCGCCGCAATCGCCGCACGCCTCTTATTCATGCTCGGCGCAAACCTAGGCAACATCGGCACGAACCAAAACCCCCGCGCCGAAAAAAGATACCAAGCTCTCCGCAATCTATTCTGGATCTGCTACACCCTCGACAAAGACATCTGCCTGCGAACGGGTATGGCCAATCCCCCCTTCCCTCCCCCTCTCATATAATAGTATAGAACACCCCCTCACCTCAGCTGCACAGGACAACCGCCCACAATAGCCGACGAAAACTGCGACCTAACCCTACCACCCGGCTACATCAGCCGAGCCTTCACGGACCCCGAAAACCCCTCCCCAACAAACCTCCACCCAATCTTCCCCTTCGACCTGCGCCTAAGCATAATCAAATCCCGCGCCCACAGCAGTCTATACAGCGTATCAAGCCTCAAAAAATCCGACGCAGACCTCCTAAAATCCATCCGCGAACTAGACGATGAACTAGAAGCGTGGCGCGCCTCCGTCCCGCAGAATTGGCGGCCCACGATGTCCTTCGCGCAGGATGCGAGTGATCCGAACGTCTGCATGCATTCTGTCATGCTGCGGATGAATTATTATCTCTGTATGAGTATTATTCATCAGGCGAGTAGTAGGTGTAAAGCGTGGCAAACGTCCACCGCCAGCACCACCCCTGGCACAACCAGCTACACCACTTGTGGTGGTCATCCTGGCAGCGGCAGTGGTTTGCTGGTAGACGGCATAAGTTCCTCTCTAACCCTCTCCGTGGAAGCCTCCCGCTCAACACTCTGCTACCTTGAAAGCGCCGAGCACGTACTCGTCGACGGCGTATTCTGGACACTAATCTTCTACCCGATGAGTGCGCTTTTGACGATATTCTGCAGCATTCTGTGCAATCCGCTTGATGAGCGCAGTGCGGATGATATGGGATTGCTCAGGGTGGCGACTGTGATGATGAGAAGAGTTTTTATGCGCAAGTTGCCGCAGAATGAGGTGGTGCATTTTAAGGTTGTTGCGGAGTTTGTGGTTGAGTTGAAGAGGTTGGCGGAGTGTGCTATTGAGAAGGCTTGGAGGGAGAGGGAGAGGGAGGGTGGGAGCAACTTGAATGGAGGTGGGAGAGGAGGGGGGTAGGGATTTGCTAGATGGTTGCTTTTGCTTAATGCTAATAGAAGGTAATGGTAATGATAGAGGTGTTTTTTGATATGCCATTCTGAAGTTGTTAGTAGTAGTGGTGGTGGTGGTACTAGTAGTTAGATGAATATGTATACCAAACATGAATTAATACACCTAACTTAAACTTGAAACGGAAGCGGAAACAGAAACAGGGATATCATAATACCAGAAAATGAAAAACAAAGCAAACAAGAACATCCCGATCCTCCAACAGTCTGCGGTAAACATACTAGTACTCTAGTATATACCGCGTCCCCATATCACGATACTAGGTATCACCTGTACCCCATACATACACCCTATACCTACACCCCGGTATATGGCATGCTGTATGCTGTACATGGTATTCACATAACAGTGCAAATACAACAATCGCACTCCTCATCCCCACAATCACATCCGAAACAAGGCTTGGATACTGGCTTGATTGGTTTGGTAATGGATGATGAGATGGAGGGGGGCATTTTGGCAGCTGTGCTCTAGCCGTGCTGTAGGTTGGTGGTGGTAGATAGCTGGCTGGCTGGGCTCTCGGGGGAAGTAGATAGTGGGTAGTAGGTATTAGGCTGGTAGGTCTAGAAGTAGTTGTACAAAAGTTAGCATAGCAGACTAGGTGGGGGTATCAGTACATGGATATACATACCCGGGTACCTAAATCGCAGCACTGAGGAGAGTAGGATAGGGATAAGGATAAACTGATGAACCCGAATAAAGGGAGTTGAAGAAATGAATGGGGTAAAAGAAATTAAATCATAAATGATAAAAGTAGGCCCGGGTCAGCCCTACACCAAACCCTGAGGACGGCCAGGCAGCCATTTATTTGGGCCCACTATGTACTTTAGTATACTAGTGGAGTATAGTGCATCTGCACAGGTTTGGAAGTTTGGGGAGAAAGCCAAGCATAAAATAATAAAATAGAGAATGGTCTACAAGAGAATGATGTAATATGATACTACCCTAAGTAAACCCTAGGAGTAGATATGTTGAGATAGTGCTGGCATAGTTAGGGTAAGGTACAACTTCATCCCACTACACCGTACTACCCTACTCCTCTCCTCTCCAGCGTACAGTACAACACAATCATAATTACTGCTGTCTACTACACTGTGTCTGCTCATATACAACAACTTTTATTCATCACGCGGAAACCGCTGAGACGGGGTATCGTCTAACTCATCAAATCTATCCATAAACATAAAAAGGTCATAAAAGAATCATAAATAGCCAGCCCTCCACTCAGCCCGGGAGCACCTTTCACATCACCTGGCCAGCTCGCTCACTCAGTGCACCTACAACTGCTCAACCCAAGGCGCAGCACCGGCCTGCATCTGATTCAACCACTTAACAAGCTCAATCAACTCAGCGCGGCGTTCATCCTCAAGCTGATCCTCATCACCAGTAAGAACAGCCTGGAAAACGGGCAGCAGCTGAGGAGTAAGCTCGCGAATAGTCTGATCCTCCCACTTATACATCTGGCAAATCATGCGGTAAAGGGGCTCGTTCTCCTCGTAGTCATTCTTCAGCGGCAGGATGCCGACCAGAACAGGGAGAACGTCCTTGGTAGGGACGTTCTCGCGGGAGCGCAGGATCATGCGGCTAACGCAGCCGGTAGCGTTATCCTGCAGCCGGGACACGTTCATGGAAAGGCAGGCCTCCAACCGAGACAGAATGGTGGGATACTCCTTAATCAGCTCGTCAGAACCGGAGTGCTCAACGAGACGGCCAACAGCGTAAGCGGCATTAGAGCGAGTCTGGGGATCCTCATCGTTAAGACGGTGCAGAAGCAACTTGAGGAAAGTACCAGTGAAAGGCGTAACAGCAGCGCCCATGCCATTGATACACTCAGCCAGAACACCGACGGAGGTAGCGCGCTCAAGCGCCTCACCAGACGAAGCGTAGCGGAGGATAGTCTTCTCGAAGACCTTCCAGAGCTCAGCGAAGCTGGAGCCCAGGGCAGCGGCCATGCCGGAGACGACGTCGAGGGCGGTGTCGACGACGACCCAGTCGAATTCGGAGGTCTCCTCGCCTGCTTCGGCGGTTTCTTCCTCGGGGCCGAATTCGAGTTGGCAGGGGTGTTGCTTGGTGATGATGTCGGTTACCATTTGGATTATGTTGTGCAGCATGGTTTCGTCAGCGATTAGGGCGGGACCGCAGAAGCGGAGGTTTTCGGCCATGTTGCGGTTGATGTCGGCGACGGTGGCACTGTGGATCAGTGGTTAGTATGACTTGATCCGGGAGGCAGTGAAGTAAAGTCAAGTAAAGCAAGGCAGTAGTGTGGGTATTTCAGATATTAGATCGCCGTTCGCATCAATCACGCTTTTTGCGCGTCAAAGTGAGCTGGGTTAAGCGGAAAAATCATCATGTAATGTGCAGCGGGTGCACCGAATGAATGGGGGTATCAAAGCAAAAGTAAAAGCAAAAGCAATGCTGCACTCACCGATCATCTTCCTCAGTCCACATCTTAACAGTAGCAGTCATGAGGATCTCGCCGAACTTCTTCACCTCCTTAGCAGGCTGAACCTGCAAAGGCAAACCAGGCTGCCACTTCTCCATCTGGCCACTCTCCTCAGCAATGTTGAAAAGCATAGCATAAGAGCGGTGCAGGGTGCTGATAGTGCTCTTGCGAACACCTTCATAAGGATGCTCAGCCAAGGGCATAACCTGCTCAATGGTCTTCTCGAAGTAAGGCAGGAAAGCGCTGCGGGTGTGGGTGATCAAATCACCGATCACCTCGACGGCAATCTCCTTCTCCAGAGACAGAGGAGTGGTAGCGGTGATATCATCCCAAGCATCCTCGTCATCTTCGATATCGACGTCCTCGATCTCGCCATCGAGGTCATCGTCATCATCAGCAGAGGCAACCTTGACCTTACGTCCGGCAACGGTGACCTCCTGGCCAACGAGGTCCTTGGCGGCATCGCCGAGCTCGACTTCCAGGTCAGTCTCGTCTTGCTCGATGCAGTCGAAGAGACCCTTGACAACGCCGTCCAGGAAGGGAGAGAAGTTCTCGCCATACACCTTGGCCATGGCACCCCAGAAGATGTAGGTGCTCTCCTTGAGACGGGAGTGGCCGAGGTGGAGGGCCTCCTCGGTAGCGCGCATCAGAGGCTCGACGTAAGGCTGGTAACGCTCAGGACCGGCAGCAGCAGCCATCTCACCCATAGCGTCAGTGACACTGGCGCGCAGGTCGAGCTCCTCCTCGCTGTCCTTGACGGTAGCGAACTCCTGCAGGAGGTGCATGGACTCGTCAAAGAAGGACAGGAAGGAGTCGCCAGCAGAAGAGGCCAGGGAGCCAAGAGCACCGGCAGCAAGAGACTTGATCTTGAAGTCGGGGTGCTTGAACAGGTTGTGCAGGATGGGGACCAGCTCAGCCTGGTAAGGGGCGACGTCCTTCTCATCAAGACCGTCGACAACGGCGTCAATGGCACTGATACCAGCCTTCATGATGTCCATGGTAGGACCGTCCTCCTCACCCTTGTACTCGGCCATAGCGCTGGCCAGGTTCTTGAAGAGCAGGGGCATCAGACGCTCGTGCTCCTGGCTGAGATCCTCGGCGAGGTCGTCGGCCAAACGGGCAACGGCGTGCAGGGAGGCCTGGCGGACCTTGGACTCGGGGTCAGCAAGGAGCTGCAGGACCATGGGGAAGATCTCGTGCATCTGGGTGCTGATGAAGTCGGGGGCACCCTCGACGCACATGCCCAGGGCCATGATACCGGCACGACGGTAGTTGGGGTCGTTGTTGTTGAAATACTGGCCCAGGGTCTGGAGGAGGGGAACGACAACCTGGCTGGGGGGCAGGCTCTGAGCGAGCATGTCCAGAAGACCCAGAGCGGAGCGAGCAGGGGTGATCTCGTCGTCGATGGGGGCATCGTCCAGCTCGGTGACGATGTGGAGAGCAGTGCGGGTGAGCTGCTCACCAACACGCATACCCTGCATCTTGAGCTTGCGGTACTGCACGGCCTGCATCAGGAAGCTGATGGCCTGGGTACGGGTATCCTCGTCGATGTCGGTGTTGGCGGAGATCTCGTTCATCAGGACGACCAGGTCCTTCAGGTGAACGGTGAGGAGGGCAGGGTCGCAGCCGAGCAGAGTCTGGAAGACCTCGAAGGCCTGCATGATGCGGTCATCGTCACCCTGAGAGATGGCGTCCTTCAGGACGGCCACCATGGAGGGGACAAGCTCCTGGAAAGCCTTGACGGGGGCCTCGTCCTCCTCTGAGTCGAGGTGCATGGCCAGCTTGCTCAGGGCAAGCAGAGTGTTGATGCGGACCTCGGCGCTCTCGGGGTCCTGGATAGTCTTGCCGAAGAGCTTGAAAAGATCGGCAAACTTCTCCTCGAATCCCTCACCCAGAGTCTCCAGAATGGTGAACAGAATATAGATGGAGACGGCACGCTCATCCTGGTTACCACCGTCGGCAGCACGGAGAAGTAGGTTGGGCAGATCGGCCCATTCGCCATCCTCGAGATCGATCTTGGCCACGGCCGAGATGATACGAGCAATGGAGTGGCGAACCAGAGAAGAGCTGTCGCTCATGGAAGAGCGAAGCAGCTGATCCCGGACCTGGGGCTTCTGGTCGGCGGCAACCTTGACCCAGTGCTTGCTGACATTACCGCGAGCTTCGACGGCGGCCAGTTGACGGAGGTGAGCATCCTCGTGGCCGGTAGCGATCTGGATGAGGAAGACGAAGGATTGGGGTTGGGAGTAGAACTCTTTTTGCAGGATGCCAGTGGCTTCCTTGACATTTCCCTTAGAGGCTGGAGAAAGCAAGGGTTAGCAGTGGAGGGCAGTGGAGTAGCAGTACATACGGTCAAGGACAACCTGCAATTGCTGCAGGAATCGCTGCTGATCCATGATAGATCAAATATGTGAATAGTAACTTTTTAAAAAATCTTCTTCCTGCTTGCACAGCAGATAGTGTGAAGAATGTCCCGGCCCTCGCTGATGACAGAAACGAGGCGAGAGGGACAGAGCAGTCTGTCAAAGACAAACAGCTCAGTTATGGTAGAGATGGGGGTATCAAGACAATAAGGAAAAGAAGAAGAAAAAAAAAAAGGAGAGGATGGTGGGGGGAAGAGGGGAGAAGAAGAGGAAGAGGGAAGTATTTGAGGGAGAAAAAAAAAAAAGAGGGAGGGATTTGTGCCCAATCGAGTTAGTGGCGGGTCCTGCAAAAATTTATTGCGGAACAACAAAGTGTGGGACGTGATGGGACGCGTTAAGGTGGTAAATAATAGAATAATAGGGGTAGAATAGTAATAGTAATGGTAATTGTAATAGTAATGGTTACATTGTTTGATTTATGCTGCAGTGGTTTTTACTATTCTGTTGTACTGGTAGTGGTGGGCTACTTTATATGTACTCTGCAGGCACTATAAGGAGAGGAACACAAGAGGAATACGAGATTGATCCAGGTAACCAGTGATTCAGATTCAGATTCAGATTCAGTTCATACCCGAACCAATTCATATGCATGGCCGAGACGTAGATAGGTAGATAAAGAAAGAGAAACATGTAACCCGACTCCGTTAACTCCTCCCTGTATAACCCATCCAATGGAGCAGTAAGTAGGAGCAGACTCAGCAGAACACCTGGCGTGCACCTGGCAGCACCTGGAATAACCTGGCATAAAACGCACACAAAGGCAAAGCACAAGACAAACACAAAGAAACCGCGGCAGTGACAGCGGCAAATCAATATTCATCAGAGTCATATTCGTCATCGACCAGCAATGACCGATATCCCCGAGAAGCAAGATTAGCCTCCAGCCCACCCTCCGACGCGGGATCGAAATATCCTAACGAGAACAGTTAGCAAAGAACCAGCTCAGATCAGATCAGATCAGATCAGTCTCAGGGAGAAACAAACCTCCACCACCAAAGTAACTCAACGCAACCGGCAAGAAAATCAAAGCATGCGTAGCAGCAAAAACCACCAGCGCCAACCAAACCCGGAAGTAATAAATCTCAAAGATCTTACTCCTCGTAAACGCAAGCACACAAACACCAAGCAACTTCGTAACCGTAATCCCACTAAACACACTACCCCCCACATTAACCAAAGCAGTCCAAGCCCGCGCATCCTTCCCGCGGAACCGGGTAGGCGCCTTCTCCAGCAGCGTAGGCGAAGGAAACATAAACGCCCGCGCAATATGCGCGCAGAATTCCACCGCGATACCAACGCAAATTACCAGATTCACCAGCGAGACGGCATTCAGCGAGACGCCCGCCACAGCCATTGTACCGATGATATCGACAACTGTCATGACGACTGTTGTCGTGACGACGGCGCCGGTAGCGATGGAGCCGAGGATGGACGAGGTCAGGACGAAGATTATGGCTACCGCTGAGCCGAGGAGGGTTCCTGTTAACTGGACGATGGAGAGGTATTGGTCGAAGAAGATGTAGAATTTGGAATAGGGGAAGATGTCGATGTTGTGCGTGGTGGAGATGTCGTCTGCGATTCGGCGAGCTGCTTGGTATGCCTGGATGAAGTCGTCTTGGCTGCGTAGAGCGGTATGGCTGGTTCGGAAGTGACTGGCGCGAATGGTAGTGTCTTGGTCGTCGATGACGACGGCGTTACTGTACGGTGCCTTGCCGCCGAGAGGGCAGGAGGCGTCGGTGGGTGCTTCGATCCATTTCTCTGCGTAGTGGATGAATTCAGGGCCCGTTGGCATGCCGTGTAGAGTGAGGTTCCATGGTGGATCGCGGCCGTCAAAGCATAGCTTGCCGTCTTCGCGGCAGCAGTCTTGCTGTGGGTTGAGCCAGTAGAAGAAATCGTCGATCCAGCTGGCGGCTGATCCGGAGAGATACGATACATTGGGTCGTTTGGATTCTTGCTCCAGCACGAATGGCAGGGAGAATTCCTCGCAGGTGGTGAATCGCCCGCACAGCTGCTGTTGGTGGGATCGTTCGGTCACGTTCACATTGCGAGTTACAAAGTAGACAGGAGGACTGGTGTGGAAATAGTCGTAAAGGTCGTTGAAGTATGGGATCAGGTAGGAATCACTGGGGATCGCGATCCGCTGGTCCAATCCCAACGGTACCTCAGGAATCAAAGCAATGCCTGCTGTCAAAATCCCCAAAAAGATGATGACAACAGCTGCCTTGACTCGGCGGTCCAAAATGAAAGGAGCATATACACGGCGGATAAAGCTCTGCAAAGCGCTTTCCGCTTCATGGTCATCATAGATCTGATCCTCGGATAGTCCAAAGGAATTCGCTTTGCGCACTGTCAGACAAGGGAAGCAGTCCGCACGAAGACTCTCGACTCTTCGCTGGTTCAAGGCAAGGACGGATATAAACACGGTCACTTGTAGAATGGCATTGATGAAGACAGCCCCGGCAGCATACGCGGCGAAGTTCTTTACGGCGGGCATACCGACAAAGACGCCCAGGGCAAAGGCAACGGTCTCAGTCAATGCTGAGAGAAACACGCTTGGTCCGATTCTCCCCACAGCACGGGCTACACGCTCATCGATTTCTTCATCGGGGTAGCTGAAGTTCACGCGCTCGAATTCATGCACGATCAAGAAGATGTTGTCGACGCCGACGGCCAGGACCAGGAATGGGATGACTTCGGCGATGATCAGGGTTGCTCGTATACCCAAAGCCGAGAACAAACCCACGGAGGCAGACACAGACATTAACACGATCACAATTCCGACGATGCCCAAAGTGAACTTGGACTGGACCAGAGCATTGGCGGGATTCTGCAGGAGAGATCGCCAGGTCACCGTGACCGATCCCAGGGCGAGAGATGCATACAGGAACATGATCACATAGCTGATGACCACGATCTTTGCATCTGTGTTAGTGGACTTGTTCAACTCCTGCTCCAGGCTGATTTCCGCATTAAAGGAGACCCGCAGTCCACGTTCAACCGCTTCTTCCTGAACCACATCGAAGACACGCCGGAAGCTGTTCTCCCAGTCAATCGCCTGCTCCTCGCCTGCACTTCCTTGGTCGTGATTATTGACCACCCAGGTGACGATCAAGGCCTGAGCGTCCAGAACATCGCCTGTGTCATCGTATCCTCCCAATACCATCTCTGGCTTCAGGGGCTGGTGGAAGTCTGGGAGACAGCTCACATCACCAGGGGATTCGGTGCAATGGCGTAGACGATCCTGCCAGGTATCGGGGTCCAGATTGAAGACCGAGCCGCCGAAGTAGCCGGTGAGGGATTGAACGACACAGGCATCGCCAGTAGGTTTGAAACAGACATCGTCCAGGTTCAGGCCAAGATCGAGAGAGATCATTCGGCGCACGCGGGACTCAACATCAAACCACCATACGAGCGTGTCATAATCCAGGACCGGGCCAGACTCGTTGACCAGGAACGCCTGTTCGGCCCGGTAGAATGGACCAAAGTTGTCGTCGAAGTAGGCCTTCTCTTGTGCGGCCGCGGAGGATGGACTCACCCAGAGACGGACCGGGTCAGTCTCTACGGTGAATCGCAGCCAGCCCAGGCTAAGCAGAACCACGACCAACAGGCTGGATGCGATGGTGATGCCCGGAAACCGTGCAGACACTCCACCAATGCGATGAAACAAGGTCGACAGGAGGGAATTGAGCGGATAGACACCCTGGGGCTGCTCCAAATATCCACCACCATCGGCGATTTCACCTTCATCCTCGTCGTCACTCGGGGCAGGGTCTTGAAGAAGACGAACACGTTCGGGCTTGCGCAATCGGCGCTCTTTGAAAGTGACGTAGCTGGCAAGACTCATGACGAGTAGCAGGAATACAGAGTAGATGATAATCACAGCAAAGGACAAACAGGGCAGTAGTCCAACATGGCAGATCTGTTCGGTTGACACGGCAGGTAACTGGGGACAAACATCTGGACAGTCGACGCAAGAGCAGCGGTAAGCCTCGTCGGGGTCATTACAAGCCTTGGGGTGAATCGACAAGGCCTTCATGCCTTGGTCATCACTGGGGGGCTCGGTGCGATAATTGATCTGGAACGGACTGCCCAGGAGCTTCTTATCGCCCAAGAACTTCATGAACTGCTCGTAATTCTTCGCACCGCCACCGATAAAATCGATCGCCTTGCCGCCGGACGCGCCATTCTTCACATTCTTGCAGCTATCGAAAAACCCGCTTTGGTATTCCTCGGACCAGAGGTTGTCCAGCTCGGTAACGAGTGTCTTGCCCGAGCTATTTTCCTCTGTTTGCGTGACATTGACGAAGAGCGACTGGTCGGGGGAGCAGGTAAATGTACAAAAGATGTTGAAGAAGTTATCTCGGCAGGCTGGACAGGAGGAAATGATTCCTTCTGCTAGTTTGAGGTTGGAGGATAGCGCATCAATCTAATCCGTTAATTAGCTGAGGCCGTGTAAAGGCATGTGTACACACGCGATGATTCTAACTCACCTGCTCCTCAAGACAACAAACCGGACCACTCTCCCATTTCGGCCCACAAAGGTCAACAAGCTTCCGTCGCGCAGCTTCCTCAGGTTCCCTCGCTAGTCCATTATCAGGACAGGGCAGCTCCCCACCAAAGATAGACTGTTTCCCACATTGACCGCGTATGGCACATCGACCTTCCTCGTGGATCTTCGTTTCACCTTGTGCGGCGACGAGCGTCGATTGCGAAAGTAAGGCAAGGGAGGCTAGTCCCGCGACGAGGCCTAATTTGCGCATGGCGGGGATTGGTGGAGATGAGAGCAGGTAAAATCAGGGAGGTTCCTGACCGGGGGGGTCTTGGTCTTCTTTATGTATATTGGATGTTGTTGGTTCTCCGGCGGTCGACTATGCGCTAGTGGGGATGTGCATGTGCAGGTGCATGTGAAGGACGGGATAGGGTGTGAAGTGGCGCAATCAGTGAGAGTAGAGTAGACGGGACGCAAGGAGACAAGAGTAGTGTTAGAAGGTCCGACTTCAAGTCGGAGTGTGAGGAGTGGAGAGTAGAGCAGAGCAGAGCAAGCAAGATCATGACATGACGTGGACGGGGACGGGAGGCGGAGAGAAAAGCGGGTCCGCTTTGGTTCAGTTGGGTCTGCAATAGTTGGGTAGTACAGCATACAGTTGGGTATAGTATAATATAGTATAGTATAGTATAGTATGATTGCTGTTTAATGTCTTGTTTGTCTCTAAATTACTTGATTCAAGTTGGTTTTGATTTTAATTCATGAGTAACAGTAACTTGAATGTTGGCAGTGTGGCTTGGATCCCGCTCTGTAGTTAAGATAGACCTCGGGAACTACGATATATATATATATTCAGACATACTGTACAGTGTATATTACTACCTAGTAGCACATCATTAATCAAATACATTTTAGATTGTATTTTCCTAGCTAATTAATCCTAGCTGATTACTGATTATCCTATATGGCTGCTAGGAATCATGATCGCTGATGACCGCACCGGGTACTTTTATGAACATAACGCCGGGCAGAGATACATCCAACAGAATGTCTGCGTCGCCGATCCAGTTAGCGATCAGGACGCACGAAGGGAGAGAGAGAGAAAGAGAAAAAGAAAGGGGAAGATGTGTCCGAAGAAAGGGAATATCGTAAATGTTCAACATAACCATCGACGCCACCACAGCGTCTAGTAGCCCTCATCATCAGCCTGCTGATAGATATGGCGCGTCCGTGTCGGGTCCTTGCGCATCGTCTGTCCAGACCCAGTGAATCCCACTAGAGATCTCAATCAGCATATTGTCATCCATTATCGCTGCAACAGGGGTATACTGAAATGAGACGAAACCTACCTCGAGCGTTAACACCCTCACCCGTGCGGAACATACTATCCTTCTTCCCAAACTTGCCCTTCCCCTTAGTCTTCGCCGCAAAATCCTTCCACTTATTCTTGCCCTCCTCCAACTCCTTCGTAGCCTTAACTTTCCGCGGCACCTTAGCCGGACGCGCTGCCCCATCACCAGCCTTGGGGGGCTCATTGCGGGCCTGGGTGGCTAGTGCAGGGTTGATATCAGCGGCGGCTGAGATCACGTTGGATGGCGCGGGCGAGGGGGACGCCAAACTGCCTGAAGGTGCATCAGCCTTGCGCTTGCGAGTGTCATTTCCCTGGACGGGGCGGATGTCCTTGGAAGTCAGATTCTCCACGGTGGCGTAGGACTTGAATGAAACCAGGTAGACGGGGTTGCTGGAGGAGCCGGTGATGGAGGTGATGCGGGCGGGATAGAAGGCTCCGTCGCCGGAGATCCAGCGGGCGATCACGTTGTCGTTGACGGCGTAGGAGGCCGGGGGAGCAGAAGCAGCCTCGTCTCGGTGATCTGTTGTCGGCTTCGGTTTCGATGCAGGGTGTTCCTTTTTCCATGAGTCTCGAGAGGATGGTGCTGGTTGGGGGACGGGTGTGGCGGGTTTCAGCTCGGCGATGGAAGTTTCGGTGAGGTTTATGAGTTCTTCGAGTTCAGTTTGGAGACTCTGCAGTTCCGTGTTATCGGGTTCTACCTGCAAGCTTGACTGGACGGTTTCAAGCTGGACGAGATGTTAGTGACTGCGCAAGATTGGGCAGGGAAGATGGGATTTACCTGAAGCTTGAATTCCTTGACCTCGGCCTCCAGGGCGGCGACGTCTGACATTGTGGTGGGGTAGGGGAGGGGGAGATAGTAGAAAAGGGAAAGAAATTAGAAGAGCAAAAAAGAGGGCGGGGAGTGGGAGTAGCGGGGGAGATGGGATGAGCAGATGAGTTGATAGGAATGGTCGGTATCGTAGGGTACCCTATAATACTCATGCGGAAGCCGTTAAGTTTATGAAGTCACGTGACTAGAATCGTATACCATATAGTGAGACTAACTACTATGATATAGGATACTTATAATAAAATATTAAAAAAAGTCTATATTTTCAGTAGAAATTGACGTTCTACCTAGGCCCTTACACCACTGCCCTCCCAAAAAATTGAGCCTCCAGCCGGATGAACCAGCGGTCTTGTCATTACAAGAAGAGTTAGAAGAGAAGGAAGGAGCCACTTAGATATGGCGGGCAGTCGATAGGGGACACCCCCGGACTGGACTAGGGTAGATACTAGTGATACTGTAAGTGCTAGTAGTCAATTAGATAGTTTAATTAAGAGCCTTTGTATTATTGTAGTACTATAGTGTAAGCGATACCTATGTTACTGTAGAGCCGCCTGGAGTAGCGGCGAGACTCCGAGTCGGATCAGATAGCAAAAGTACGGGTGGCTGTGTAGTATACATACTACATAGAATGTATGTACCAGTACTTCTAGAATGCAGTGTATTGCTGAGTACTACAAGTACCAGAAGTACCTTAGATCTGCGAGGTCGGAGGTCGGGGTCGGAGATAGAGTGGAAACGTCACTCGCCACTGCAGACGACCCACCGTAGTATATGTCAGTATATATCTCATAGTGTGTAGAGATATCGAGTATACTATATATGTATATATATATATATATATATATTAAGTATATAGTATATAGCATATTCTATACTATACTATATATACAATGCTAGTACACTGCTAGTACATTGTAGTCTGTATGACTCACAGAACGCTATCGAAACTCTTCCGGGCTGATTTCTAAGCAGTCAGACATTCCCCGCTGTGCCCCGCTCTGATTGGCCGCCGATCACCTGCCCGGTCGAATTGGCCTGAACTGGCCACTCACTTTCACCCTCACCTCCCATTGACCATTCACTTCCCTCAAGTCGTCCTCAGTTCTTCTTGTTTCGACCAAAGCCACTTAATACGAGTCCATCCCATTCTGGCCTAGCCCCTCTGCCCTTGACCGCGGTGACCCGTTAGCCTCAGGCCCCGCCACGATCTCATCTCTTTTTTCCCCTCCCAATACCACCGTGACCTCATCTAGGCTCCTACCTGCTCCCATCACAGCCTTGCTGCCTTCTTCCCCTGATACTCCATTGATCTCCGTTCTGGGGTCCCCCAGAACACTCATCGCCAACTCTCTTTAATCATTGTGTGGGCGAAACGCCCAGTCGACCCATTCCGCTTCGCAACTGGCCGATCAGACCACAGTACGGCCTTGCAATCCCCTCCACCTACCATGAGTGAATACGAAAACTTCTACCAGCAGCCCGGGATGTACCTTTCCCCGGGCCAGCAAGATCTGCTCCTCGCCGCCCTCTCTTCCAACAACCCTCAACGCAATCTAAACCATACCCCGCAGATCAAGCCAGATCACAGCCCCGATCAATCCTCCTCGAATGGCCGCAGTGCCCCTCCCTCTGGAGGTCTCGACAGTGCCCAGTTCAATGGTCTTGACTTCGGGGAGAATGAAAGCCCCTTCCTCGACTTCAACCCGGACGTTGATTTTGAGTTCCCCTCGGGTGATCTGATTGGGGATCTCCCTGGGGGCGAGTATGAACTCGGCGAGAAGCGGAAGTCGATGGATGGCAAGTCCGAGGCCGAGGAAGAGACGGGCAAGAAGCGACGGGAAAGCGAGGCGAAGAAGCCGGGTCGGAAGCCGTTGACATCAGAGCCTACTACCGTATGTCTCTCAGCAGTTCCCTAGGCCAGGCCAGTACTAATATATAAAACAGAAGCGCAAGGCACAGAACCGTGCTGCACAGAGAGCATTCCGAGAGCGCAAGGAGAAGCATCTCAAAGACTTGGAAACAAAAGTAGAGGAGCTGCAGAAGAACTCGGACACGGCTAACCAAGAGAATGGCCTACTTCGAGCCCAAGTCGAGCGTCTCCAGGTTGAACTGCGCGAATACCGAAAGCGTCTCTCCTGGATGACCAGTGGTAGCAGTGGCCTCTCGGCCATGAGTGCCATCCCCGCCGCCCACTCCAAGGGAGCCTACGGCCTGCAGAACAACGAGTTCTTATTCGATTTCCCTAAGTTTGGTGACCTGCCCGGTTCCCATCTTTTCAACGGCCAAGGCAATAAGAACGACCAGTCCAAGGCCAAAGCCAAGGAAAATCTGCCCCGCGCTCCGGGCGTTCTGAACCGTGAAAACGAAAGTACCCCAAGTGTTTCTAGCAAGTCCAACGCCAGCACTCCTACGAATGCCTCCGCCTCCAAGTCAAGTCCCTGGTCACATGGCACGCCTGCCACAACAGCCTCGGCCAAAACCCCTTACAATAATCTTAAATCTTCTGCACCTACTCACGACACATCGACCTCGGATTCACCGTCCTCCTCGTCAGATTCGCACCAGAGCCAGCTGCTCTCTTCCAATGGCACATCCCCCGAGCCGAGTCTTAATTCCCCACCCGAGAACAAACCAAATGAATCCGGTGCAAACACCTGCAGTATCCACGGATCAATCAATGGCGAACAATCCTTCTGTGCTCAACTCGGCATGGCCTGTGGAAACATCAACAACCCCATCCCAGCCGCCCAAAAGGCCAAGTCCAACAGTGTTTCAAGCGAACCGCCCGCTCCTGTTGACGATTACGGATTGGACTGGTTGACCCAGCAGAACGGCGGCCAATTCGACCCAGTACTATTTGGTGACTGGCGCGAACCCCAAGACGCCGTCCTCTCCCAGGACTTCGGCTCCTTCTTCAACGACGCTTTCCCCTTGCCCGACTTGGGCAGCCCGTCTCACAACTTGACCGAAGCGTCAACAGCCCAGCAGCAGCAGCCTAAGAAAGATCTTTCCAAGATCGACTCCAAGTTTGAGGAAGAGGTTGTTCCGGGCGAAGACAAGACGCAAATGCTATCTTGTAATAAGATCTGGTATGTCCTACCTCCATTTACCCCCACAATACCTCAGGTGTTCTGTTCTAACAACGATTCCAGGGATCGTCTCCAATCAATGGAGAAATTCCGCAACGGTGAAATCGACGTCGATAATCTCTGCTCGGAGCTACGCACTAAAGCCCGCTGCTCCGAAGGTGGCGTCGTCGTCAATCAGAAAGATGTCGACGATATCATGGGTCGCGCTAAATAATTTCCCCCCGGGAACCCGGCCACGCGATTGCGATTGGATTATCCCTAACGAAACTCACGTTTGATCAATCTGTACACGTTACATAACATACCCATCTGTCATTTGTCATTTGAAAGGGCGTCATAATACAAGGAAAATAGGAGGATATGAAATTGTTGGCGAATTCCTGTTTATTTTTGCCTGGAGGCATTTTGATTTTTCCATCTTTCTTTCCTTTGATCTTCGGATCTTCAGATCTTTCCTTTTCTTTTCTCCTTGGATCCTCGGATCTTTCTTTCTTTCGTGTGGATCCTCGGATCTTTCTTTCTTTCGTGTAGTCTTTTACCTTGACACTGGCGAACACGCACGCGATGCTTGGCGCACTGGAATGGTTCTGGTTGGCGTGAGATTATGTACAATGATCCTTTCATTCTTGAACATCCAGTATTCAGTCCAGTAGTATCCAGTAGTGTACCCCTAAATCTAGCGGAAGTAATACCTTACCTACAATATCTATCTGATATCTATTGATCAGGGCTATATTCTGATACACCTAGACCCGGGTATGCTACACTACACTATAGCTCAAACAAGACACAGCTTCGGCTCAGGGTATCGATGTCACAGGAACTAAAGTACAAAGAAAAGGGGGTAATTAATTTTTTGTTAATTTTCTTTCACCCACTCTTGCGTGTAGCAAAACCACGCACGGAATCGGGCCTCGTACTCGTTTCCGTCGAGTCTTTTCGTGTACTCCATCTGAACCTCTTCAAGAACTCTCTTTCTTAGAAGGACAGATCAGATTGGACTGAACATCAGGGTAAAGCACATTCATCTCGCTAAACGGACATGGGATGGGGATGGGGGAATTGGGGGGGAATGAATTTGGTTTCACGGGAATTGTGAAAGGTGACAGGTGAAGGCGAAGAGGTACGAAATTAGAATAGTTCGCAAAAAGGAATCGGCGAATATGAGATGAACGTGTGGAGCGTAGGAAAACAGTGATCGATGGGATTGTGATCACGCGAAAGTAATAAGAGAAACGCGCAGAGAGAATCAAAATGCGGGTCGGCTCCGGCCTCGGCTGACCCCTTTAAGCATCGCCAGAAGGTGCGGGCTTATCGCCCGAAGGAGTAGATGAAGGGGCAGGAGAGTCATTCGATCCGGCACCACCCTTGAAACCACCACGACCTCCGCGGCCTCCACGGCCACGACCCCGGTCACCACGACCGCGGCCACTGAATCCACCCCGGCGGCCGCCTTCGCTGTCACTAGCAGACTGGTATCCGCGCGAGCCGGCGTTAGATCCACCCCGGCTGCTGGCTTGCCAGGTTCCAGCGTTACCCTGACCGCGGCTGCGGTCCTCAAAGAACTTGAAGTTGGGCTTGCGAGGTTGACCGGCGACGATGGGACTGGGCTTCTTGTGCTCGATGGGTTGGCGGTCCAAAGCGGCCTTGGCATCTTCCACCGTCGGGAACGTCACGACGTGGTTGAATTTGCCGTATTTCTCAATCTTGATGAGCTTGGCTTGGTCCTCTTCCGGAAGGAGGTCACGCACGGCTTGCTCGTTGTCAACGTTAGAAACGAACAGACCGTTGCTGGGCTTCTTCTCGCCGCGAGGAGCGGGCGACTCGCTGGTCTTCTCGGGCTGACCGGTGCCGTTAGTATCAGCCTTCTCTTCGGCAGACTGCGTAGAAGCAGCAGCTGGCTGAGGGCTGGCAGCCTTGGGAATGACGGGGACAGGGGAGCCTCGAGCGGGCTGGCCCTTGGCTTGGCCTTGTTGACCAGGAGCAGGGGCACCACGAGCAGCAGGAGGAGCCTGGCCGAATTGAGGAGTCGAAGCAGTGGGGCGACCACCAGCACCGGTAGGCGCAGGAGAAGCAGTGGTGGCAGGCAGGCCGCTCGCAACAGGAGCACCGGCGGCGACGGGCTTGCCGCTGCGGTGGGCAAAGTTGAAACCTTGAGCCCGCATCTCCGTGGCAATACGTCCTCCCTCGATCTCTAGCACCAGGTAACCGAAAGCAGCATCCGCCAGGTTAAAGTTCCACATGTTCTTGAAGGCGCTCTCATCCACTTGACCAGCAGCGTTGCCGGCGGCGACAGGCCCACCGAAGGGGTTGCCGCCATTGGCGATGGAGGGCATCTTCTGCACCACGTCCAACGCGTTGTCGAGGAGGGTCTTCTGAGCCTCATTGGAAGAGATGGCCGACTCGACCTCACCACGCACGGTCTCCCAGACATCGTTGAACGAGGCCTTGGAGGCAGCGAGTTTGCCCCGGTAGTGGTCCAGAGAGGGGTTGACGGAGAACTCATTATAGGAGGAACCGTAGCGGAAGTGGAGACCGGCAGAGACGGAGAAGTCGGCCTTGAGAGTGACGGAGAGCTGGTTCAGCATGCCTTCACGGGCAGGAGAGGCATGTGTGACGAAAATGCGGGTCTCGGATGGATCGTAGACTCGGTTCGCGGTATCGATCAACTCTCCCATCTGCAATAGGGTGGTCCACATGGTACCCTGACCACCAGCAATTGTCGTCTTGCCCTCACCATTATCGAACAGCTTGTGCATGACAACGGCACCACCCAATCCCAGGAGGCGCAGCTTCACACCGCCAATGTCCAGCAGTCGCGAGTTGGCCTCATCAATAATGTGCAACTTGTCGACCTTGTACTCGCCGGAGCGGAACTTCTCCAGCACGCGCACATCTTCGCAAGCACCCCACACTGTGTAAACGGGAACGTCGAGAGTGATACGCTTGTCCAGAAGCATGGAAAGCTCGGAGAGGGGTAGCTGGTCGGGGGTGAACCGTTGCTTAATCGATTGCTGGGGAGGAACCTGTGCGATCGTCCTCTTGACATTCTCAGGCAAGAGGGGGGAATATTGGGCGACGTGCTTAAGGGTTCTGCGAGGACAATCAGTGTTAGCTGAGCTCAAATTGGGGTTGGTGATGGTGGTGCTGGTGCCCGGCTGACGCGAGGATCGGGCAGCAAAACAGCAAAACAGCAAACAGCAAGCTTGAAGAGCAATGGGAAATCCGCGTGTATAATCCGACTCACTTGTCTGCAATGCGCTCTAGTGAAGTATCATCGTAGAAACCAAAGTCACCGGTGTGGATGATGTGGTCTGCGCGAGCCTGCTTGGCCAGCTCATTAAGGGACTTCAAGTTTCCTGTAGACGGGGCAATTAGCTCAGCCCGCATCCATATAACTCCAACATATTCCATATAAGATATAACACACCTCGCACGTCCGCAATGCACAAAATCCGAGTTGGTCCATTCTGAATCACTCTGCCATTGTTGGGAAGGAGAGGCGTAGCTCCGGGGGCCGGGCCCGACGGTGTCGCGCCGTTAGAGAGAGGATAGCCTTGGGGACCGAAGTTGTGAGGACGGGGCTGGAGTGAGGAGTCAGTGAGATTGTTCAGAGGATAGAGTAGAGTAGAGCAGAGTATAGCATAGCATAGCAGCTATTCGCGGAATGCTACTGCGGACGCGGGTGCGTGCCACCGAGCATCCCAGCTGGAGCCAAGGGGCCACTTACAGAAGCCATGAGTAAATGAGGATAATAAAGTCGTCGGAAGTAAGTAAAGGACAGGGGATGGAGAAGAAAGAGAAAGAAATGGCCTGGGGAGAGATGGGGGGGGAGGGGGAGTGGGAGTTTGAAGGCAAGAAAGAAGATTGGCGCATCGTTGCTGCTTGAGGTGGGGCTGACTAAGCCTGCCAGGGGTATACAGTGCAGTGCTGAGTATATAGTATAGTTGTGGTTAGTGCTAAGTGAGGGATAAATGGAATGAATATAATAGAATAAAGTGATAAATTAAGTCACAGTTTAAGATGATCCGATCAATTGTGAATAAGATGGACGTGGATGTGGTGGTGGCGGATCTGTATAGTTACATCACTGTGTATACAGATCAACATTGGACGGAACAGGTGTGCTCGGTGCTTACTAGAATAAGTATGTAAATAATGCTGGACAGTATTGAGTCTGACAGAGAATACTTGATCTAGTATTATGGTAATAAGAATACTATACCTCATGTCCAAAGACAATTCAGTTGATATCAACTTGACTATCTAGTTGAACCACACCATGTATACTTCTCGTCTAGTACACTAATATACTATCATGAGCATTCAATCCATTCCTCCTATAGTTTAATATTGCAGCATTTAAGAATAATCAAACATCGAATCACAACATAACAATCCGCCACACTACTGTGCTTTCGGGAATGCTTTCGGCTTCGCTTTCTTTGCCTCATCAGCACTCACTGCTGGTAGCTTGATCTCACTATCTAACCAACGGGGGAAGGGTGTTTCCATCCCTGTAGGAGCTGGCAAATTAATCTTCCCCTTTATATTTCTCTTGGTCAGTGCCATCAACAGTATCGCGTTTATGTTGAGTAACATAAAGGTTCATTATCGATTCCGGAACACTCGCAGTATAATGCGCCTTTCGAATCCATCGACCATCAAGCCTCGGACAGCCGTCGGTTTGAAAGTCGCCATCCCCAATAAGGGTCGGTATTCGGTTCCACTCCCCGATTCTGCGCTTTCGGTAGTCACAAAGAACCACTTCAATCTCGATGACCCTCTGCCAAATAACCTTTTCCTTGTCCGAGAGACAGCCAAGAGGAGCCGCCCCCATGATTTTGATTTTCGGTATATCTGTAGAATTGTCCCGGAAAGGCCCGGCGAGTGTTTTACAATCCCCCTCGTAAATTCTCATGTCCGTTGCGCCGGTGTCATGCAGCATCTCTATCTCCTCCCACCACGAGTACCCTGGAAGACGCAGGGCGGGAGAGTACTGGGATACAGGCTAGCTGATTCAGATTCAGTGGATTGGACTGCGGAATTATGGGATACGCACGCGAACAAAGCATCTATTAGTTGTATCTTCCGGAAAACATTGCATCAGGTAAGCCCCACCCTTATCAGGTCCCATGAACTAGAGCAAAAACTGGAGTTATGTCTTGTAGAGCAGTAGGAGAGTCATGGAGAAAAGACATACCCTTTCAACCCAGAAATCTTTGGTACCAGCATGCAGCTCATTAATAGCTTCGAATTCATCCCAATCAAAAGGCCGGGGTCGAGAAAGTTGGACCCCCTTCGACCAACAGGTAACAAGTCCAGTCCACTCTAGCTCTTCGATCGATAGGCCTCCAAAATGGCCTGCACATTAGACAGCTGCTCGTCTTTATCTTCCTTTGCTAGCTTTTCCTCAAGATCCTTGAGAAGGTGAATTCGTTCAATCACTTTCCAGTGCAGACCCTCAGGCTCACCAATAGCCTTTTTCCTATCATAATCAGTAACCGTGGTTGTATAGGTTCTCATCACGCAGACAGGTTTCGTGTCTGCAAAACTATAAGAACTATACTTACTGCCGATTAGCTTGTGCCGCTTTATACTCTTTCAACCGTCTTTCAAAGATAGAAGGCATGATATTATCCTCAAGTCTCTCCAGACACCGCTTAATCTGGGCATCATAATCACTATAAAAACTCAGCATTTGAAATCCACCCACATGTAAAGAGATATCTCACTCTCGTTCAAGATCAGGTTCATCCGAGGTCCAATCCTTCGGAAGCTTCTTCACATCCGTCAATGTCGGTGGATCATCTTGAGTCCACCTCCATCTCCGCAGCCTCTTAGGCATCGTGTTGAGCGATGGATCAACTCCCTCAATACCCACGTATGACTGATGAAGATCCAAATCATCGACGTTGACCTTTTTCCGAGGCGTCGGGTCGGACAGCCATCCGCGTTCCGACTTCGACTTCCCGCTTGTTCGGGCGGTCTTTTGCTTGAGGCGGGTTAGTGGAGAGGCTTCTCGCTTTCGCTTCAGGTCTCTGCGGATTGTTGTGGTAGAGCCAGGGCGAATGCGAGCACCGCGGGAAGTTTTATCACTCGAGGTCTGATAGTTCGAGGTGGATGTTCGTTGAGTCGATGGGGAGGTGTCTCGATCTGAGTCGCTTGAGCTTGAGCCCGAGCCTGAGCCCGAGCCTGAGATTGAGGACATGTTTGCTGAATTGGAGTTCTGTGATGGAAAGAGGTATGGATGGGTTGAGTGAAACAGGCATGCTACTTTGTTGGATGTAGGTTAAGGGTCGAAATATGAAATATGAAATTTAGAGAAACAAAGAACGTAGAAAATCCTTCCCCTCCCCCGCGAGTACTGTACGTTCTTTGTGTATTTGTCTCCTCGAAGCGTCTATATCCGAGTCCTTTCACTGATGCCCAGTTCTAACAAAAAAGGATCACGTTTCTTTGAAACCTCGTCAACTTTCACTCAAAAAAAGTTCATGCTCAGCACAGCCCCTCGAGTATGTTCAACACTCAAGTAAACACCTGGAGCAGACATGTCAGCTAGAAACAAACAACCCCAGCTACTTGCGAATGAATAAAATAAATGAATAGGGAAAGATATCATTTGCTTAGTGCTATACTATATACATCAATGGATATTTCAAGCCATCAAAGCTCAAGACCATGATCCACAAAGTAGGATTTGTTGTATTTCTCAGGCTTGTCAACAGACAAAGACCTCACAGAAGCCGGACCCTTCAAAGCCAACAGAGCAAAATGGCCCCCAACCGTCGGACGAGCACGGCACAATATCGGAGTCCCCGGTACATTTTCATGGGCAGAGGTAGAGACATAGCGATCAGAGAATGGCCAGTTATGTTTCCCATTCGTCATGAAAGCCCACAAGTCATCGACGAACTCGTCCCGCGTCTTCGTCTCAAATGTAGCAGCCAGCCACATGTTCCAATCGGATTTAGCCCAGTCTTGTCTGTTATCTAGCGGAACACCGTACTCGCCTCGCACGGTCGAATAAAACTCGCTATTAACCCTTATCGCCTCATCCGAAAAAGTGTGCAGACCCAGAAGGACGTCCGGGAACAGATTATACGGAGTCTTCCACGAGTCCGGGTGATCGGGGTATTGGAGGACGAAATGAGTCCGCTCCTCATCTGTGCCCAATCCCTGTTCGAAAAGTAGGGCTGCGTGCTCCTGGCCAATACGCGAGTATCGTTCCACTCCGCTGAGCTCGCCGAATGCCTTTATGCCCACTGCCGCCTTGATAGCCAAGTTAGTCTCATTGGCAAGCGGACCCGCGGCATCATTAGAGGAAAGTTGATTCGCGATATCGATCCCATTATCCACCAAATAGTCAGCGTATTTCTGGAATATATCCATATATGCCCCGCTCCATTCGAAATCGCCCGTGGCGCGGGTATACGCGAGAGCGAGGATCAGCAAGTTTCCACATTCTTCGATGGGCATCGGCTCGGCCTTTTGATCGTCATGCCCGATGGCGTGCGGGTAGTGAGTGCCCAGATCGTGGATGGTATATGGGAGATGCCATCGGCCAGCATCGAGGTAGCGCATTACGGGTTCCATCATTAGGCGAATCCAGTCTGGGTCCAGGACCCAGTAGATCGGGAATGCGGGCATGATCACGTCGATTGTGTTGACGTTGCCGTCGCTGGAAAGTTCCTTGGTGAAGGCTAAGACATCGTCTGTATCGAGTGAGTCGTTTGGAATAGTCAGATCTATCCCACCGTATGCCTGGCGCGTTGATAGAGCCACGATATCCGCATACTTGGGCCCGGCAGTCGCGGTGGCAAAGGCTGCGAGTTCTTTGTCGAGATTTGCGGACTCTTGCAGCGCCTCTTCGTAGTCGTCGAGGAACAATGAGAGTGCTTGGTGCGTGGTAGGGTACTCTGCACGGTAATAGCCAGTATATTCTTCTCCGAGATAATTGATAGCGGCGTCTCGTTCGTAGCCTACGGCGAAATTGATAGATGCGTCGCCGTAGACGGTTCCCAGATCATGGGCTAACGCGGCGACACTCCCGTAGGACCAGGAGAACTCTTTATCAGAGAGATTTCCCTCTTGCGCAAATTGGCCTCGCACCAATTTGGGATCCCCGGTCAGAGCGGACAGGCTGCTGATTTCGGATGGACGAGAAGAGAGGATCGCTTTACCCCACAGAGCCATATCGCTAGCCTCGGCATACTTCGCTGCATCTTCTACCGAGAGCGAATGAATGGCGAGGCCGTCAGCGTGCGTTTCGTAATCGAGGACTGAGCGATCCTCGCGGCCAGTCCATCTTCCATCGATATCGGAGTAGATTTGAATATCACTGCCGTGCCCGGAGACTTTGACAGTTAGATAGCTGAACGGAAGAGACTGTCGTAAATAGTTGGAAGGTGTTACAGGCGAGAAAAAGTCAAGACTGAACCTCACGGAGCCAGCCGTGAGGTCGAAGATGGAGTGTGTTGAGGTGAATTCGGCGCGATGGACTGTCGCAGGGAGAATTTCTTCCTCGTCCAGGTCTGGTACACCCATTAAGCTATATGCCTGGCCATCCACATGTACAATCACGGACCAGCCGAGCTCCTGACCTGCCCAGAACTGGGGTTCGGCGTATGGAAGCTGTTGCACGCGATCGCTGGGCATCCATGCTGATAAGTAAGGGTTGCGAACTGCTAGTGGATATGATGGGGGTAGAACGGGGTGGTGTGTGAGTTGTCCTTGCTGATGACCTTCAAAGAAGGAGAGGATGGAGGTGAAGAGGGATCCCAGTCCCAATGGCGCTTGAAGGTTGAATCGCATGATCTGTGCAATATGGTCGATCTAGGCGCACCGGGCGCTGTGGTCGACTAAACAATGAAAGAAATATGTCGCTAAAAGAGAGATTTTGGAGAGTAGGGTCGAGCAAGGGGGGTATTGAAGATGTTCAAATATGAAACGGAGCAGCGTCAAAAGCGAAACGCGACACTTCCCCCTCGACGCCGCTGATCGTCTTGCTGTGTCGTCATCGAGAGGAGACGCCCTTCATTCTGGCCGATCGTGATGGTCTCGGCGCTTAGTCTAAGCCCAAAAAAGTAAGATGCTCTCCTTGTGGATCCCCGTGGACCAACGATATAGCGAGGAGAGAGTTCCTGCAGCGCCGTGGCGGGGCTCCGCGTAAGACTGCCCCGGGGGTGATGGTGTCAGATACTCTTTGTTTTGGAGAGTGAAGATCATTGTATTGGTTGAGGTGGAATAGGGGTTGACAAATAGCTGTAGTCGCCGTTGTCAGTGCAGAAGAAATAATGCTGCAACATACCTAGGTACGATTCGTTCAAGTTGCATAATGAAACCACAATGAGGTAATAAGCAGACTCGGATACATATATATATATCCGCAGCAAATTGAGTGAGCCCTACAAATCGAGAACTTCCAAGGGTTTGAAGGTAGGAGATAATTCTTGCATTCTATTGAGATAAATCATTTCACATTCACACATTTTACAGCTTAGACTCCTCAATGCGACGCCCAATCTCATCAAAATGAATCTGTTTGCCAGATCGCAGTGCTTCCTGCAAATAAGATCCAATCTCAACCGCCTTAACAGCATTCGTCAACTTCATCGGCAGTGGCGTGTTATCAAGACAAGCCGCCGTAAACTCATTAGCCTCCTGCGTAAAAGCAGGACCGAAACGGCCAATAAAGTTGGGCGGGACCTCGCGAGTAATACCGCCAGAGTGATAGTAATTGACGAAGTTCTTCTGAGGGTTACCGTTGACAGTGAGCTTGCCCTCGGTTCCAATAATCTCAGTAGTGTCCTCCTGTCCGTGTGCCATCATCCGGGTGCAGTAATAGTAAGCAATCTTGCCATTCTGGAACTCGACAATGCCGACCGCATTATCGTAGTCCTTGTGCTTCTTCAGCTCGGGTTGAACGGCTGTGATGCCGTGTGCAGAGATACTCTTGGGAATGGAATCGTCGCCGAAGAACCAGAGAGTCAGGTCGATATCGTGGACGGACATGTCGACAAAGACACCGCCAGACCAGGCGGCGTACTCCACGTAGAAACCGGATGGGTCGAATTTGTCGCATGTTTGACTGCGGATGATGGAGGGGCGACCGATGAGACCCTGTTCGGTCTTTGCGTAGGCGTCGCGGTAGGACTCGTCGAAGCGTCGGGAGAATCCACACATCACCTTGAGGTGAGGCTTCTTCTTGGCTGCCTCAACCACGGCTTTGCACTATCACCCGGTTAATATAAGTCAAGGAGGTTAGGGAAACTGGGGAGGGTAAATCAACGCACTACTTCTACATCGACTGAGAGTGGCTTCTCGCATAGAACGTGGAGGTCCTTTTCGATCGCTTTGATGGCCTCCTCGGCATGAACCGAGGTGGCTGTTCCAATAGCAACTGCCTGTAGACCTGGGTGCTTCAACATCTCATCATAATCGGTGTACAGAGTGACTCCATGAGGCTCAAGGTTGATTCGGCCCCAGGCAATCTCGTTCTGGTCAGGGGTGAAGGCTGCGACAAGTTGGGCACGAGGGGTTCGTTGAAGAAAGTTGATCGCGTGTAACTTTCCGACACGGCCAAGGCCGGCCATTCCAACTTGCAGTCTTTGAACTCCCATTTTGTGTGATGCTTCAAGTTGACTGTGGATTGAAGAGGTAGTTCTCGAGTTGTTGACTCTTGAATCTGGGGGTCATTGCAGGTTTAAATAATTCATCGTGGATGATAATCTGGGGACCTAGAGATGAGTAGACTTGCTTCATACTAACACTCAAGGAAAGTTTTCCCATCTGAATATCTTTGAAGCGTCACGTCGGTGGGTTATCAGACGGAAAGAATTGCCCCTTAACTAAATTTGGCAACTTGGCCCTGTACACTTGACGGTCCACTTTTCCTGGCCCATTATTTTGCCTGGGCACATTATTTCTAGGTCTAAGGTAGATTTAGACCAGTAAACTGTGTGCCCAGTTCTGATTGATCGGTTATCAAAATGTGGAGATCCCCCGCGCTCGGAAAGATTTGCCTTCGCACCTCCCAGGAAATTCTCTCCGCTTTTTTCCCCCACGGAGGAGAAACGAGGCGATTGCCATGGATTTGGTATTTGTGATCTGCGAAGTAAGGCACTGACTGGAAGGCAGGCACATAGGCCTGGTGAACCTGAGGCAGCACTTGCAGAAGTTTTTATCTCTTTGCACTGACCATGGATTGGGGCGCAAGGAGCAGTCGTTTGGTGGTCGTTGAAAAAGCCGATAAATCGATGCAGTTTTCGCGAAAGACTTTAGAGGCGATTACGTGAGAAGCCAGAAATGTATCTTCAGCCCTCTTAGCAAAGCTTGTTGCTCCTACTGAATTCTTTTCTTACCCCCAGGCCCTGAAATTATGGTAAAATATGCTTATCCATACTGTGCAAATATGGATTCAGTAGATGGATTACTTCGAGTGCATGTAAGCTTGATGGCGATGTTAGATTCACCGTAGATAGGCTTTGAGAGATATCAAAAGTACGAGAAAATATCAGTTTTTAAACTAAGATGTATTTAGTGTTGTGAGACTAACTGCGTTTCGACTCTACTCCGTATTTCCCGGAGATTAGCTGAGTGTAATACATGCTAGTGTTCCGTCATGCATGGAACACGTTGTCAGACTCTGGTATTACAACCCAATAAGCGATCTATCTCCATAGTAATCCAGGGTCCAGATCTGAGCCACACCTCAAAAAAGTCTTATTCTAAAATAAGTGGCGTACTGCAAACTTAAGGATTGGGATATAGTTATGCCGAAAGCACGCGCCACAGCCTAATCAGCAACCCAACCCCCGCTCGAGACATAAGTGTAACTGACGCTAGAGCACAAAGGAAAGGTGCAGAAATTTGAGCTAACTGAACCCGATCAAGGAGATAATTGAGACTGCTTGCCGAGAAATGGGCTTCTGTTTGCTATTCTAAGAAAGCTGAAAATCTGTCCTAAAGACTGCAGGGTCATACTGGTAAGATAGTGGACTGGGATACTCCTCGTGTTGAGCTGTTTGGCGATTCTTTTCGCCATGCTATTGGCTTAAATATGCAAGTTAACATGGTCTTCCGTAACAATTAGCCCCGCGTTTGCTAATTGTAGATCTAGTAGAGAACTATTCGAGACACATGACACCTGAGTTCAGAATCGTGGTTGGACGGTTTTTTAAATCTAGCTACCTTGAACGAAACGACAGAACTAGCAAGGCGAGCGACTTATTTCGCGAAATATGCAAAAGCCTGTACTACATGTGCTTGCACTGCAATATATATGAGATTGATGTTGACCGCTTGTATATGTAGTTATAAGCCACACGATAGTAAGATGTCAGCGTAATTTGTTTGCGTCTTCGTCAGGTGCTGGTAGGCGATACTAAGCTTATGCATTAGCTTTCAGTAGGACGTGTGAGCCACGCCAACAATTTCCGGTGAAGATACTAATGCAGTGAGACTAGTCTCAGTATCAGTATTAAATCCTATCCCAGTGCTATCCAATGCGACATCAGTCGGCACAATTACCACACGACAGACTTAGTCTAATTTCCTCCATTTACTTGGCGTAAGCTAGACACTATACATAAACCTTTCTTCTCACCCGAAATCCACACCTTCGTCTTTTCCTTTCTGTAAAATTTTACTGGATACTAGAAGGGTTTTCTACCTGTCAGGAACTGACACGATGATCAAGTTCCTAGTTGCGTTCATCCTTATGCTGGGCAGCGCGTCTGCTGCTCCAGCATCTGGCAATGACAGCATGGCTGCCCACCCCATCGAGAAACGAGCCACAAGCTTTTGGTATGCAAATGTGGACCATACAGGGCAATATCGCGGCTATGCCCCGGATCTTGATCCGGACTATACATATCCAGTATTCAAATCTGTGAATCCCGGGGATGGAGCCTCCATCCAAGATGCTATCAATTCAGGTAGCAGTGGTACTCGTCATGGACAGTGGTTGGCATCTCAACCAAGGGTAAGCGCACTTCAAGTTGGTGACTTCGACGCTAATAATTCAACAGGTCGTTTACATACCTCCCGGAACCTACGAGATTAGCAAGACTATCTTGATGAACACTGATACGATTTTAATGGGTGATGCGACAAATGTAGGTTTAATTTCAGGGTTGAAATGCCAATCTTTACTGACCTATATTCCCCCTACAGCCTCCTATCATCAAAGCTGCTGCTGGTTTCTCGGGAGACCAGACTCTGATTTCTGGTAGGACACTCTCTGGAATTACTCTGGATTGCCTAACTCTTTCCGACAGGACAGGACCCTACAACCGGCGTTTCAGGAGAGCTCTCCTTTGCTGTCGGGTTAAAGAATCTGATTCTCGATACGACAAGTATCAATGGAGGTAAGACCTGCCCGATAGTATGTAAAAATATATATCTCATGGAAAATCTGTGTTAACTATTGGAAGGAAACACGTTTACGGCACTATGGTGGGGCGTTGCCCAAGCTGCTCAGCTACAGAACATCAAAATCACCATGGCCTCCTCTGTAAATGGCCAAGGACACACTGGTATTCATCTTGGCAGAGGCTCGACTCTTGGTCTCTCCGATGTCCGAATCGAGCGAGGTCAGGTACGTTTTGACAGCAATTACTTCCGAAATATAAATTTCGCTAAAAGTCCAATCAGAACGGTATATGGCACGATGGCCACCAACAAGCGCTTTATAAAAGCATTTACTTCTACCAGAACACCGTCGGTATGCTGATTACCGGTGGTAATACGATTAGCATCATGGCTCCCACATTCGATACCTGTGGAACCGGAGTCAGAAATACCGGCGGCTCTCCTTGGATTGCTTTGATTGATGCTACGTCCATAAATTCTGGCGTAACCTTTGTCACCACCGTTTACCCGTCCTTCCTCATCGAAAATTTGAGCAAGGACACCAATTCGGACATCGCTCAAGTACCCGGAAGCACCGTTCTGAGAGCCCAAAGCCACGTCGATACTTTCACGTACGGAAATACTGTTGGCAGGAATCCCATCTACGGCGCCCAGACCTCCTCCAGTTCCCGCCCTTCTGTTCTCGCGCCGAATGGCAAATACCCCGTTCTACCTGCGCCCAACTATGCCACAAATCCCGTCACAGACTTCATCAACGTCAAAGATCCCTCTCAAAATGGTGGATACACAGTCCTCGGTGACCACTCCAAGGATGAATCAGGCGTACTTAACAGTGTTTTGCAGTATGCAGCAAATAACAACAAGATCGCCTACTTCCCATTCGGCAAGTATCGAGTTGACTCCACTCTCCATGTCCCGAAGGGATCTCGCATTGTCGGCGAGGCTTGGGCTACCATTACAGGAAATGGTGATTTTTTCAAAGACTCATCGAGTCCCAAACCTGTCGTTGCAATCGGAAATGGCGGTGATGTCGGTACCGCACAGATCCAGGACATGCGTTTCACGGTATCTGACGTCCTACCCGGCGCCATTATCGTCCAATTCAACATGGCGGGCTCTTTTCCAGGCCAAGTCGCTCTCTGGAATTCATTGATTACTGTTGGTGGTACTCGTGGAGCAAGCGCTCTTACAAACTCCTGCCGTGATGCTAGCAATGAATGCCGAGCAGCCTTCCTCGGTATGCATTTCGCACCCACTTCATCTGCCTACGTGGAGAACGTATGGAACTGGGTTGCAGATCACATCAGTGAAGATTTCGATGGCGGCTCTTCCATAGCCGCTAAAGGTGGTGCACTGGTCGAATCCACCAAGGGCACTTGGTTACATGCGCTGGGTAGTGAGCACTGGTGGTTATATCAGCTCAATCTGCGCAAGGCGAGCAATGTGATGATTTCTTTGTTGCAAACCGAAACAAACTATGATCAGGGTGACCATGTTCAACAGATACCACCAGCACCCTGGGTGGCGGATATCACTAACTGGGGTGACCCCGACTTCTCATGGTGTAGCGGTGGTGACACTCGCTGTCGAATGGGCTTTGCCAATTACATTAATGGTGGTTCTAACATTTACACCTATGCCTCCGCTTCATGGGCATTCTTCAGTGGGCCAGGCTATCAAGCTTGTGCCGGTGCCTATCAGTGTCAGAGTAAGTAGATGCATTCACATAGTCCCTGACCTCTGAGCTAACTGATTGCAGACTATATGCATTGGGTTGCCCAAACCCCCACAAACTTGCAAGCCTTTGGCCTTTGCTCCAAGGACACCTGGGCAACACTGCACCTGGCAGATGGAACAAATATTGTAACCCAAGATGGGTTCACTGGTTCATGGCCAAATACAGGGGGTGATGTCGGCCGGTATACACCACAGGTGGTGTCAATTACTAGTGATTTCCGTCGCGACGAAAGATAATCGCGGAAAGCTCGAAAAGAGAGTCCTTAATAATCCAAAGATGGAGAGATATTTTCTCGGGATTATTAGCCTCCTTTTGTATGATCGAAACTCGAGATCCTGTACATGCCTAGCCGTTGTTTCTTGGCTAATGAACATTTATAAGACTAAGCGTGCGCTTAACTGAAAGATTTCATCTCCAAGAGGGGATCTCCCCACTGCGCTTTCTAGCTGCTATCAGAGAAATCCGATTCGGATATCATCGGCTCTGATTCTGACATCTGCGAATCCGATTCGTACATGTCAACGGGTGCTACTGGAGGGAGAGTATCCGATAGTATAGTAGAATCAAAGGTGAAAAAGAGCACTCGCCCTGATCGACAGCCAATGCAGAGTGTTGATTCTGTATAAACACTATCCACACCCATTCGGTACTCCGGTGGCAGCCATAGTAAACATTCTGAATTCCGAGTGATACATCTCATATCACTGCTGATGCCATAGACTTGGGGGTGGCGATAGGCATTGTGTGTTTTCCCGTTGGGTCCGCGATCAACAAATGAAGCTGATCCGATAGTGCCATTAAATAATTCAAGATCCGGATTTTGCAAAAAGAATTCTTGCACATTTTGATAGGTTGAATCGGACGTAAATGTTTGCATGCATTGCGCGCTGTTTATATCCCACACCCGGACTGTTTGATAATATGAAGCTTCTGCGAAAAGTTTGAGATCATTTGAAAATATTAAGGATCCAGTCATCCCAGGTGAGCCTTTGGTAGTCTGAATGCACTGTCCGTTGCGAGAATCCCATATCTTGATTTCACGCGGGCTCCCGACGAAAGGAAAGGCAACGGAGGCTAGGAGCTTGGAGTCGTGAGAAAAGTACAATCGTGATTCACAATCATGACTGTTCAATCGAAGTGGTTGTTGCCGGCTTTTAGCATCCCATATCCTAGTCGTTTTATCAATTGAAGCCGAAGCGAGGAGTAGAGACTCGTTTGAGAAAACAACCGAATTTACACTATTCTGATGACCGTGAAAAGTCTGAAGGCATTTTCCACTATCAGTATCCCATAATTTGATAGTATAGTCGTCAGAACCTGAGGCGAGAAGCTTTGAATCATGTGAAAAACTTAATGAAGTCACCATGTCGCTATGGCCTTCTAGGGTCATATGGCACTCCCAATTGCTGGTTTTCGATAATAGTATAGTGGTATCATTTTTGCAGCAGGGGATTGACGCCAAAAATTGTGAATCGGGTGAAAAGGCCAGTGAGGTGATGGCGTCTTCATGTGCATCAAGAGTGTGAAGACAATCACCACTACTTATATTCCATATCTTGATCGTTCCGTCTTTTGAATCTGACGCAAGATACTTGGAGTCTTGGGAGACGGCGATTTCCCGAATGTCGCTGATGTGTCCTTCCAGTTTCCTGATGCATTTTCCGCTGTTAGCCTTCCAGAGATTGATAGCTCCATGCTCTGACCCGGTCCCAATGGAATCGCAGTTCTGAAAAAAGACGGCGCAAAGATAGGATCGATCGCAATCATCCCGCTTCGTGATGAATTTCCCGTCGACAATATCCCATACCTCGAATGTGGAATCAGTTTTGACTAAGGCCAGAAGCTTTGAGTTGTGGGGAAAGGAGATAGAAGCGACATTGCCGCTCTTCACATCAAAGGTAGTTAGACATTGTCCACTACTGGCATCCCACACCTTAACTTGATCTAAAGAATGCGAGGCAATAAGCTTAGAATCGTGGGAGAAACAGGCCGATTTAACTGTGTCTGTGTGCCCCTCGAGGGTCTGTAAGCATGGACTCCAATGATTCTCCACGGGCGGACTGTTAATGATCCAACGAGGTCGCTCGGTTTGATACTGGAGCCTTGTTATGCTCTTCTCCGGGCTGAATATCAAAGCAGCCGCATAAACCTGTAGTGGCCAGTCTCTAATCCCGCTTTGGTTGTATAGGATGAACCGACAGGCATCTTGTACCCTACCAATCAATTCTTCGCGCTGTATTGCTGCCTTGAAGCAAAGAACATCATAGGTTAGTAATTTCGTAACTTCAATGCTCTGTTGCCTTGTTATTCATTGTGATGAATATTTTTACATACCTTGATCCACGCCTCAACCTTTCGCATTGACGCAACGCCCTCTGATAGGCTTCTCAACAAGCCCATAGCTTCAATCCAGTGAAGGTAGTTGTTTCGAAAGAATGCATCGACTGGACCGCCTTCCTGGAAGTCATTTAATACACACGCGCAGACTGCGGGAGAGCATATTGCAATATGATCCACCCAATAAAGACACGCATAGCGGACTGCGGCTAGTGGGTCCGGGTCTGGTTGTTCGACTTGGTCGATGGGATATCCAGGATGTACTAGATCGTAAATGTCACGGCGAAGCGTTCTGTTCATGGCGTCCAAAGACTTCGAAAAAATGCCATGGTGGACTATCATCTCTCCACAAGGAAAGATCTCGTGGTCTGCTTCTCTGCGAAGGAAATCTTTAGCAGATTGGTGGACGAGTGATATTGTAGCGCTTCGCAGAGTGAGAAAGGAGCCGCAAAGACCTATGATTTCTTCAAGATCTGAAATTTCGATGCCTTCGGGTAATTCAATGTAGGTGCCTAGCTCGTCCAACGTGATTGGACGATACACCGCCGTGCAAATACCGAGTATGGACTTGCAGAGCTCAGAATCCTCCGTGTCGCTTATGTGATCTAGCATCCGCTTATAGAGCCGATCAAGGCCGGCAGGAAACTCTTGCAGTTTCCTACAGACATTCCTTTTTGGAACATTGTATCTGAAAATTTCCTCGCAGACCAATGCCACCCAGAGGAAGGTGCCGTGTGCATTCTCTAACAAATACTGAGAAACAGCGTCTCGGATATCATCAGAGAACTTCTTTTGTGTGGTTAACATCTGAACCTTGTATCTTATGAAAGAAGCGACAGCCTTGGATACCGCAGTTTCGTTTATCTCGAGCCAGAGTCTTTCTTTTCGGGGCGCATTTTCAATGGCTTGCTCAATCGATGGCCAATTACGGCTTGAGACGAGCCACTTGATATGCGGATACAAGGATGACTTTTCAACGATAAAATCAAGAAGTTCATCCAATCCTGTGGTGCATTCATCAAGAGCGTCGATAATCAAATATGCCCCATGTAACAATGGATCCTGGAGAATACTTGTCAAGACCCCTAAAAGCGCCTCCCAGGCATTCGCGTCCTCGAAAGTCTTCGCTCCAGCTTTATCATACTCGCGCCGCACATGAGAAATGAGGGCCGGGTGTTGATCAACAAATAAAAAGATCAATCCGCGAAGAATAGCAGTAGCATGATTTATACGGGCATCTGCAGCCTGACAGAAGAAAAAGACAACTGTGGTCTCTGGATGCGAGGCTACCTTCGCCAGTTCGTTGATGATTCCACAAAGGAGCATGGTTTTGCCTTTTCCAGGATCACCTTTGATCCAAAGAAGTTGGCTTTCTTTCACATCGTACCATCGTTTGAAATCAGCATTATCAAGGACCCAGATATAAGCGTCTTCAAGCAATCCACCCTTGGCTCTCTCGATCCGCTTTTTATCAAGGCGAGGATTAGTCGCATGCAAAGCGTCAAGGCAAGCTCGATTTATGGGCGTTTCTGAATCCCCTAAAGCAACGTTTAGTGTTTATGTGAAGCAATAGCTTGTCAAGGCTAACCAATCTGTGAATAAAAATTTGCCGTTATATTGCCATGGTTGTGCCCTATCTGGAGGCCCTTGTTGCCCCTACTATCAAATGAGGTAGGTAGCTGACTATCAGAGTCTTCTTCGAGCGAAATAGCCCTGTGGGGTCGCTTTGATTTATTCATCTATTGAAGCGATTTTCGCGAACCGAAAGCCCCAAGCCTCAAGGATGAGTTAGCTGAGACAATGAGTGATCTTATCAAAAAATCAATTTCTTGCGACCGTCGATCTCAGCCGCACCCCGCTATCAGGTGATAGTTTGAAAAGGGATTAGTGCTTATTCCTGAGGCTGTTCATATCTCTGCCCGTGTTAAAGTCTAGTTTTTGACACCTCTATATTATTTCTAGTTACATTCCAAGCTATAAGGTAATTGGACATTTAATTGTGGTGATGAAAATCTCGGTTTCCAACGCATCTAGATGGGGTTTACTTTCATGAAAGGCCCTGGAATATTGTTCAAATACGCTGAATACTGGAGGAACTAAGGAGGATAGTAATATATCAATACTTTTGGCCTTTTAAGTACTCTTCTCATCCTATAGATACTCCGCTTACCTTGTAATTATGTAGCGTCGGCGTTTGATCGGTTATCAAAATGTGGAGATCCCCCGCACTCCGGAAAGATTTGCCTTCTCAACCCCCGGGAAATTCTCTCCGCTTTTGGTCTCTACCTCTTCGCACTGACCATGGATTCGGGACGCAGGAGGAGTCGTCTGGTGGCCGGATGGTAAGCAAAAAAATGCTCTACGTATCGATGACTAGCTAATGACTGCCCGTCTAGCCAACGATGTCGGGGTAAGTCCGAGTGGAGGAGAAGATGGAGCCAGACTTCGCTAATGTAAACATGGCTGCGTTTTGCAGTTCGCCACTTGAAATGTACGTGGTGGGAATAGTTTGTCCATACTTAGACGTGTCTGTATTCACGATGCTTTTTCAGGTGACGTTAGTGCGGAAATATGTCAACACTGTCAGCATGCCGGTGCTCGATGCGACCGATCGACTGTTCGTTTCCGCGAGGGTTTGACACTACCTAAAGTTGCTTTTCCGGAGCAATCGATCTGGCCGGAACTACATGGAAGAGGTAAGTGAATCTAACAGGAGTAGTTGAAGAGAGAGAATAATATAGAACAATGCAAAGCTTATTCTCGAAACAGTTCGGTTTCATGATGAAACGCTTGAGACCACAGCTCTCTATGTGGATGTCACAGAAGATCCCAGATCGGATCATGAAATTCTACGTCCTGAAACAGCTGCCCATGCACCAAAAGGGCCACAGAATAGCCTGCAACTGGTTGACAATAGGTCACCACCGTTGGTCTCAGGCACCACACCAGAAGATCCCTCTCCTGCAAACCTATCTATTTTCTCTTCGTCTTCATCCAGAAGTAGATCTAGCCTAGGCCCTGTTCATTCATTCACAGAAAGAGAAGCCATTTTGATCCGAAACTTTGTGGAGAACATGGCTCTTTGGGTGTGTCCACCAAGGGATCCTTCAATTCCCAGAAGATTCCAGCAGCTAATACAAATGAAAGGCCGATATCACCGATCCACAGCGTCATTTCGAGACGGAAGTACCAGCAAGAACACTCAAGGATTCTGTTCTTCGCCACGCGGTACTAGCCTTCTCTTCGCGTCATTTAAATCGAGGAAATGCGGAAAATGCACCCGAGGCATTGCAATACCATAACGACTGCGTGAAACTTCTGATTCCTGCAATTTCAGAGCCAGAAAAACACATCAATGAAGATATCCTCGCTTCTGTAGCAATATTGCGACAGCACGAAGAAATGGACGGTTAGCATCAACGTCGGTCTAGGAAGAGACTCCGTAATTAACTCGTTCTAGGGGAGGATAACCAATTTCATCTGACCGGCACTACTCATATTCTCAACACTGTTTCAACTTTCGGATCCTCTGGTGGCCTGGGCGAGGCCGCTGCCTGGCTATGTTTACGCCAGGATATCTACGTCTCACTCACTACACAGCAGCCACTTCGAACTAATTTGGAAAACTTTCTGGGATCTGATATCTTTGACAGAGATGATGACTTTGCGTGGTCTAGCAGGATGGTCTTCCTACTAGCAAAGGCCCTTCAAGGTGCTTTTTTCAATGATGCTATTCCAGAATCTATCGAAGAAGAGATTCAAGATTGGTACACAGCAAAGCCACACACATTTGAGCCAATCCGGGTAGTTCTACGTGGATCGGAAATAGACAAACGATTCCCAGCTATCTGGATGCTGCTGCCTGTTCATGGTAAGCGCTACTATCTCTGAAATGAGGACTTGGTCTGACATTTTGACAGTGATTGGCTTGCAATACTACCATATGGCCAAGATTGTTCTAGCACTTTCTAAAACCTCCACAACATCCTCTACTTACGAGGCCCTTCGTCAGTCTCGGGTAATTGAGGTGAGTTTCGGATTCCGCGGAAGAGAAGCTTTCTAATAAAACAGAAAAATATCCGGCATCATCTCCTCTATGTATTGGGTCTCGCAAAGTCCAACTCGAAAGCCGAGAATACATTATTCACCGCACGGCACAGTTTAGTTGCATGTAAGTTGCCTAACCACTACCCGTTACTCCGATTTCAAGAGTGCTTTTGCTGACAATTTAAAAGGGGGCTGGGCTCTGAGTAGTCGGGGAGATCAAAAAGCAGCAGAGGCACTGTTGCGAGATATACATGAAATAACAGGGTGGAATATGGAAACCTTGATCGAATCATTACACCAGCAATGGCGAGATGGATAGAATCAGTGTTAATTTATGATCTCCCCGCTTTTGCGTGGCACCGAGATAGGTACCCTTTTGTCTGTGTCACCATGCTATCTGACTGCACTGGCATGGTTGGGGGTGAAACTGCACTGAAGACCGCCTCGGGGGAGATTATGAAAGTCCGGGGCCCTGCTATGGTATGCACTTTATCTATCTATATCTATTCGGTTGGATCTCTCCAAAGTAGCAGGATACTTACAATGTAACAGGGAACCGCTGTCGTTATGCAAGGAAGATACATCGAGCACCAGGCCCTCAAGGCTTTATTACAGCTTGTCGATTTTTTCTTTCAGTACTAGCATTATTTGAAAGATGAAATTGAGATAGTCAGTTGAGTACGAACTTGCAGCTAACCAAGCAGCTCTATGTCCTCGGATATTTGAACAACCGCTGCCAGATTGAAAAATATAACTTCTTCAAGTTTTTACGACATAGATAAAACCAGCCTTAGGTAGTATTAGGTATTAATACATAGCTCCCCTCAATAAATCACATAATAAAAACCTGCGGCTCCGGAAGCAACTTCGTCCAATTCTCAAACAGTTGCTTCTCCCGAATTTTCCGAAGAAGATCCAGTGCCCTCAATATATTCACAAACCCACTCCGCTGAAACTGTCGCATTAAAAACTCATCAAAAAATAATTGATGCTCAGGTAAATAACTTTCCGAGGCCGCAATAAAACAAGCCCAGATAAGCGAATGTTCACCCAATGAGCCCTCAGGTATCTGATCAAGAGTAGCTTTGAATTCTTCCACGAGTTGCGTAGACGGCATTCCGCCATCTCCCAGCGATGCCCGATACAGATAAATATCATACGCCTGCTGTCTTAGGCTAACGATGCGGTCGAATAAATTGAAGTGATCCGGATAGAGATCGCGATAGTACTCCAGACAGTCGAAGCTCTGTTTACCTTCGAAGATTAGAGTACATGTGCCTATATCTTGGCTGATGAATGGGGCTCCGTAGACTCTCATTCTAACTTGTCAGTATTTATACTGCTTAGTTCTCATATTTTATAAAACTCACTTGTGGATTTGTCGTAGAAGAAACTGGGACAGCTCGCCTTGGGTGAGTTTTGAGTCGCCACCAATGGCTTTCAAGGCAGACCGTAACATGCTGAACACGATGGGGAAGTCACAGGACCCGTTGACCATCAGCGCCACTAGAAGGACAAGGATTGCTAGGATAATATGATGTTGTGTGTCTGGGTCATATTGGTCAATCGTTCGCCTCTTCTGTAGCCCTCTGATGGCCTTTGTGTAAAGGTTTGTTGCTTCTTGGAGTCCGCTGGATCTCCGAGTCGATAGATGGAACGCTGATGCGGCCAGAACGGCGTTCATGACAAGTTCATCCATGTGAGCTATCGGGAGAACCATGTGTCGCCATCCATTATTCTGATCATCGATCATGACCATCTCCGGCGCAATATTCTGAGAAACTAGTGAGAATTGTGGAGTTAGCTGTGTATGCCTGGTTGTGGGTTAATTCAAAGCTTACAATAATCTAGTAGAAACATCTTTCCGGGGCTCAGAGAACCAAGGGTCTGCGAGATTATAGATGTGCTGCCGGTAGACGGTTTTGATCTGGATTTGTCGATGGATTCATCACTGTGTCGTTCGGCATTTATCAGGCTGCTCCTTGCCAAGCTCGAGGTTGCAGCGTGTCCATGGTCAAGTCTGTGATACCCGGCCGTTTGTGACTTCGTCGACCCAGCGGAGAAGCTATTCCGGAATTTCCAAGATGGACCAAATCCACTACACGCTATGCCCTTCCCAATACACTTTTTGCAAGTGGGATGCGTGCGATCGCAGTGGATCCGGCGTTGAGAACATTCATAACAACCTGTCGATCTTGCTCAGGGATCAATCCATCATGACAGAATCCTTTGAGGGTGAGTACCTTTGATTTTTGGCACATAGGGTCGTTTCCTTTGTGGCATAACTACTGGAAATTTGCTTGTCGATGTGGTGATGGATACGAATTATGCCCCTCTATCGCTCTGCACTTTGCAACCCCTCCTCGGCTTTGCATCCGATGGGCCGAGATAAGCAAAGTGCGGGGTATTAAAATGATGAAATTGAAGTGAGCAGTCACTCAGCATAACAGTAGAGGCTGTCTACTAGCATGGGACTTGGTATAGGATGAAAGATTGGTATGTAGGTGTAGGATGAGTATATAGTGGCCGAGTGCTGGATATGAATAGCCCTGAGTGATTATCTACAAGTCAAGACAAACTTTTGAATCCCACCAAATAATGCTCAATATTTTTGATATATGCTTGATCGCCAATCCGGTACTCAGAACAATATGATACAAATGAATACCGGTATATTTTGCAAACAGCTCAGTTCCGGAACAACTTCAGACCACCTTCTTCGCGGTCATCATCACTTTCAGCCTCACTGCCGCTACCATCCCCTTCACCCAGCAAGCCACTAGCAGTCTTGCCCAGAAGTGAAGCGAAAAATTCGTCACGAGCACGAACAGTCCATACACCACGGTCTTCAGGCGCCATGAAGTTCTGTAGTTTCTCATGCACATTGAACTTCATCTTACGGCCCTTCGAAGCACGGGTATCGATATCACGCTTAACCTTGTCGTTCCGCATACCGGTGACTGGGTGAATGGGAAGACGGGAAGGTAGCTGTGAGAGGGAGTCGAGGCCACCGGACATGGCATCAGACGAGGACATGCGTTGCTCAACAAGCTCGCGAAGAAGAGTTTGATAGAAAATGGTATCATCGTAGACTTGCTCCTTGTTTTCCACTCCGTTTGTACCGTTAGATGAGGCGTGACGCGCACGCTTAGAAGATCGGTCACTGACTTCAGTTGCAACATGTGCGTCAAGAACAGCGGTAATGCTCTGCTGGCCCGAGGCAGAGCCCAGGAGCTTCCCGCGTGAGTTAGGCTGGGAACCCTGAGCTCCTCCTCTAACCTTAGCGGACCACTTATCGAGAACGGAGCGACGATGTGAAAGTGACTCTGTTTCGAGATCTGTCATGCGATCCCACAGGGAAGCAGATGTCGTTGATTGGGTGACGGGAGCACGCTTGCGCTTTTTCGTCTCATCCTTAGACTGAGCCTCGGCGAGCGCGGTACGCAGCTCCTCCAAAGTCGACCAGAGGGCAAGGGCCGCAGACTCTGCGGACTTGATGGCTTCGGAATTGGAAGCTCCGTCGTCCTCGTCTTGGGCGTCCTCTTCATGACCAGCAATTGCGGACATATCGTTGATCGCAGTGAGGCCCTTCTGCAGCTTCATTCGCGTATTCAACAGCGCGTCAAATGTAGCGCGTTGCTCCTTCACTGCCTTTCCTTTAGCCGCATCAGCCTTGGCGGCTTGTGTAATGGTGGCTGCGATGGTTTTCTGGTCTGTAGCCATAAGTCGTCGCAATTCCTCTCGGTCATCGGTCGAAGCTCCCTTGCTGCTTCCTGACTGCCGTTGTGTTTGGCTCTTCTTGCTAAGAGTTGGTTTGCGCGGGGCGGAATCCGATTCGTCGTCGTCGGATGCGATGTCCTCTTCACTGTCGTCGCTGTCGTCCTCGTTCTCTTCATCGTCTTCTGATAAGTCGTCGCTTTCTCCCGAGGCTGATCCCTCTAGGTCGGACTCAGATCCCTCTGCATCGGACAAGGCAGCGCCCTCATCTTGATCGCTCTCCGATTCGTCCGAGTCTTCGTCGTCATCGCTTCGTGCCGCAAAGGGGTCATGGTCACTATCCGCATCCAGCGCATCTCTGCTGACACGAGAGCCGTCATATTGCTTGCCGAGGGAGATGGGTTCTTGCTTGCGCAGTTTGCCCTTGCTGTTCCTTGAATTAGCGGTGTCATAATGACCAGGGTAAAGTGACAACAAATACTTACCCTACAGCCTGATAGTGCTCCCTTCCAGCATTCGACTCTGACGGCTTACCAGCTTCCTCATCGCTGGAATTGCCGTCACGTTCAATATCCTCGGGATCGAAGTCTGCAAAACAGTGTTAGCTCTCGCGCACTCGCAATTTTCAAGAATGACAAGTGACAGTTTTCGCATACCCTTAGGAGTTGGATCCTCGAGATCCGCCAGCTGTTCAGCCAGTGACTTGGGGGCCATGATGTGCGATATGATAGTAAATCGTGAAGTGCAGGAGGAAGTCGACCGTCGCCAACTTTTTTTTTTGTTTTTCCGGTTATCCGGAATAATTGCCCCAATCGGGACTAGCGTCTCCGCTGTCCCCGATCGGTTAAGGCGGTGTGCATTCCGCCTTCATTCTGCTGTTCTTTCCGTCTGTTTGACGCGGTTGCATCATTCTTCATCTTCTTTTCTGCTTCAACAAGTTCACAACTATTATAATTCACCACCAGACAATGTGGTTTCTGGTGAATAGCTGCGCGCCAATGTGCAGGCGCATGTTCTCTACTTTTCGCAATCTCCAGCACGACAATCCTCTGGTCAGTCTTCTCACTTTGCATTGTTCCTGCGGAGATATTTCTCCGTTGTTATATATCAATTTATACTGACGATGTTCAGGGTCTCCCGAAATCAGGCACCCCTCCGAGTCTCAAGAGTCGCCGTGGGCTTCCACAGAAGCGCAAAATACGCGATGTCAAAAAAGTGATTGCAGTGTCCTCGGCTAAGGGTGGCGTGGGCAAGTCGACAGTTGCAGGTGAGTTATCATGTTCCAATCGGCGAGACAAATGCCCTAGATGGATTGCCGTCGGTCAAGAGTGTCAATGGAGACTAACAACACGCTAACTGATACGTTGTACAGTCAACTTGGCCCTCTCGTTTGCTCGACGAGGAATCCGAACAGGTCTTCTTGACACAGACATCTTCGGCCCCTCCGTCCCAACCCTCCTCAATCTCTCAGGCGAACCTCGACTCGACGAAAGTAAGCCAACAATCGTCTCCGTCTGGATTTGCAATATCCATCTGAACATATACTGATTCGGCAAATTATACAGATAACTGCCTCCTCCCCCTCACAAACTACGGCCTCAAGTCCATGTCCATGGGCTACCTCCTCCCACAAACCCAGACAGATTCCGCCTCAAGCGAAGTACCTATGGATACCACACCGATCTCCTGGCGAGGACTGATGGTAACAAAGGCCATGCATCAACTACTACACTCGGTGTCGTGGGGTCCACTGGACGTCCTCGTGCTAGATCTCCCACCCGGAACAGGCGACGTCCAATTAACCATCAACCAAGAAGTGATCATCGACGGCTCTGTCATTGTGACCACACCACAGGACATTGCATTACGCGACGCAGTCCGTGGATTCGGCATGTTCCAACGCATGGACGTTCCTGTTCTAGGCATGGTCCGCAACATGGCATATTTTGCCTGCCCGAACTGCGGGCATCAGACACGCATCTTTTCTCATGGCGACGGTGATCACTCCCACGGTGAGGACCGCGGTGTTATGGCAGAGTGCAAGCGACTTGGCGTGGACTTCCTCGGTGATATCCCGCTAGATGCGCGTGTTTGCGAGGATGCTGACCGTGGCATGCCGACTGTGGTGGCCGAGGAGACGGTGGAGCGAAGTGCGCGTCGCCAGGCTTTCCTCAATGTTGCAGAGCAAGTTGCTCGCAAAATCGGTCTTGACTGGAAATAATTTTGGTTCTGGCGTCTCCTGTGGCTGGGCCACTGTCTAGATTTGAAATCTGTATATTACGAATTCTGCATATCCGGCGGTTGTTGGTTGAACAGTATATCCATAGAGTCATGTATCAAATAGTCTATATAGTAATGACTTCGAACATTATACAAGCAAGATAAAAATGTCAACGTATGTATGATTCAATTAGACAATCTGTAGCTTAAGATCAACCTTGAGAGAGTCCTTGTCACCACAGTAGTTCCCAACCTCGACAATGACCTTATCCGTCGTCAGCAGCCATTTGCCATCATCCAATTTATGTAAAGGTCTTGTCGAGCCCTCCACGGTAAAGGATCTCTCCTCTTCAGCTCCCAAACCAACAAGGCCAAATCCGAGAAGCACACGCTTCGGCCTCTCCGGGACATTGACTGATCCATACACCTGTGCCACGAAACTACCAGGCCGACTACCCATATTTTGACAGTGACAGCAAACTTTAATCCCTCTTTTCCATTTGCCTCCGCCTGTAGGCCCTTCACATCAAAAGTGGTATACGACAAACCAAAGCCGAGAGGGTAAGCGGGCTCCACTTGAAGCCGGTCAAGGAGGTGCTGTCCATACCAGCGATCATAAGTGATGGCAGTAGCATCCTTATCGAAAAAGGGGAGATGCTCTTCGCTCTTCGGAATGGAAAATGGAAGCCTCCCAGCCGGGTTGGCCTTTCCAGTGATGATGTCCGCAAGAGCACTGCCACCTTCGCAGCCAGAGTACCGGCTAAGGATAATAGAGGCAGGGAGATTTTCCCACTCATCCATGAGAACCGCACCGGCAGCGACGATAGAGACGATAGCCTCGTCGGCCACACTAGATGCTCGACTGTTGGATATTAACTACTGCGTCAAATACTGTGACACTTTGCGTGATTACCACGGAACGTGAGTTGATATTTGAACTACTCAATCTATCCAATTGAATGATATAAGATATGAAATAGAAAACGGTGGTGAATATTCAAATATAATTGAAATAGAGCAAAGGATGCGTGCGACGCCTATAATCTCAAAGCCCAAGGAGGTTTACCAGTGCATGAATGGGGATCAATATTGACATCCAGCTTGCATCATCATCTGCATAACTTTCAAATCGTTCAGTGAATCAGCAGCGGTCGTCTTCATTGGCTTCCCATGCGCCAGCCACTCGTACATCTCTTTCAACTGCAAAGTATACGGATCCTCATACGTTCTTCGAATCGTGGATTCCCGCAGGCCTTCTCCATATTTCTCCTTGATATGCAAAAATGTCGGAAGCCCTTTCACATAAGGAGAGTCAAGCTGTATGAGGACCGACTTCGTCAAGGAGTGTATCTCTATTGATGCGTCGAAGCGAGGGATCTCGTCTAGACCCGACTCAAAGCTAACCGCGAAGCCTGGGTACTGGAACAGTACACTGTTGACCCCATGTCAGCATGGAAAGCCAGGTAGCTCTTAAGGGCACAGAATCACTCACTTCCAGAACGGCAACTTGACGTACGCGCCAATGATCTTCTCAGGCATGCCCAGTGCCTCGCGCATTGCTGAAAGGTCATGGATGCTGAGTCCGCCCAAGGTGCGCCACATATTTGCCGAATCGGAGTTCACTTTCACTCCAGCTTCTGTTCCGAGGCCTTGTTGCACCATGCTCTCGTGTCGGTTATTCTTATCTTTGATGGATTCAGGCGAGTAGTTGAATTTTTTGGGCAGAGTGCTTGATTGCCGAACTAGACTGTTAGGCCCTATATGGTCTGCTCAATGGTTAATATTGATGAAGAGCCGGGCTATGGTCTATTCAAACTCGCCTCTAACGCGTGCGTAAACAACCTTTTCGAGTCCACCGATCTCCTTTACACCATCGATGAAAGCCGCAGCGTGACGCCTCATGTATCCTACCATCAACTTTCCCTTTGAGGCCTGCTCCGCCATGATGCGCTCGGCGTCGCGAACGTTCAAACAATCGGCTTCTCGAGAAAAAACATATTTGTCATTCTGCAGAGCCAGAATGGCTTGATCGGCATGGTACTCGTCGCTAGTCAGAATGAAGACAATGTCTACGCTGGGAGACGAGCATAGCTCCTTTGGATCGGTGGTGATTGATGGAGGCTCGCCGACGACTCTTTTTCTGCAATTCTCGATGGCCTCTTGGGAAACTTCGCAGAGGTATGTGATTTTGAAAGATTCTGGGAAGAAGTTGAGTGTCGGAATGTGGACGACTTGGGCGATCTCACCACAGCCGATAAGGCCGACGTTGAAGATGCGTTGATCGCTGGTCTGCGTGGAACCCATAGTGAACTCGAAAAATATTCTAAGATCGATGAACAAGTACCTAGGTACTGAGCACTGCTAATCTGCAGGCACTAGCTGGTGTATTTATATTATGCTCAGGCCGAAAAAAAGACCCGAGCCATCTCACTCTAGAGCTTCCATCTCCTAAGCGGGTTCCCAGCATCCATCGCGAGGACCAGCTAGAAAGAGAGACCAGAAAATGAAGAGACTTTACATGGAAGATGGGAAGAGCAGATTGACGGAGACTCCATGGTTTCTTGGCAAGGACGGGGTAAATGCCGAAACTCCGCGCTCCAGTTTCCCCAACCCTACGTTCCGCTGTTCTGGCTATAGTCTCGATGGAGTTCCCAAAGGCTCCAAACAACTTACCGATAACAGCCATAATCATTAGAACAAAGTGCATCATTCTATCATCCAGGATAACGTTGACCCTATCTTGCACATATTGGGTGAAGAGTCACATGGAGGTTGGACGATTGTTTGAGAAGAGCTGGAAAGAGTACGGTCTGAGAACTCTGATAGAAGAGCCTTGTATGAGTTTTTTCATGAAAGAAGCGATACCTGTTCTGTGTTTTATAGGAATGCGTTTTATTGGGTGTTAGGTTGAGGTAAGTCTCCAGGTAAGTCTCTAGTGAACTCTCTTGATAAGAATAACCCAGGTAAAAGCGACATGCGACTGACACTGAACAGGGCTATAAAAGGGATTTACCGAATTTTGTTCTTCGGGCATAATAATAAGAGTTATAGCTCTTAGCCATATGTAGGTCTGAGTCCCCCATCATCGAGAAACCCGCACACTAGTTTAGCCGGTAGCTTCAACCTTTTTAGCTTTATCTCATCAAGTTTTCAGGGGTTTCTATTCCTTACTAGCAGTATATCTGCATCTCCGTGAAGTGTGTACTAATTACTGATTTAATTGTGATCGCGAAAAAAGTTCAATCTTTCCTATAATCAGGAATAATAGCGTTTAGAGTTTTCCGATTTTTGAATCTAGCCCTTCACCTATAGTCTTACTTTCTTACACCTGCGCGTGGAAGCACTGGACTCGCGTCATACAGCTAGTTGCGTAAACTTACTATAGTGGAGTAGGTTAACTGTGGTAAGATAGAGATAATTAGTAATAAGTAGTCTAGAATAATACTTATCAGAGTAATCAATATGTCCCAAAAAAAAGTGCTACTATCTGTAAGCTATGCTTGTGTTGGATCCCCACGCCATCCGATCCGGTCTCCAAAAACCGTGGAGATATTGATGCTCATGTTTGCATCTGCATCTACGCCCGGGTATAGTATGTTCAAGTGTTACACATGGGGGATTCAAGTAATTGATTGCTTCGAAATTTAGCTCACCGCTCCAAGTATTTAAGTTCAGGGTGATACGAACGATGCAATATCTGTCACAGGGCCCACGCATTTCTTCGGATGAAAGGTTTTGAAATGATCTGCGGTCACAAGCAGCTGGCTAGCCCTACGGATATAATCTCCGTATCGCACACAAACCCTTCCTGAATCTTCCTAGAACCAGTCATCACCCAATTTCAGTGGTACTGCGCTCATTATTCTATCTTATCCAATCTACCTGGTCCAACCCATTCAAGATGTTACAATCCATGCGGGCTTGACGACACAGATACAGGCGTATGTAGTTGATGGTTATACTTTGAGTAAACAGCCTTCCGTGGGTAGCTGAGAAGTGGGGCGACCTTGCATATCTTCTTCTCTACTTGTTTTACTAGATCGATTACATGCATATGCTCTATCTCGGGGCTGCTGAAAGACATTATATGTCTCGGAAAATGCAGCCCGGGGACCTCGTTGGCGATTGATGTCACCTCTGCAGTGGGCAAGGTAACTTGCGGTGAAGGGCTGGTCTGTAATCACAGTTGAGATACATCACCTGTAGTAATTCTCTTCCACACGGCCATACATTGCGAATTATAAATAGGAAGCAACCCGGCCTTCTCAAGGGCTCTTTTGAACATCAACATCCACTTTCGTCTCAACTCTTCACTTTGGACCACTTGAGAAAGCAATTTATAATCTTCACTTTTTACCTCAACTTCCAACATGACCTCCATCCAACGCGTTGAACTACAGAACCCGTCGGCCACCGGATTTACTGTGAGCGATGGCTCCAACACATGGACTCTTCCTGCAGCTACACCCGGGAGACCGGGTTCTTTCAGTCTTCCCATATCGATTGCAACATTCACTATCAAAAATGGCCCTCTCACTGTCGGCACTGTTACGATCAATGCCGATGCCACAGTTACTACAGCACCTGGGCATGGTGGCCTCACCAACGAGATCTCAGTCGTAACTGGCCTCGGCCCTGCCTAGAGATCAAAAGGTAAGGATACGCTAGAACTCGTGAAGTTGTCTTATGTGTTAACCTAAGAATAGATCCATTATAGCTGACTGCAGCCGGGCTTCTAATGGAATGGAAAACTACATACCAGAAGGGCGGCGGTGGTAGAAAGATGATTGGAAACTTGGCATTTTGAATTTGGAATCAGATTAACGCCCCTGAGAGAGTTATTAGAGGAATCTTTTCCTAGTTATATAAAGATAGGTAGCACCCAGTCGCCTATCGATCAAAGATAATATCACTAGCAGATAAATATCCTACAAGTCCGATACTCCGCGCCTTGCCACTAATTTAATTTTTTGAGCTTGACCCACCCCCAGTTGGCTAAATTAATGGATAGTATATCCAGTATCCTTGAAAATCATTCTCGGTCAGTATATAAAAGCTCTGCAGGCTTTAAATCTCTCCAAGGAAAGCAAAGCAACTCCAACCAGCAGAGCTACAGGAATTAGAAAGAATGGCCACTTCCGACCGCAAGATTGCGACTCTGAGATGGGGCGTGTTTGGTAAGTTGATTACCATCGAATCGAGCCACAAATCTTCGTACAAACACTCAACCTCTTCGACAGGGACTGGCTGGATCTCGACCATGTTCTTAACCGATCTTATTGCGCCGCCTACTCATGGACCAGCGCAACACATCGTAACGGCACTAGGCTCGTCATCGCATGAAAAGGGCGCCGCTTTTGTCGAAAAGGTCTGGAACAACTTGTCGGCACATCGTCCAGCTATATATGATGAGTACCAGTCTGTATACAACGACAAGAATGTCGACATGGTTTATGTCGGAACGCCGCACGTACTACACAGCGAGAACTGTCTGGACGCCATTGCAGCAGGCAAGTCTGTGCTGTGCGAAAAGCCATTCACAATCAATGAGCGCGACGCCCAAGAAGTAGTTGATGCTGCAAGAGCAAGGGGGGTTTTCATCATGGAAGGTATGCGCTTCACCATTCATCCAGTTTGTGCAGGATGTAGTGACTAACAATTCCGTCCTCTATGCAGCGGTATGGACACGGTTCTTCCCTCTGATACAGTCCCTTCATGAGCATCTATACGTCAAGAAGTCTATTGGCAGTATAAGAAGACTGTTCGTCGACTTCGGCATGGGCGTACCTCTCGCGAGCCTAGCATCGAATTCAAGGCTCCGAGATCCAAATCTGGGGGCTGGCGCTCTCTTGGACATCGGAATATACACACTGACATATGCATCTCTTGTAATGGGGGCTGGAAAGCTCGGAGAGCGTCATCCTTCCCTGGCGGTGGTTTCATCAATGACTCTTGTGACAGCGTCGACGAGTCGAACGTTATTTCTGAAATATGAAGCGGACGAGGCGGCGGGTCTCGAAAGTATAACTGCTATTTGCAGCTCTAGCCTCAGCTTGAGGTCGCCTAGAGATTTTGCAAGGATAGAAGTTTCAGCAGGCACTATACTGCTCCATTCTACCCTATCTTGAAATAAATCTCTTCCCTCCTTTTGAAAATATATTTGGTCGTTTAACACTGTCTTGGTAACTATTATCAAGAGAACGTTCTTGGTAATCCAGATATATTTTATATAGCGCAGTCGCTGCGAGTTATAAATCAGATCGAAGATTCCGTGATCTGTGCTCGCAGCGTCTCAACCACTTCTCTCGCCACAGCAACATCCGGAGCCTCAGCCTGCCAGTAAGAGAGAATATCAAAGCAGTTCTGCATAACACGCTCAAATTCACTCATCAGATTCTGATTTTGCAACGGGTTATTTCCAGGAATGAGGCCGACTTTCCTCGCGGCCAAAAGCACCAAAGCGTCTGTAGTTATCACTCGACAACACAACCACGTTCCACTGTGTCGGTGGTAGTGGAGGTTACTAATCAACAATTGAATATGGGACTCGATGGCCTTGTGAGCTAGCACCTCAGTCGTTGGACTGAGTGGATGATGGCGATCCATAGAGTGCATGGCGTAGTAGATGAAGGGTCTGTAAAGGGCGGTCCGAATATCGTGAAATCGTCCTTGAATCGCCCACTGAAGCTCAGTAACCTCCTCAATGGAATACTCATCTTGCATAGCGATTGGCGCCGGTGTGGAAGACCTCCTGTAAGCGTAGTGAAGAGTTAGTTGCTTATACTTTATCTTTCCTCGCGCATACAAATTGGAAGGGTCTTTGGAATGGCTCAGTCGACTTACCAGTTCTGCAGCTGGGCTTCAAAATCATCAGCAGAAGCTACTGCCTGGTATATATTCATGTGAGACCAGGAGCTATTGTCTTCCTTGTAAAAGTACTCGGAAATGCGATTCGCGACCCGTCGCAAGGCTATTTCGCTGAGATAGTAGAACCACGACTGTTCCTCGGTTTGTTGGAAGGATATAGGCGTGAGCTGCTGTAAGGTCTGCGGTAGAGATGAATTTGACGATACTGTTGGTATAGAGTGCATTGTATCACCTGGTGACGGCTCCGCCGGGCTCGCTGGAATAGGTGGCGAGGGAAACATAGCGGGATGGGAAGTCATCGTAGAAAGCTCCGAGACAGGCATATCCAATTCAGTGCGGAGCTCACTGTTACGATTGTCAGAGCCCCTTCACTGCGGCTTGGCTGTATTCTTACCATTCAGATTTGAAGCATGTCCAGTATAACCGCTGTAGTAGGTGGCCGTGTTCCGTACTTTGAAGACGTTCTTGCAAACCCGGTCGGCGTTCAAGGGCTACCTCTCCCTTCAGGTAGGCGACATAGAGAGAAGAGGCTTGTCTATAATGAAGCCAGGCTTGCAAAGGTCGTAGAATGTACATTTGGTAGATCGCGGATAGTAGATAGCATTGACAGGCGATAATGCCCCCATTTAACAGACCCAGTCGCCTGCGGGCACGCTGGTAGTAGGCTTCAGCTGTTGCTACCTCCTTTGCATCATCTGGGCGCACACGATCCTCGCTTTGAGGTGACGACGTGAATCCGTATGGGACTGCAAGTGCTCCCAGAGCGCATGCAAGCATCTGCATTAATCAGAAAATGTCAGGATTCCGGTTGCGACCAGTTGTATCACAAATGGCTCCCACTTACTACAGGACATGAAGGTGCATCCCAGCCCAGGCCATCCTCTATAGCCTTGGCTACGTACCGTCGGAGAGACCTAGGGTCCATGAATGGATTTTTGGTTGTGCACTAGGTGCAAAAATCTGTCAACAAGCTTGGGGATGTCATCTTCACAGATACTACCGTATCTCATGCTCGCATGCGCGGGATTCTGATTGAAGTCGTCATCGAACGTTTGCGAAGACAAATGATCAGCGATGAATGGCTCTTCGGTAAGATAGCCCCGATCGAAGAGGTCACCGAATACAGGCCAAGCAAGCACCGAGTCGGCTGAAGCAAAGTTCGATTGGAGGGTTAGCCCATCAAATATTCCATAGACTAGGGTATCAGCTTCACCATTTCCTTCATGCGCGGCTGGTGTAGATGCAGGTTCACAGAGAGTCTCGGGCAAAATGCTGCGGCCCTCCACAACACCGGCCAAGGAAGGGTTTGGAAGACCTTCTTGAGAAGCGCTACCTAATTTTTCGAGGACCTGATTTAACCTCTCCAAAATTAACAGACTGGCAGGATCGAAGCTGCCCACAAATGTCAGTCGAGCATCAGTCACGTCTGCATATGAAATTCACTCACGATGAATGATCCTCCCTTGTGTCGTAGGAGCATCTAGCTTTTAGCCGAGCGCAATAGTGGCAGACAGGTCTCGCATCTCTCTATCTGTATCTCTTTTAAACAGCAGCTAATACGCGTTTTTAACAGCATCAAAATAGTATATAATTGGTAATTAGCATCTTTTGTACGTTATAATATATTGCAAGATAAACCAAAAAATACAGTAGCAAAAAAAGTATTTAGTAGAATACCGCAACATATGGTGTAAAACACCGCTGTGACTACGGTCTTTTGAATATGGTAGATCCTTGCATGGCAGTGATGGTACAACCCACACCACCAGATTCATGAATCTCGCAGTGTTAACCCCTTATACAGCAGAATAATATCTCCCGGAGCTAGCGGGCTCGGCTTTTTGTGGCAAGAATTGTCCCCCTCCAAAAGAAAAAGCCGTGGGGAGGGGGGGGGGGTTGAAAATAAACCCTAAGGTGGAGCTCTTGAGAACCACGACGATTCTTTTGACATCCTTCACGGGTAGCTGTATGCTGAGGAGAACCAACGATTTGAAAAAGGAAAGAAAAAACTACATTGCTCTATATCCGGTTCAATGTTTCCACTTATCAGCATTCATAATCTCCTCACGGCTGGGTCATCTCACTTACCGATGCGTATCACGTCCACTAGTGAAGCTGCGACGGCTAAGCCCAATGGTGCCGAGCCAATCCTAGTTCATGGACTGCTTGATATGGCCACGAAGGGAAAAATGAGTGTCAGCGTTCAAGTGAGTAACGAGACTTGGGAGATAGCATTAACAAGATACACGATGTTACCCTTGAGAATTGTCTTGATCTTTTGCAGATCAACGACGACCACGACCGTGCTTTCTCCGCCAAGCATGGTGTGAAAAGAAGTGCTGCCCGACTATTCCTACGCAATATCGGTCTCTGGTTGAAACAGCGCGGGGGAATCACTTCATACAATAGTAATAATAATTCAATTTGGATATGATCGAGGAACCGGATAGAGAATAGCCAAAGACGACCTACTCCTATCCTTGGTTTCACCCCTACATGATTCTAAATATATTTTTACGTCGCTATATTACTAGCAGTGTACAGGAGCGCTTGAAAATACCTGAGCAGGGCAGAGTAAAATCTACTATGCTCACAGTCTACTATGTATATACGCTCGCCAAGCTTGTGCCTTACTTGTCACTCTATCGCACGGATATCACAGTTTGGGGTAACCGTGAGTTCATGTTACAAGATTGAGCGAAAATGCTGGAGGCTGAACCTTCATATTATATTGTACCCGAGAAAACCAGGGCCTAACCTGGTTGCCACGGCGAAAAATACATTTGAACATGATAACAATTTGGGAGCATTTGTTTAGCCGGAAAAAGGTCTCGAAAGCGCTTTTTAGCGTTGTTTGAGACGACTTTCCCGGCCCATTATGCCACGGGCGCTTAAAAGGATCGTCTTGACCATCAATCTACCTATTCAAGATCATGCATGTCCGTTGCCGTTGGTGATACCCTGCTTTTTAACCTCATCCGCCGCCTGCAATGCTGCTTTGACGTGCTCAAGAAGCTCCTCCGGGTCCTCGAGACCGATGGAAATTCGAATTAGGGTCTCATTCAAGCCATGCCCTCTTGCCCAATCTTTCTGTTTCTGCATAACCAATTGGACATAGGGTAGCGCGATGCTAACATTGGCGCCAAAGGAGGGCCCTTTGCATACCGGGAAGTTGTCGAAGAATGCCGAGGCCTGCGCTGTGTTTTCAAAATCAACACCGAACACGGAGCCAAATCCAGGTGCGAACTCGTCCGTGGCGGGGCGCATGAACTGGCAGTAGTTCTTCCGGCTCCAGCAGACGCGGGGTGAGTAAATAGCAGTCAGACCGCTATTGGGATCAGCTATGTAGGGCTGAAGATAGTCAATCAAATAAGCAGCAGTCTCATTCTGCTGCGTGAAGCGCTCCAGGTAATTGCGACTGTTAATTTCCAGCTGGACGGCATCCTCTGCATAGAGGTTGTTTACGTGGGTTGCGGCAAAGACGGTTCTGAGCTCCTGGTAATGACGGAAATGCGGGTTCAAAGTAACACTGTTGAGTTTGATCTATTAGTATGTTGATTGTGTATTGAAAAGCGTAAGGGTAGATTCTGGAACTTACGACCCTCCAAGAACATCAGCATAGCCACTGAAGTTCTTAGTCAAGGATGTGACAATAATATCAGCAACATCTGTCACGTCGATGTTGGCCGCACTCCCAATTGTATCGTCCACAACAAAGAGGAAATCGTACTTGTCTGCCAAAGCACGCACCCTGTGCATGTCCGGCGTACGCAGGACCGGATTATTGGGACACTCGCACCATACAGATTGAATTTTCCGGCCCTCCTTCTCTCGCTCAATCAATAGCGCTTCTAGGTTATCAATGTCCTGATCGGTACCGAAGCTATAAAGGTGATGGGGTAGACCGATCGTCTCAATCATCTTGATAGACAGCTCGTACGGAAAGCCGAGCATGACAATGTCATTGCTTCGCCATCGTAGAAGTGACTGGTTCACGTGATAGAGCGCAGCCATGCCCGACGCACTGAGGTACACATCATCGGGGGCCGGCAATTCCTTGTTGGGATTAATGGGGCTGCGCGAAATCAGGTCGGCTACCCGCTTGCGAAGTGTTTCATAGAGGGCCAAACGCTGGGGAGATGGTGGTGAGTCTTGTAGCGAGCCTGCAATAGGCGATAGCTGGCATTTGCTACATTGAAGGCACTGCTTTGCCAGTCTCGAAGAGATTCCACGGCCGTTCAATCGCCAGAAAGTCATTTTCTGTGATTCTGCGTTTTTCGGGTGTGTAACAGCGTAGAGCTGAGGAATGCAGGAAAAGGCGTCTTCGGACTGAGAAGGTCCCTTGCTAATATTCACGGCGAAGAGCGATGTATCCTTTTCATCGACGGCGCCATCTGGGTGGAGCGCCTTGTCAATAAGGAAATTCCGGCAGTCTGCTGCACTGTCGTAGTCGGGAAACACGGCAATGCTTTCCACAGGCGTTGGGAGATTCCGGATACAGAGGTCGAAAAACTGTTTTTTCGTACATTAACATTGGGTTCAAGACATGCTCCAGTGAATTGGGGGTATAGATGCATACCTCCTGAACATATTTGTGCAGAAAGGTCCTGGGATAGCCGTTTTGTAGAGCCGCTGTGACTTCTTTATTTCCTGCCCCATAGCCCGCTACATCAGCCCAGGCAGGGAATTGCACAGATATAGCGTGCTCCTTCGATGGGGGAACAGCATGACCGAGAGGAGGGGGTAATTGGTATTTCATAGTGAAGTTCTCTGGATAGAAACAATCGGCCGTCAAAGTTTCAGGCGAAACAAATTCCAGTGAGAGGTGTGGGAGTGAAGAAAAAGAAGGATATGAGAAGTGATAATCGGGTCGGTAGCAACGACTCCCAAGAAGAGCTGCTCATATAAAACACAAACAGAGTATAGGGCTGACCTGCCCCCTGGGTTCAGGAAGATCAGCCAGTGACGTGTGGCTGGCTGAAGTAAAGTGCTGCAAACCTGAACTATTCGATAGTAACCCACTTAGCGTCTGCAACTAAAACCGTGCGAAGAGCGGGTCTTCATGAATGCTCATACATGTATCGCCATCATGTCGTATTTGTATTAATCCAGATGTATGCTATGTTTAGTGTCTGCAACTAAAGCTGTGCGAAGAGCGGATCTTCATGGATGTTCGTAGATGTATCGCCATCACTCGTATTTTTGTCGAGCAGAATACATGATTCATTTAGTTTTGTGTAACCAAAGCTATGTAGAGAGGTGGAATTCATAAGTAGATTCTCATAGTCATAGATATATCACTCCTACCTGCATTTTTATTAATCAAGATATGCACATAATTAATTTAGTTTCTGCAACTTGAGACTGTCTGAAGAGCAGTCATTCATGCATCCTTGTGGATTAAGATACATAACTAATTTAGTCTGCGTAACAAAAACTGTTCGAACGGTGGAGCTTATGGATGTTGATAGATGTATCACTATTACCTGCATTCTTCTGTGTCAAGATATGTAATTAATTTAGGTTGTGTAACCAAAACCTTGCTAAGAGTGGGGTTCATACATGCTCATAGATGCATCAATAGTACCTGCATTATTGTGGATAAACTGCACGATGAATTTAGTTTGTGTAACAAAGACCGTGCGTAGAGCGGGGCATATAGATTTTCATAGTTGCCTAATCGATTTAGTGTGTGTAACCAAGACTGGGCGGACAACGGCCATTCATAGATGGCCATGAATATTCAAAAACTACCTGCTGTTTCATGAATCAAGTTAAAGTGGCATATTTCATCAATTGATTAAGAAACATCAATACCTAGCAATATAATTAGCCCAACGCGGCCCAAGCTTTCTGCAGAGTCAGGCCTTCGGCACAGACACGGGCCCAGCCCGTGCCCGGCCCACAAAAAGTACCTGTTTGCATATCTTTCCGAGATCGCCTGGGGGAAGCTCAGCTGGGATCGGAACTGGCACTAAACAGCGGTGAACGGCTCCACTGCGCACAGATATTACAAGTTATCATTCAATGCGATGCAATACAATGTACCTGGCACGCCACTCAAACCTTCCTTAGCCCCTTGGCATGCATGCTGGTCGCACACCGCTAGGAGTTAGGAGTGACATTGTGCGTAAATGAGTCGCCTATAATTTGACGAAGAAAAAAAAAGAAACAAGGAATTCAT